>VWZE01011806.1:54097-64462 GCA_013396675.1 Eubucco bourcierii
AAAACCAAACAGAAGCCATACCTGAAATTGTGTGCAGACTGAAAGGTCAGCCTGATGAACTCAGGCTAGCAGGAAACACTCTGCACCTTGGTAGGTTTGATTTTTGTGCTGTTGCTAAGTGGAGCTGGGGAGCAAGTCAGGACAGCACTAGCAGTAACCTGCTTTTTAAACACACCTGCTTAGACACAGCAGGATTTGATTTGGGTTAGGGATGGGTTGGAGCGGATCCCTCCCCCAGCAAATTCACTACAACTCAGAATTTGGGAAGTTGAAGGAAAAATGAAACTGTATTTCTTATAACAGTAGAAGGAGAATAAACTACCACAGAGTAGAAAAACCTTAAAGAAGATGGGATGGGGACAAGCAGCAGCCAAAACAGTGGTGGGGGAAGGCAGCAGCAGGCAGAGCAGAAGCAGCAAGGGGAAGACCCAAGCTGTGCTTCCAGACATAAGCTTTTGATGCTCCAATGGAATGACATTCACTTAGCCATTGTTGCCATTTGATGGCCTGTCCCTGGAGCGGTCACCTCTCCACTCACAGACTCCAATACTCTTCCACTTCTAAGTTTCTCTGTTCCCAGTATTCTTCTGCCTGAGCCAGGACCCCAGCTCAAACAGCCACAACTTCCTAAGCACCATCTCCCTTTCCCAGTGGCTTCTCTTTCCCAGGATTTGAGGCATGGCCTTGCCAACTCAGTTTGAGCAGCGCTCATTGTACGGGCCGCTCGGTGCCAGGGAACAGAGCAGGCAGGTGCCCTGCTTGGCAGAGCTGTGCAACAGTGGTTCCTACATCACCTGCCAGGGGACAGGTGCCTCACAACCAGAATGCTTTGCCCTCAAGGTATTTGGGTCCACTAACTTGTTGCATTTAGTTAGAGAGCAGGAAAATGACAGCAGTTTTACGACGTTAATTTATTTAAGATGTGTTATTAGTGTGAAAAATAAAACAGTTCTTCCAGCTTGGTATTTCATGACCTATAGCAGATTAAATGTCAGTAATAGCTGACATTTGAGAGCCTGTCTCATCCATCTCACAGAGAAGAGGCTGCAATAATCATCATTATATCGGATTATAGGAAATTAACCAAAAATCCACACTCTGAGCGCCTCAGGAATCTCAGGGCTCCTACATCACAGGCAGAGCTGAAAGCCAGGGTTATGTTCACAGGTGAGCTCTTCAGATCCCAAATGCTTCACACCCTGCTTTGGAAACTGAGGATTTAAAGCCTTGGTAAGTTAACAGGCAGCAGCAAGGGTGGAGATTTCTTTTTTCTAATAAACCCACGGCAGAGCAAACTGTCAGTGGCTGCTAAACGCAGGGATATTGCCAGGCCTGAACAGCACAATCTGTACACTGGTGGAAGGTTTGCTGTGGGAACCCCCACTGCCTTCTTCCTACACTCTTACTCCTCTAAGCGTTTAGTTTTGCTAGAGTTGTGGAAAGTCACATCTTAGGACACCACAGCAAGGGACTGTGCTAGATATGATGGTTTGGGAGTTACCCACTCCCCCTACAATGAGATCACTCAGACTAGAGTCAGCCAGCTGGAAGTTAAGGACTGAAGCTCTGTTTACAGTTCAGCACAATGTACAAGCAGAGACTGACACAATAGACAGGAACAGTTACAGAGATACACAAGTTAAAGGTAATACAGAAACACAATTCCCATCCCAGAAATCAGAGTCCCCAGGAGGGGCTCCCAACCACCCTTCCACCTTCTTTCCAACCTTCTACCTCTACCCCAGGGTCTGCCTTACATGCAAGGTGAGTTTGGAGGATCAGCAAGGGAGGTTAGAAGCAGAGTGATGAGTTGGGTTAGACAGCAGAAGGCAGCAGACACAGCAGCTCCCAGACAGAGACTCTCTAACTTATCTATACTTGTGTCCTTGTTCTTACACATCTCAGCAAGCCTGTGAGTGAAGCAGACATCACCAGTGTTTGCTTTTCACAGCCTATCATCCTTTTTTTTTTTCATTAAAACATGCCAATTAGCCTGAAACCAGCATACTGGCACATTCAGCAAGATCACTGCTCTCACAAACTGGAAGTCACTGAACACCAATGGCATCAAAGCCGACCTTGGAAAATGACACAGGCTATGACACACTGGCCAAACCCCACACTTTATACTTTCAATATGCATATAAAAATTTATGTTATATAAAAAAATACTTTAAAGTCATCTTTGCACATGCTACTAACAAATGGCTCAAGCTGGAAGGGACCTTAGAGCTCATCCCCTCCAACTTCCCCAACATGCTTAGGGACACCTCTCAGCCAGACTCAGCTGCTCAAGGTCTCATTCAGCCTGGCCTGCAACAGCCCCGGCAAGGAGGCAGCCACAGCCTCACTGAGCAGCCTGTGCAGCAACTTCTTCCTCAGCTCCAAACCATTGCCCCTTGGCCTGTCTCAGACCCCCTCAGCACAAGTCCCTCTGCAGCCTTCCTGCAGGATCCCTTCAGGCACTGGCAGCAGCTCTGAGCTCCCCCTGGAGCCTTCTCCTCTGCAGGCTGCACCCCCCCAGCTCCCTCAGCCTGTGCTCACAGCAGAGCTGCTCCAGCCCTTGCAGTATCTTTGTGGCCTCCTCTGGCCTCCCTCCACAGCTCTGTGTCCTCCTTCTGCTGGGGACAGCAGCACTGGAGGTAGGATTGGAGGTAAGGTCTGAGCAGAGCAGAGCCAAGGGGCAGAATCCCCTCTCTTGCCCTGTTGCCCACACTCCTCTGGCAGCAGTCTAGCACATGGAAGCCCTCTGGGCTGCGTGAGGAGAGTAAATACATTTCTGTTTCATCTACATAAGCACTGATAACCAACACAATGAATCCTTCAGCTGGTTTAAGTTGTCCCTGTAGCTGTTTAGCCCCATATAGAATAGAAAAGATGACAGCAACAGACAGAGCTAATCTGTATCTTAACACACAGCTTTCCTGCAGCAGTAAACTCTGCAGGACAGGGAATTACTAATTGATGATTCCAATTGTGACCAGCAAAGAGGAGGCACATGGAGCTCACCAAGAGTAATGATAATGACATATCTACTCAAAATAGAACACCCACACGAAATGGAACAAAACAACATTCTCACCCAGCTTCTCATCCAACTTCCAAGTTCCTGTGTTCCTGTTTAGAAATCTCATTGCTTTAATGGTTTTTGTAAGGTAAGAAATTCTGAAGTGAATCTGAGAGCTTGTCCTACTTCCTGACTTTCTGATCAAATACCTCCTGCTGCAGAGATTGGTTTGGACACCTCTGGTCTGCAGCAGGCTAGTTAACAGCACATCTTTATGCAGCTCTGCAGAGCCTTCACTTCCCCACTACAGATTCTTAGCTGGAGCATTATTTCATGTCAGCAACCACCAAACTATTTCATATCCTGCCTTATCTTGGCATTTGGCAGTAAGTAAATAAAAATATGCAGTTCTGCTCTTCTATAAACTCCCAATTATACAACTCATTTTCTCCTCAAAAATTGTCCTTGCAAGTTGAATCTAGAAAACAACAAACCAAGCCAGAACCAAACTCGAGGCCTGGTCTGAAACAAAGATTACAGCCAACACAGCGCCAAGTTAAGAGAATGTTATGGAAGGGCAGTTAGCTGATTGGGAGATGGCATTTTCAAAGTTAGTAGAATTTTTAGCATTCAAAACTCTCACCACCCCCAACCACTAATCTTCATAATAATTAGGTTCTCTTGCAATGGTCATGGAAGCATTATACAGATGACAGCATAGGGTCTAGAACATTTAAGAAATCACTAGCCAAAAATATAAACATTAATTGAACTGGAAAAGAAGGTTCCTGCAGTCAATACACCACTTGTGGTTAATTAAATCTCTTGCCACTAGACGGACTGGGGAAGCTCCTTTCTGCTTATGGCAGAAAGCAATTAGTGAATTACTAGAGGTTTTAGTATCCACTCATAAAAATTATTTCCCAACTGGCAGGACTGGCTACAGCTTCAGACAGCACCCAAACACTTTCAGGGAGTTCTGTTGATGCCTTGTCAGCCACTGAGGCTTCTGATGCTTCACAGGCTGCCGGGGAAAGATGTAGACGATCCCTAACCTTATCCTGGCCCCTCTGGACAATCTGTGTGTCCCTTCCAGGGCTCCTCATCCTGTCAGGTGCAGGCAGGTTGCAGTGCCATGTGCAGTCTCAGCACGGCGTCACGCTGGCTGTGCAGGCTGATTGCGTGCAGGCATTTAGAGCCTGCTCCTGGGAAACTCGAGGCAGCGCAGTTCCCAGGCAAACAAACCCCCAGTATCAGGGTTTGTCACTTTGTGGCAGAGCTAGTTTATAGCTCAGCACAGCATAATGCTGCAGAAGGTAACGGTAGAATCACTGCCAGAGAGCATGGTAGCAGGCAAACAAGCACGGATACAAGGGCAGAGCACATTGTGTCACCTGCTCATCTCCTTTTATCAATACAGCTCAAGACTAACGGCCTTTGGACACAGATTAGCCAATCAGAATGGCAGTTAGTCGAGCTTGACCTTATTAAGGGTAGCTACAGGCTTGCTTTATCCTTTATAGGGCAGAACACAGCCTTGCAGGAGGCAGGCACAAGACAAGCGTGTGCACCTTGTTCACCACAGGACGCAAACAGGAGCAAAACACATCTGGGCGAGCCAGAGGCCTTAGATTGAGTGGCTCCATGTTCTTTGTCCTCTTTCCTGCAGTTGCTTCTCCCCAAAACAGAGAGAGGGAGAGCATAAAAACACCTCTGGGCAAGCCAGGACATGGATAAGCCTATTTTGGCCTATTTAGGCCTACCACAAGAGAAAGAGAAAGCAAAGCAGGATTTGTGATGTTACTTGAAGTTTAACTGTAAGTGTTGTGTCTGCACTGGTTTGTCCCTTCCAAGATCAAAAGCACTCTTTGAGTCTTCACCATATATTTTTTGTTAAAGCATCAGGAAACAGAACTTCATTTTGGTTAAGTGACAACTGAATGGGTTGCATTCCTCCGTGCAGAGGGCTCTTGTGCTTTTGCTGCTGTTACTTTATTCACAATCTTCTACCCTTTAATTTGCAGCAGCTGCTCCTGGTGGGAACGCACAGTTATTCACAGGACTACTAACAGTTAGTGCCCAGTCATCAGGAACCATACGGAACAGCTAGAAAAGTGACTACTGCTGCATGCACGCAGGGCTTAAAGCCAATGACTGCTGATTTGAAACACAAATACAGAAACAAGAGAAGGACTTCAATTTGGACTTCCCAACGGTGCCACAGCCAAGAGCCCACTGCTGACCTGGGGCATTAACTTTTGCAGCAGAGAAGCACGATGATAAGCACTAACACACCATGAGTGCTGCTCAAGTGAGCAAACGTTGGCAGCAGCTCCTCCCTCAGAGCTTCACTGAATGCTGTGGGGAATACAAAGACAAAAGTTCCTGGTACAGCCAGGAAGGATTCAAAGGAGAATACATGTGTAGCCTGCCAGCACCCCCAGCTACCATCACCACTGATGCTACCATCAGCAGAGGCTGAGCAGACCACCCTACAGATGAAGAACAGCTCCAGCTCACCTATCCACCTGCAGCACAGGCCACACAGAAGCTGTTCTTCCTCTCCCCTCTCATCCCATGAACCATGGGGATGGGGAACCAAGGGCTTGCAATGCCAGGACAAGGGGCAATGGGTTTGAACTGGCAGAGGGGAGACTGAAACTGGATGGTAGGAGGAAGTTGTTTGCAGTGAGGGTGGTGAGGCACTGGCACAGGTTGCCCAGGGAGGTTGTGGCTGCTCCCTCCCTGGAAGTGTTCAGGGGCAGGTTGGATGAGGCCTTGAGTGCCCTGTGCTAGCAGGAGGTGTCCCTGCCTATGGCAGGGGGTTGGGACTAGATGATCCTTGGTGTCCCTTCCAACCTTACCATTCTATGATTCTATGCTGCTTCAAGAGGCAACAAAGCTGGTGGTGCCTGTTAATAAGCAGGTACTGAGGGGAGCACACAACGTACTGGAGGTTGTGTATTTTGCTGCTGAAAGGGAACTGAATGGATCTGTGGCATGTGCACATGGTCTCACACACAGTGCACTCAGCAACCTGCAGCAGTGGAAGGATGGAAAAGAAAACATTCTTGTGTTTGCTAGGAAATTTTGCAGGAGGACTCATTCTGTTGTCCACTTGGGTTTGGTACTGAGAAATAGCTGTGATAACAGGAACTCAGGGTCTGAGGCAAGAGTAGGTCAGAGCTGTTCCAAATGAACAGAACAGCAAAACAAGAAGCAGTAGTGGCTTTTTGCAGCCACACACACTACGACCCAACCAAGCAGTACCTCCTCTCTTGGGAGTGCTTCCAGAACACTTCCATGCCTCATGCCAAACCAAGAGTAGCTTCCTCCAGCTGCAGATTGACACACAGGTGGATTCCTGAGCTCAGCGAGTCAGACAGGTCAGCAGTTAGAGCAGTTTAGGGGGTTGTGAGGCACACTTCCATGTTTCACTAACACCATCACCACATCATAAATGTACAGCAACACCCAACAGTGATGCAGCATCTTGGAACCTGCAGTACTGTTACCTCTGTCAGCCAAGCCACCACAAGAGGTTACTTCTAAAGGCTGTTTGTGCCCATCCTGAGGGGGGTTTAGTCTTTCAACTTCATGACAATGGCTCACCTCTGAAAGTCACACTCTCATTAAAACAAATTTATTGCCTATGACCAAGACCAAAACTAACTATTTTTTCCCTGAGAGTTAAGTCACATTTAGTTTGCTCTCAACACTTCACAAACTTTTCTTCCCTGGCAACTTTCAGTGGAGGATACTTGAGACTTGATTAATCTTTGTGGAGTCTCATACTCAGAAAACGAAATTCATCCCAGTCTGACTTAGCTTGGAATGGACCTCAGAGCTCATCCCCTCCAACCTCCCCACCACGGGCCAGGACAGCTCAACTACACTCAGTTGCTCAAGGCCTCCAAGGGATAAAGGACTCCATTAGGTAAACTATATTCTCATACAAGTTACTGAATGACTCCAGGACAAGGCTCATTCCCAAGGGGTCCCTTACATGACTGGGGCACACAAGGGAAAATACTTCTCACTCTTAACGTGTGAGCGACCATAGAATGGTCTGGGCTAGAAGGGACCTCCAAAGCTCATCCAGTCCAACCACTCTGCAGTCAGCAGGGACTGATTCAACTACATCAGCTTGTCCAGAGCCCTGCTGAGCCTCATAGAATCAGTCAGGGTTGGAAAGGACCACAAGGATCAGCCAGTCCCAACTCCCCTGCCATGCCCAGGGACACCTCACACTAGATCAGGCTGGCCACAGCCACATCCAGCCTGGCCTTAAGCACCTCCAGGGATGAGGCTTCCACCACCTCCCTGGGCAACCCCTGCCAGGCTCTCACCACCCTCATGCTGGACAACTTCTTCCTAACATCCAGGCTGAATCTACCCATTTCCAGCTTTGTTTCATTCCCTCCAGTCCTATCACTACCTGACAGGCTGAAAAGTCCCTCCCCAGCTTTCTTGTAGCCCCCTTCAGATACTGAAAGGTCACACTGAGGTCACCTGGGAGCCTTCTCCTCTCCAACCTCAACAGCCTCAATTCCCTCAGCCTCTCCTCATAGAAGAGGTACTCCAGCCCTCTGCTCAGCCTCGTGGCCCTCACCTTGAATATCTCCAGGGATGGGGCCTCGACCACCTCCCTGGGCCGCCTCTTTGATAGACAAAGATCAGATCAGTTCACTCGTGCCTTTGCGAACACCAAGGAGCTGGTGTCCATTGCAGTGCTCAGAAAGCATAATGTCTTATAGCCCTGCAGAATTCTTATTATTTCATAGGAAGGCTGAAAACATATAAATAAATACTATAGGAAAGTAAAATATGCTAAGTGGGTATTAAATCCTTATCCCAAATTACACCTTATCACTGCTCTGGCATTAACGCCAGCGAGGTAGCGTTAAATTTCATTCACTCAGATAATCAACTGAAAATATGAGAAGCTTAATCAGGCAATTTCTCCTCTGGAAGAAAACAAAATCTGATTTTTCATAGTACAATACTGATTAGAATCCAATATCTACAAACCACAGGCACAGAGCCTGAGAGGCAACTTCAGTTTTATTCCGTGCTTAATGTTTTTGATGTTCCTAGCTGTGGCATGTGGACAATCAAATGGTGTTCTTGGAACAGTCTGAAAACCGAGAGAGAATTGCTCATGACAAACACAGATTGACCACCTGACATCTTTTAATCTCCCATTTATCCAAAAACATTTGCAACTCTTCCAAACATCACTGAATCAGAGAGTGGCAGCGGTTGGAAGGGACCTCCAGAGAGCATCCAGTCCAAGCCCCTGCCACAGCAGCATCCCCCAGGGCAGGGCACACAGAACACAGCCAGGTGGGCTTGGAAAGGCTCCAGAGAAGGAGACTCCACAACCTCTCTGGGCAGCCTGCTCCAGGCCTCCAACACCCTCCCAGGGACAAAGATTCCCCTCCTCTTCCCCTGGCACCTCCTCTACTCCAACTTGCCCCCAGTGCCCCTTGTGCTGCCCTTGGCCACCCCTGGGCACAGCCTGGCTGAGTCCTGCCCACGCTGCCCTGCACATCTTTAGCACAGCACTGAGGGCAGCCCTCAGGCTCCTCTGCTGCCAGCTGCCAGCCCCAGCTCCCTCAGCCTGGCCTCACAGGAGATGTTCACTGCCAGCAGCAGTTTGGGGGCTCTGGGCTGGGCTCTCTCCAGCAGTTCCCTGAGCTCCTTCTTGAGCTGAGGGCCTCAGAACTGGACACAGTATTCCAGATGTGGTCTCAGCAGGGCAGAGCAGAGGGGCAAGAGAAGCTCTCTGGACCTACTCACCGCATGTCTTCTAATTCACCCCAGGTGCCCTTGGCCTTCATTCCCCCAAGGTCACATTGCTGGCTTATGGTCACCACCACCCCCAGCTCCTTTTCCCCTGCACTGCTCTCCAGCAGCTTAGTTCCCAACCTCTACTGGTCCATGGAGTTGTTCTTTCCCAGATGCAGGACTCTACCCTTGCCCTTGTTAGATTTCACTCAGATTCTCCCTGCCCAGCTGTCCAGCCTGGCCAGGTCTGGCTGAGTGGCAGCACAGCCTGAGGGGTACCAGGCACTGCCAGTCTGATGTCATGTTTTACAATTGGCTGTAGCACTACTTACAGCTTAGCCTTGAAGCTGAGAGCTTCAGTGGCCTCCTCAGAAGAGCTTTTGTACAGATGCTTGAAATGAAAGCCATGAGAGCTAGGATGTCCTTCTGAGGAACACACTGTGGTTTTCAGATGTAAGCAAAGCAATCTGGCAGCTTTTATTCACATAAATATTCATAGGCACCTCCCCAAACCTGCATTCTCTCACCTTCCCTAAGCACCACAAATCCTACCCTCGTTCTTCTGAATTTGGCTTGAGAAACTGCAAGCACTCAGAGTTAAGCAGCTTGGTTTGAGGTTTTTTACGAAGGTGCTGATTGCCATGAAGACAGTGCAGAGCTGAAATCTGAAGGGTGGCTGAAATTTTCCTTTTATATATATATAGTTTTAATTTTTTTTTTCTTTGAAGTGAGCTATTGGCTTGAAATCTCCCATTTCACTGGAGTGGAATCATTCTAACCCTTATTTACTGCTCTTTTCCACATGCAGCTGGTCTCATTTCAGCAGCGAACCCCTGTGCTGGCATGCCGAAGCACCTGATGGAAGTGCCCTATCTGGAATACCCTTGCTGGGCTTGCTACAGAATTTTGAGCAGGAGTAATGAATTCAACAAGAGACCGCAGGAGGAGACCTGCAGTGTGAGTGCAGCCCAGACAGCCAACCGAGTCCCAGGCTGCAGCAAGAGCAGTGTGGGCAGCAGGGCAAGGGAGGGGATTCTGCCCCTTTGCTCTGCTCTCCTCAGACCCCACCTGCAGTCCTGTGTGCAGTTCTGGAGTCCCCGGCACAGGAAGGACATGGAAGTGTTGGAGCCAGTGCAGAGGAGGCCACGAGGATGCTGAGAGGGCTGCAGCAGCTGTGCTGTGAGGACAGGCTGAAAGAGTTGGGGCTCTACAGCCTGGAGAAGAGAAGGCTTCCAGGACACCTTGGAGTGGTCTTCCAGGATCTGAAGGGGGCTACAGGAGGGCTGGGGAGGGACTATTGACAAGGGCTTGCAATGCCAGGACAAGGGGAATGGGTTTGAAGTGGCAGAGGGGAGATTGAAACTGGATGTTAGGAAGAACCTGGACCTGAGTAAAGCATTTGACTCTGTCCCACATGACATCCTGGTCACCAAACTGGAAAAGCATGGACTTGATGGATGGACCACTCGCTGGATAAGGAATTGGCTGGATGGTCGAACCCAGAGAGTGGCGATCAACGGCACAATGTCCACCTGGAGACCAGTGCCAAGTGGTGTCCCTCAGGGGTC
>VWZE01011806.1:65178-76199 GCA_013396675.1 Eubucco bourcierii
CTGTACTAGTGGGAGGTGTCCCTGCCTATGGCAGGGGGTTGGAACTAGATGATCCTTGAGGTCCCTTCCAACCTTACCATTCTATGATTCTATGATTCTATGATTCTAAGAAGTTGTTTGCAGTGAGGGTGGTGAGACACTGGCACAGGTTGCCCAGGGAGGTTGTGGCTGCTCTCTCCCTGGAGGTGTTCAAGGCCAGGTTGGATTGGACAAGGCCTTGAGTGACCTGTACTAGTGGGAGGTGTCCCTGCCTATGGCAGAGCGTTGGAACTGGATGATCTTTGAGGTCCCTTCCAACCTTACCGTTCTATGATTCTAAGCACCCCAGGAAGGGCAGCCTTAGAGAGCACAGGGAGTGCCCTGGGAACTGTGGGATTAAAGAGGCTGCCAGCATGTCCAGAGGCACAGCCTCTACTTCTGCTCCAAACCTTTTTTCTTTTCAGGTGTTTTGTTAAAATCTGTTAGAACCAGATGATGAGGGGTCTGTGTTTACAGAAGTAGCTAAAGGGGCTAGGTGAAATAACAACCAAAAAACCCTCAGCTCTCCCTCTGCCCTCCAGTGACCCCACAAAACAACCAGCCATGGGAAAACGTCATCGAGTTCCATAACAACAAGAACAAAGCCCAACCTATTTCATGGAAATGCTGGGAAATCTGTGCCTGTTTATCCAGAGTTGGCAGGTGTCTTCAGCTAGAAGACCAACTCCTGCCTCACACCTGCCTCCCTTTTGGGGTAAAAGCACAGCTCCACCAGCACACCCAGCATGCAAAGTGCTCCAGAAAGTTGCAAATTATTGCTGAATTAATAAAACAGAGAACAAAAGGAAACTTCTCTGCTTCCCTTCTCTTCCTGTCCTACTCCATGCACAGGCCTGGCATCTGCCACATCAGAAAACCTGGTGGACAGAAGAAAACCTGTCACAAGGAATCACAGAATGGCTTAGGTTGGAAGGAACCTCAGAGATCATCTACTCCAACCTCCCTGCCATGGACAGGGACTCCTCACAACTAGACTCAGCTGCTCAAGGCCTCATCCAACCAATTTTGAGGGAAAAAACTCCATCAAGCAAATAAGATATAGAAGGAAGCTTCCATCTGCTGTGCATGGCACTGAGGAATGAGGGCCCACGGTACCACCTCACCCCACATTTCACTTTGAGACCTGCAGCTATCCAGTTCCTCCACTATCAACTCAGGTAAGAAGTTTCACAAGCAACTTCTTAGTACACAAACCTACTTTCTGATTGCTCCTCTGAAACACAAGAAGTGTAGAGCTGAATTAGCAGCACCAAGTCCCAAGCTCAGCGAGGAGGAAGAGTTAGCAGGTTCAGAGGGGATGAAGGAACCAGCACACCCCAGTGGCACCCACAGGCACCACTGCTCTGTTAGCTTCTGAAATACCAAGGTACCCTGTGCTGAGCTAGAAGGCAGGTTCTGAAAACAGCTGAACCAGGAGAAGTGAAGAAACCAGACTGCAGATCCCTTTGTGGCCGAGGGCAGGACTGTCCCAGGCAAAGCACCATGGTTGTGCCTGCAGAGGAATTGGATTAGGCCAGCGCGAAGCGATGCGTTGGCAGCTCAGCTCTCCAGGCTGCCTCACAGGTTTTAATACCAATTCCAAGACAATTTTCACGCTCAAAGAAATGACCTTTATGGCTCCTGTCCTTAAAGCCATATGAAAAATGGGATTTGGATGCATTCCTGTGCTCCCCACCCAGTCTCACAGGCTGGCCAATCTGCCTAAGTGGTCGCTATGTTGCTCTTACTCTGCCCCATGTTGTATTGCTCCCCCTCGGCCTCCAAGCCACCAGGCTCACAGCAACACAAACAGTTGCATTTGAAGGCTAATTAACTAATGAGATTTATTAATCAACTCATTAACTATTGAATTTTAGGCAAAGAAGAACCAAGATAAATGCCACTAACTGCCAAGCACACCACACAGGCTGTGGTGACAGCAGAAAAGGTGTGAACAGCTCAAGGGTCACCTGCTGCCAACCTCCCTGCCATGGAGACAGCTTTGCTCAAAGCAACTGAGAGAGCCTGGAAAGAAGGTTCCCCTTCCTGGCAGGCAACCCTTCAGCTCTGACAGCATTCCATAGTGTGCCCATGTGCCAGGAAGGTTTAACTTGCTTATTTTGAGCCCAAACTGATACACACTGACATGAGTGCAGAGCAGCTCCGAAAACAGCCTTGTGGCTTCAGGAGGGGGTGGGGTGGCAGAGGCCTGGATATTTCTTTGCTGCTTTACAAAATGAAATCAATACTTTACAGGTATAATTAACAACATGTTTCAAGGCTATTTCTGTTCTATTTAGCCATTATTGTATTTGCTGTCAGGAACATAATGAATATCTACTTTGCATATTACATACAATAGCAGTTAATTTAGTCTCATCAGCCTGAGATGAAGGGAGCACAGATTAACTTCAGGCTTCTCCCTCCCACTTTGTTTCAGTGTAATTGTCTCCTCTGACATAACCTCAGTGAACAATCCTGCAGTCTCCAGCAGTATTAGACTCACTCCAGTTCCCTGTTGCTTTCTGTGACAAGGTGGAAGACAGCCTGGGCTGGGGCATACAAGACAGCATCTGCTGCAGAACAGGAATTTCACACAAGGACAGGGGTTGGAGGGGACCTCCAGAGAGCATCCAGTCCAAGGCCCTGCCAGAGCAGCATCCCTCAGGGCAGGGCACACAGAACACAGCCAGGCTCCTCTGCTGCCAGCTGCCAGCCCCAGCTCCCTCAGCCTGGCCTCACAGGAGATGTTCACTGCCTGCAGCAGTTTGGGGGCTCTGGGCTGGGCTCTGTCCAGCAGTTCCCCGAGTTCCTTCTCGAGCAGAGGGGCCCAGATCCGGATGTAACATCTCCTATCTCACCATATTAAAAGATGTGCTCCTGGTCACTTCACTTGTTATTCCAAACAAAGGAAAAGGGGACATCAATAAAGATGCTACTTTATATTCTCTCAAGGTGTTCCTGTGTTCAACAACCAGGGATTGCTTGAGCTAGCCTGCTTCTTGGTAGTACCTGGCAAGGGATGTGCTTACCTGTAAAAGCCTAATGGAGAGAGAGCAGCAGTGACAGTCAGCACAACAGATCATACGATGTCCTAAGCTCAGTGAAACCCACGGCAATACAAAGGCTAACCCCCTGGGAAGGAGTTGCACAGATGTTTTTGAAGACCTTGATTGCTTTTTCCCCCACCTCTTTGATACCTGGGCTTCAGTCCTGGGAAGTCAAACTGACAACAGAAGTCGTGAGGGGGTCTAGAGGGAGTGAAGCACTTTGAACCAGGAGTCACAGGAGCACCCCCCAATTCCAGTGCAAAGCTACATCCTCTCTCTTAGCTGTTCTTGCCTCTGGATTTTTTTTTTCTTTTTAATTAAACTAGTAATTGAGGCTGTGTTGAACTCAATTAAATATGTCAAGGTATGTTCAAAACATGCTCTTGAAGCTCTGCCACTCAAAGTCCAGGCTGGAATATCTAATCTGGAAGGATCAGACAGCTGTAAACAGGCAGCAAATTGCTACCTGAGCATCACAATATTAAATGTGCCTGGGCAAAGGCAGCACTCACTGCACCAGCTACAGAGCAGTTACAGATCTAAGGACAATTCCCAAGCTGCTCTCTACCACAGAGCTGCCTGGATTGGAAAAGACCTTTCAGATCATTGAGTCCAATCATTAAGACAATGCTGACAAGCCCTTGACTAAACTACATCCTCAAGAACTGCAGCGACAGGACTCAAACATCCTCAGAGATGGAGACTCCACCACCTCCCTGGGGTGCAGCCATTCCAGTGCCACCCCTTCCAGTGAAGAAATTCTTCCTAATATCCAACCTAAGCATCCCTTGGTGCACCCCAAGGCCATTCCCACTTGTTTTATCATTTTTTACTTGAAGTAAGCACACAAGAGCAGTAAGATCATGCACAACAACTGAAGCAGCTTCTCATCTCTCCTCTAATGAATATTATATACACAATGATAACGAGATTCAGTGAGAGAATATCTGCTGGCTAAGCACTTGTGTGGTGTACCAAAGGAGCCTAGACACCTGACCCTGTAAGCCCAAGGCATTACACAAGGATGTCCTGTGGCCATAGCTTTCCCAGGACATTTCCTCTTTCACAGTAACTGCTAAAATTCCTCATTTCATCTCAACATAGACCAAAACAATCTGTTGCAGGACAGAAAGTCTTCCCCTCAGTGTACTTTTGAAGCAGACTTTACAAACAAGTAACCCATTTTGGTGCTAGACAACCTAAATAACAAATTCCCCTTTATTTACAAATGCTCCCTTTGAAGCATTACTTAGGCACAGCCTAGGCTAAAGGAAGCACAGGATCACTAAGCCTGGAAAAGATCTCTAAGATAATTGAGTCCAACCACATTACCATGTCCTGCAGCACCACAGCTACAGCTTCTTCAACACCTCCTGGGATGGAGACTCCACCAGCTCCCTGGGCAGCCTGTTCTAACCCCTCACCACTCTCTTACTAAAGAAGTTCTTCCTCATGTCCAACCTAACTCTCCCCTGGCACAACTCAAACCCATTGGCTCTCATCCTGTCACTGCTTACTTGAAGCAGGAGACCAACCCCAGCCTCACTGCAATCTCCCCTCAGGCAGCTGTAGAGAGCAATGAGCTCTCCCCTCAGCCTTCTCTTCTGCAGTCTGAACAACCTCAGCCCCCTCACTGCTCCTCATATGATGCCCTCCAAGCCCCTCCCCAGCCTCGTTGCTCCTCTCTGGACACCCTCCAGCCCCTCAATGTCTTTCCTGTACTGTGGTGCCCAGAACTGAACACAAGCCTCAAACTGTGGCCTCCCCAGGGCCAAGTCCAGGGGCACCGTCACTGCCCTCCTCCTGCTGGCCACACTGGGTTTGGTCCAGGGCAGGATGCCATTGGCCTGCTTGGCCAGCTGGGCACACTGCTGGCTCATGTTTAGCCATCCATTAGCACACCAAGATCCTTTTCCACCAGGCTGCTTTCCAGCCACTCTGCCCCAAGCCTGTAGCAATGCTTGGGGTTGTTGTGAGCAAAGTGCAGGACCTGGCAGCTGGTCTTGTTTAACCTCATTCCAATGAGCTCCACAGGGCTGCAGATGAGCTGTCAGACTTCTGTGTTTGGCTAACCTGTAATCCAGCTGTCCTCACATGCAGGAACAGAGAAACTGTTTGAAACAGTGCTCAGGGTTTTGCAAAGTGCACAGCACCATCACATATTTATCAGAACTACACAGAGGAGAAAAAAACCCAACAACAACAATAATGGGCCATAAAAGCTGCTCAGTGCTGCTAACAGATCACTGGGCATTACTGAGACAGTCATTAATCTTTGTTTCAGATGGGATGGGAATGCAAACTGTTTGAAGTATGGAAATGGGAGCACAAGAGCAGGCTCCACACGTGTGCCATCAGCAGTGCTTGCTTTGAATTCTTTCTCTAATGTCACATAATGAAGGCAGTGATCCAAGAAAGCTAAGAACATCACAGGCTAAGAGGACTGAAAAGGGTGATATTTACTAAGCCTCTTTTCAAGTTTTCTTAATAAAACTAGTGTCACTAATCAGTCACTCAGAACAAATACTCATTAATTCTCACCCTTCTCAATGCTCTCAGCAGAGTATTTTTCGAAGTGGTGAGGTTAAGGGAGAGAACCATGAGCTCACACCATTAGCAAGTGGTGAAACAGGAAAGAAACCTTTTTTTTTTCCCCCAGTTCCCCCACCTGTGCCTTATCCATCTGTTTACAGTTGGGTCTTTATTAAACACCAGCCAGGCAGCATGCCTGGAGCTGAAATACATCAGCAAGTGACAGAGATGTATTGCTATTGCCTTGCTTGCTAGCTATAGCAAATATTTGCTTTCATTTCCCAAGCCCTGCATTGATGCAAAATAATTTATACATCTATTGAGTTTAAAACCACAAAATTGTATCATTTGGCACAAGCAGAATTAATCTGATGTGCTGCTCCAGCAGCGGAGGAGGACTCTGCATGGCTGTAACACAAACACAAACTAAGTGCTGGGCTCTGCCTCCTCCAGAGCAGCTCACTACAAACCTTGCTAACAAATCAGTTTTGGTCAAGCCTCACCAAAACCTCCTCTAACTTTTTCCTGAAGGTCTTAGGTCTCTGCCACAGGCAACACTGCATGACCACAACGGCAGCTACTGTAATTAATAGAAGATGATTTATTTCATCAACACAGTCCACAAAAGTTCTTCAGGTTCTCCTGCTTGTCTAACAAAATTCCTGGACCTATATCTGTGCAGAAGATTCACTTCAAGGAACTGAGACGTTGCAGCCAAGGTCCTTGGACTGCCCTGTGCTGAGTTCCAGTTGCTCTCTGCAGGCTGGACTCAGAGCACAGCTTCCAAGGGCAAGCAGTAGATGACACAGACACACACACAGACACTCTCTGTGGCTTCTCCCTTCCAATCAATCTTTACACCCCTAGCTCCAACAAACATTTCAGGTATACCACAGCTTCACCACAAGCATTGAGCACTTAGGGATTGTAGAAAAAGACCAAAACCACACTACCTACCTGAGGCTTCTTTTCAACATCATGGAGGCTCCTTATGCTTTTCCTTTATGCCTACTCATAGTGGAAAAGGACACTCACACTACTTCTTCTTTGGCCTGAAGTCCTGCCTCTTTCCAATTCTCTCTCATCTCATTATTAGTTTTGTTTACTTTTTTCTTTTAACTCTAACACAGAGTTGCTTAAAATCCTACTTGACTACCTGCCCGAGCTGAAGTGGATGCCTGCAGTACTTCAAAACTCTGCCCTGCAGATTGACAGCAATAAAGGTTAAGCAGTCTCAGCTGTTTCCATTTGGGAGAGCAAAAGGCTCAATGGGCTGAGCTTGTTTTTTGAGATTTGGGGACTGGCATTCAAGGTAAAGCAAGGGTATGTTCTTGGCAAGAGCTCATGCTGCACACAGATAAATTCACTGTATTTCAAAAACACTTCTAAAATGCACCTAGCGATAGAGAAGCATTTCTTCACTTCTGTTCAATTTCTTTTTCCTCAGTACATCATGACTGAGGGGATGGTTTTAATGGTTTTAACCTGAGGGAGGGCAGGTTTAGAGAGGTAGCAGGAAGAAGTTCTTAAGCAGGACTCTGGAATGGGCTGCCCAGGGAGGCTGTGGCTGCCTCCTGACCCAGGGTGTTGCAGGTCAGGCTGGATGAGGCCTTGAGCAGCTGTGTCTAGTTGAGAGGTGCCCCTGCTCATGGAGGAGTAGATGATATCTAAGGCCCCTTCCAAGCTTAGCCTTTCCATGATTCTACAACTGCAGGTCTAAATGCCCTGCTGGAAAATAAGGGATTTGGTTTGACAAAGCATTGCTCAGCTGCACCGAGTGTGGGAACACTGGCCTGAGGCACAACATGCAAAAGAAAATGACACAGTGAAAGGTAAATGTCACCAATCTTATGACTTGAGGTACAATTAGAGAAGACTTCCATCTTCAAACAAATCCTGTCTGTGAACTCCAGCATGTATGCAGATAGGCAGCTGAGGCAGAGCACCGCACATACAGAGGCCACTGTCAGCCAATGACCTCTGACAAGTGCTCTGCAAAGCACCCCTGGTGCCAGGAGAGCCACAGTCTGACCTTTGCATTATGTGTCTTGTTGGGGAGAGTGGTGCTAGAAAACAGGAATAAAGAATCCAGCAAACCAGGACTGGAAAAATCTCTGAAGCCATGTGTAGACCCAGCAGCAACACAGGAAGGGGATTTTGGATTTCTTTAAGCTGCTTTGTGCTATAACTGAATGAAGCAATAGTGCTATGTCTAATGTTTCAAGAGGCTTCCTACTTAGGAAAAGAATTTGTAGCCACAGATAAAGATAAAATGTGTTCCTGCAGGAAACCAGAATGGTTAGTAACAGCCAACTCCCAGATAAAACTTTAGCATCTCGCTTTTTTCTCTGCTTTTATAGCATAATTCCTGTCAAAGCAGCTGCCAAGAACACCTAATCCTACAGAGAATCTGAGATTTGTAGTACACTTTGCCTGACAATTAGATTAGGGAAATGGAGGAAGCAGAAAATAGAGGGCAGCAGTATCCCTCGGAGCTGGAGGGTAGCTCTCAGATCCACAGCACTGGGCTGCTTAGCATGTCAACAGATTGGACCTGATGGGACAGGGTTTGAAATGCTACTGTTTACTTTCAGAGAGTATGAATATGGAAACGACCAGACTGAGTCCTGTGCTGCCTACATAAAGCCATCAGTGCTAGACTGAGTGGCAGCAGTGCCCAGTGCTGAGCACCTAAGCACTGATTTCCCTTTCCTTCCCTCCCACAACTCAGAGGGGCTGGCACTGCCCTGCTTCCAGCTTCCCAGGAAAAATCTAGCCCACGATGGCACCAAATCCAGGAGGAGGGTAAAGCATTGTATTGTTAGAAAAAGGGCCTGAGCGGCTCTCATTTGGGTTGCAAACAAGTAGTGGCTGGGGAGAAGTGTTTTGTACACTTTCTTTGCTGCCCAGTCTTTCCCAGCCCAAACAGAAAGATCCTTCCTGAGATATTTGGCAGTGACAGTGGGAGTCATTGCTCCTCATCCTGAAACACAGCACCACCTCCAAACCCCAGAGACTCTTTCCTTGGAAAAGGAATCCTCTGCAATCTTCACCTTGAAGTTTTCCCGTGCTGGTACCAATCTATAGCACACTGCACTGGCAAAAGCACGCTTCAGGGCGCAGACCAGGAGCTCTGCTTCTCTGTGCTTTCACAAGAGCAAAGCACTGGCAGGACACCAGCTGTGCAGAAGCCAGCATTTGGCTCAGGGGAAGGAGTTGGGTCTCATCCAAGGCTAAGGGAAAATTGAAGCTTCTGCAATTTATTTATCTTTTTAGTTCTGTTTTACATGAAGTGGCCCAGTCCTGGCTCTTCTTTTTGCCTAAACAAGAGCTGGTTGCTTCAATCCATAAGTAGATTGGCCAGTGGCAATTAACAACAGGGAGAAGATACTTCCCCATCCTTTTCCTTTGGGTGTTGGGATAGGGGAGAACACATAGCCTGAGTGTGGGCTTGTACCTAGGAAGACATTGAGTAAACATGTCATTTACCCAGGAGCAGAGCTGCTCTCGGGCTGCTCGGAAGACTGCACACTTTACAACCGCACGTAATTACCTACACGACAGCAAGACAGAAGCTACAACTTCATAAACACGTGAAAGCTACTGTCACAGCTTCTCTGTCTGCCATCTTCTCTTTCTGCAGATACAAAGTGACTAAATTACCTTCCTCAGCCCTGGCAAACTGTTAATACCAGCTCTCAAACCCACCACATGCTGAGGAGAAAATCCAGCCCAGGTGCCCCTGGTTATTACTAGCTGTCATATTTTTTCATTCTAAGCAGCCTGTAAGACTTCATTATCTGATTTTACTGTGGCACTTTACTGGTAACGAGTAAAACCTGAGGAAAGCAAGCACAGAGCAATGAAATTGCACACCCTGGGAGGTGGCTGCCTGGCCATCCTGAGAGCAGGATTCTCCTCAGCAGACAGCCTGGGTGCCAGCTGTGGCCAGTTCCTCTTAACAACTGTAACTCACCACAGCACCTGGGAGCAATCCACAAAGTGCACCAACACTTGTGAATCACAGAATCGCAGCAACATGCAGCTTGGCAAAGCCCCTCAGGATCACCCAGTCCAGCCTTGAACCCTGCTCTACAAGATTCACCTGAAACCATAGCCCCAAGTACCACATCCAAACCACCCTTAAACACAGCCAGGCTGGGTGACTCCACCACCTCCCTGGGCAGCTCATGCCAGTCCCTGACCACTCTCTCTGTGAAAAACTTTTTTCCTAATGTCCAATCTAAACCTCCCCAGCCTCAGCTTGAGGTCATTGAGGCAGCAGCCTCTTCACAATGTCCCTTCAGGTAGCTGTGGACAGCAATGATGCCTTCCCTCAGCCTCCTCTTCCTCATATTAACCATCCCCATCTCTCTCAGTCACTCCTCATAAGATTTATTCTCTAGGCCCTTCCCCAGCTTCATTGCCCTCCTCTGGACTTTATCCAGAAATGCTTGGGGCCACCTCCTGTCTTCACAACTACCCATGCCTGCTCCAGCCGCAACTAGCAGTAGTCTTCAGCCCCACCTTCCTGCCCTTTCTTCCTTCTTTCCCTTGACTGCTCTCATTTTCCTCTCAAACAAGGTCCTCCACAACCTTCTCACACATTTCTGTCCCGTTTCACCCAACTTGCTCATCCTGCATTTTCAGTTCCATCTCCTCATCTGATCTCAAACTATTTTTACTGCAGATTATTTTGCACCTTTTCCCCAGACCTGACATTGTTGATTTGAAGCACTAAACTGTGCTTGCTTTTCTAAAACACACAGCAGAGAGGGACCAGAGCTTTCCAGAGGGATCCTGCAAAAGTGCAGCTTCAATTGGCTAGACACTCAAAATCATCTATTTTAACTTCAACACCAAGCAGGGTCTGTAATTGTGAAGCTCACATCTTCATTATAATCTCTTTTCCCCCGAAACATCTCTGCAAAGTAATAACATGATGGAATAAAGAGCCCATCATTAAGCCCCAATATGTGTGAATATGGAGGGGAGCCAGTCCAGAAACAGAGAGCTTATTTGGCTCTTAGCAAGAGAGTGTCTGGCATTTAATATATTAAGTGGTAATCTGCATCATGTTTATTCAGTTAAGCAGTAAAGGTGCATTTAAATGTGCAACTGATACCTAGAAAGCAGAATCGCAACCTGCAAGCAAGTAAGCAAGCCTCACGCTACTCCAGGCACAGGCATGGCTCAAACCAGAGCCCGCACCAGCAGAACTGTCTGAGGGGACTGCTCATAGCAAGCACACTGACAGCAGAACTGCTCGGGGGGCAGTGGGGGGGTTGTAAAGTGACCGTTTGGGGTCTTCTCCCAGTGAAAAAATCAGAGCTCTGTGACTCCTGTCTCGTGGAATACAGCAGAGCTCCACACCCTCACGCAGCGACTGCGGCGCAGCTCCGCACCCTCACGCAGCGACTG
>VWZE01011807.1:1350-14044 GCA_013396675.1 Eubucco bourcierii
TCCAAGGTCCTTTTCCTCAGGGCTGCTCTCCAGCCATTCACCACCCAGCCTGTATTTGTGCTTGGGATTGTGCCTACCCAGGTGCAGGACCTTACACTTGGCCTTATTGAATTTCATCAGGTTGACCTGGGCCCACCTCTCCAGCCTGTCCAGGTCCCTCTGGATGGCATCCCTGCCCTCTAGCAAGTCGACTGTGCCACACAGCTTGGTGTCATCTGCAAACTTGCTGAGGGTGCACTGATTCCTCTGTCCATGTCACTGACAAAGATGTTAAACAGCACTGGTCCCAGCACTGACCCCTGAAGGACACCACTTGTCACTGGTCTCCAGGTGGACATTGTGCCATTGATCACCACTCTCTGGGTTCGACCATCCAGCCAATTCCTTATCCAGCGAGTGGTCCATCCAACAACTGTAGGATGTGTGTGGTTTCAACACACAACTGTAGGAATGGCACCTACAGAATATTTTGGATTGAAAGGGATAGAATCATAGAATGGTAAGTTGAAAGGGACCTCAAAGATCATCCAGTTCCAACCCCCTGCCATAGGCAGGGACACCTCCCACTAGCAGAAGTCACTCAAGGCCTAATCCAACTTGGCCTTGAACACCTCCAGGGAGGGAACAGCCACAACCTGATTAAAGGTCATCTAGTCCAGCACCCCTGCGGTGAGCAGGGACATAATATCTGCTTTATGGGCACTGGTGATGCCCACTGTTTTGTCTTCTCAGAGTTCTTCTGCCTGAAACAAAATCCTGTGATGTATTTGACTTAATCTCTTTTAACTAACCACTTAGGAGAGGGCATTTCCATTCAAAGCTCAAGAGGTATGCCACATTTGTGAGGCAGCTTAGAAGGATTTGGGTAAGACTGAAGATACATTTCTCTGTGTGCAGCAGAACTATTAATGCTTGTTCTTCTATGCTAATCATGCTTCCTATATCAAGCTTTCTCCCTTTCTCTTCATGGTAGCACTTATTCTAGACCCCTTTAATATTTTAATCAGGTAATAGACACCCTGCAGATAACCTGGAGCTACTGACAGTCTGACAATCAAGATTACATCTGGCAAATTAGCTCCAACAAGTCACTGTGATGGTTCAGGAGTTCCCCGCCCCCCTACACTTTGTAAAATGACCCAAACTAGAACTCAGTCAGCTGGAAGTTAAGAGATGAAACTCTATTTACAGCTCAACACAATGTACAGCAGAGATATACACTATAGACAGGAATATTTACAGAAATATACAAATAAAAGGTAATACAGCAACACAACTCCCCTCCCAGAAATCAGAGACCCCAGGAGGGTCTTCCAACCACCCTTCCACCTTCTCCCCACCCCTGTACCTTACCCCAAGGTTTGCCTTACGTGCAAGGTAAATTAGGAGGATCAGCCGGGGAGGTTAGAAGAAAAGTGGTTAGTGAAAATTAATCAGCAGAGGAGCCAGAGCCAGAAACTACTAGAGCACCCAAGCTGCTCTCCCAGCAAGCAACAGACAGAGACTGACTTACCTATATATTTTGGTTATTGTTCCCAAACAATTTTTTCAGCAAGCGTATGAGTGAAATAGACATCACCATATTTTCCTTTCACAGCCTATAGTGTAATTTTCTCTATTAAAATATTCCAATTAGCCTCAAACCAGCACAGTCACAAACAGCAGATGAATTCTGCTGCTTTTCTTGACACTGGGAACACAAATCTCTCAACTTTCAACTCCATCAAGGTGTCAATTTCAAGAAGTTCTCAGGAACTTATTTTTTCTCTAATTTGAAGGAAACCAACAAACAAGTTTAAATCATTACTGGTGGAGGACTGCTAGATGGACACTGTGATATATTTCATAACTGTGTTGCAGTAAACTTTGTTCTTGATAGAGTAAGATAGAGCTGCAAATGAGCCCTTTGGACAAAGCACAGAGATGGCAGCGCATTAAGATACTAATACACTACAGGAGTGAGAGTGCAACTTATTGAAACTTTTGATGGCCCATAGGACCCACATAGCACATCTGATTTGTTCTGTGAGCCTGACTGTCCACTTTCAGGTGCTCTCACTGCGTTATGTAAGAGGTGCTGCACCACTGTGCAGTCAGAGCACCATAAATCATCTCTATCAGGCACAGCAGTACTACAGAGTTTATATATATATAAAAAAAGAACCATTGTAGCAAAGTTGCAGTTCCATGCTGCAGTATAAATACGTGTTTCTGATAACATCAACTAAATATCTGGGAGAAAAAAGCCCTGGAAACTAACATTTGCCTCGGGTAAATGTGGGAATCCCAAACACTACTCAGGTTAAAAAGAGTGTAAGAAAAGAGCTCCAAAATGCTTGCTGGCAAGCGCCATCTGCATAGGCCGAGGTGGAAGAAGGACACTGAGGCATGTATCAGTTTAGTGGCAGGCAGCAGGCAGAACACTGGAGAGCCCCACTCGCTGCATGCTAGTACATCCAATGCACTTTTGTCAGCAACCAATATAAAAAATACCATGTTGCAGTAAAAGGATGTTTAACTAATACTGGAGAAGCTCTCCTATGAGGACAGGCCATGAGAGTTGGGGGTCTTCAGCCTGGAGAAGAGAAGTCTTCGAGGAGACCTTATAGTACCCTTCCAATATCTGAAGGGGGCGTACAGGAAGGCTGGGGAGGAACTATTGACAAGGTCTTGCAATGACAGGACAAGGGGCAATGGATTTGAACTGGCAGAGGGAAGATTTAGACTAGATGTTGGGAGGAAGTTCTTTACAGTGAGGGTGGTGAGACATGGGCACAGGTTGCCCAGGGAGGTTGTGGAGCACAGAATCACCCAACGTGATCAAAGGTTCTGTGCTCCACAACCTCCCTGGAGGTGTTCAAGGCAGGTTGGAGAAGGCCTTGAGTGACCTGTACTAGTGGGAGGTGTCCCTGCCTATGGCAGAGGGTTGGAACTGGATGATCCTTGAGGTTCCTTCCAACCTTACCATTCTGTGATTCTATGATAATCACTTCTTTGGGACAAGTGACATTAACAAACAGTACAAACCGTGTCCAACTCTGTGGGGCCACCAAACTGTATTTGTGTTCAACAAAATAATAAAAAGATTCAGCAAGTTGCCAACACGCCTTAGGCAGATCCTCTCCACACAGCATTTACCACATATCATGCAGCACCATTCCCTAGCAACATGAGGCATTATTAGCAGCGACTCCAGTCCCAAGGTTATTAGTGAGTTATGAACTCACAATACTCAGAAGATAAAACCCTCTAATACTTTTATTGCTCTCATTCACCAGCTGGTGCTTAATCCTAATATGTCATCTCATTAAAGATCATAACATTAATTCTGTGTATGATTAGAATCTGCAAAGCCTGTTGTACATTGCCATTAAAAAACAAGAAAAGAAAGTCAAATCTCCTATACTCTCTGACAGTGCTTTCAGGCTTATGTTAAAGCCTTCTCTGAGGAAGGAAACAGCCACACACATGAGGGTTTTCCCCTAAGGCAGAAACAAAGTCTGTGAAAACAAAGGTCTAAGGAATTGAAGTGGACTGTGCGCAATTGGAATTGGAAGGCAGGCAGACTGCTCAAGTTTTACCTTTAACCACCAGGTTCAACTTCCAGAACAGGAAGAAGTTTCTGCACATTTTCCCCAGCACCGTGGTGCCTCAGCCTTATTCTCAGAAATGCTTCTTATTGGGCTACTATTTGCTATATAGGACCCATAAGTCCAATGGGATGTTTTTAGAAATTAATTAATTGTATTAAAAGGAACAGTAAAAGAACTACTGTAGAATAAAATCCCCCAGCCCCTGGAAACATATCTGAGGATAGCATTGCTGTGCTGGCTGCTGCTGGGTCAACTCTAAGCCAGCTCCCTGCTCCTAGGTAAAACTTCTGCTTCGTCTTCTTTTGTCCTTCATTCTCCATATTAGCCTGTTCCTGCTCCTGCTCTTATGTGAAATACTCCTGAATCAAATTACAGAGGTTCCTGTGTGGAAAGAAGTAGTTTTGCTGAAAAATTACCTTTCCTGCCTTTGGAATCTTGCACTCAGAACACTGCTCCTAATGGCTATGGCTGCTCATACAGCACACAGTGCAGCAAGGGAGCCTCATTTGTTCAGGTCACAGATTCAGACACACAGGATGTCTGAAATGTCTCCTTTCAAGCTGTTGAGTACTGCAGCTTTACTTGTACAGCATTGCTCTCATTCATACTGCTGGTTAGCTATGCCTGCCCTTACCACAGTGCTGCCAACTCATCTCAACAGCGAGAACTGAATCACTTCTTTCTGAAAGGAAAAAAAAAAAACCCAAACCAAAATGAAAGAGACAGTAATGAAACAAATCAAGACAAAGGAGGTGTCTTAACACAAGGGATGCCGGTGATTAGAACCATCCGCTTAGCACTTCACTTTAATATGCATGAAAACCGCTACTGAACAGAGCCCGGACTGTTCTCAAGAGGACACCTGCCATGGAAAGCTGCAGTCTGACCTCCTCATTCTGGATATAGGCAATAGCTACATTTCCCAACTCATAACACCTAATGGCAGGATTCTGACTCCTACTCTTCAATGAATGTAAAAGGAATGTGAGCTGAGGCCACAAGGGCCTTGCTATTCCACATCCTGCTGGTCGGTGTGGCCTTGCTATTCCCCATCCTGCTGGTCAGCTTTCTAGAGGAAGTACCATGGCTTCTTCCTGAATCCCTAAACAGTACCATGAGGTAAACATGGGTGCTTTAGGTCAGGTAGGCAGAGAAGGCAACCTTAACTCACCCTATTTAAGGACTTTTTTGCCAAATCAGCAAAACTGGAACCAGATAAGTGAGTGCATAATGAGCCTCAGTTCCACCAAGCCAACCCCTGAGCACGGTCCTATTCCTGTGGCAAGGCAAGCCTGGCAAACTGTTTTACAGCCAGGCTGGTAAACTCACAAACTCCCACTTGCTGGAACAGATGAAGTAGCTGAGATACCACATCACAGTACTGCCAGATCCCTCCCTGCCAATGTAATCTCACCAAAGGGTACTGGTGGTATTTGCTTGCATATTCTGAGTCTTATTAGCCTGAACAATAGCATTTCTCACTACCAAACCTTTCTCTCCACTCCTGACATTTAAGACTTGCATTTTGTCTTCCTGAGGTAGCAAAAGTATTCACTGAACAGAGATGTATTTGGTTTTGCAGCTCTTCTTTCAGAGACTCAAATTCACAGAGCTGACACAAACTACAGGATTGTAAATTCCCTTGCAAGGAGTTCATATGGCCGGGATGAAGAGGTGGTCTTAGTGTAACTCAGGCTAGTCCTGTGCTTGTAAGGTGTCCAAAAAAGATGGTTCTGGCTCAGACTCAACATCAGTCTCGTCCTTACATCTCTTCCTTTCTATCATTGCGTCTTAAGCAGAAATCATCCAGGAATATTCTAAATTAGCTCACCAGTTGTCCTCCTATTCAGCGTGCCACAGAACTTTCCAATTAGCAGCTATTCTTGTGGTCTACACTCCAAGATCCATTATCCTAAATTTATCTACAAATTGAAGAGCCCTCTTCCCTTCTGTAATCAGGTCAGATGCTAGCAAAGTCCTTGCTCATCTGACTGTATTACTGCCCATGAATTTTCTTCCTTAGTGTTGTTATTCCAACTTTGCACTACTGGATTGTTGCTATGGACACAAGGTAACTTCAGCTGAACAACTCAACCCCTGATGTCTGCTTTTTAATGTCAGTGAAGTAAGCTCATTTATGTTTGTATCTGTATGCAAAGCTGAGTTTTGTTCAGAAATGCATTGTGTACCACTGTTGTTGCTGTTTAAGCTTTCCCAGAGCCTACAAGCCCAACAGAATGGAATTTAGGATACTTTCCCACTCTTCCCTTCTCCCTCTGTGGAAAGATTAGGTAGAGTAAAGGGGGACAAGCAATCAAAGAACAGCCTTGCAAAAAATTGAAAGATAAAAGGTAACTTTAGAAAGAAATAAAAGGTATTTAAGGTAAAGGAAGTTTACAGAAATATAAGGGAAGGGAATAGATACAGATACATATACAAAGCCAGGTTGGATGGCAGTGGATTCTCTGGATTGGGAGGCATTGTCCTTGGATGCAGGAGGTAGCAGGGTTGGCCACGTGGTTATCAGGAACAGCAGCAACAGAGAGATGTTGCAAAGGCAAAGGCAGGAGCGAGAGAGGGAACAGGACCTCGACTGCCTCTTAAACAGGGCTGTGGTCAGGAAGTGGGAGTGGGATAAATTCTGACCTGGGGATCCTCCCCCTAGGAGGAGTTGTTTTTCCCTGCTCACTCCCCCATCCCAGATGGGCTTAACCCAGAACAGTTCACTCCTGTTTATTCCATCTCCACTTCCTGCAAGTCTCTTAATCAAAACAGAAAGTGTCTCTATATATGATTATTAGAGTTCATGTTGCAAGTGCTCCTTGGTCCCAGCTGTCTCCCAGGGTGTCTGTTTCCCTGGTACAGATTGGTGCAGATGGTGTGTAAGCAGGGCAAGGGTGTGGAGGAAGAATCAGGAAGTCAGGAAAGAGACTTTTCTCTGAAGGGAAACCAGCAACAGTTTTTTGTTGTAGGGCATCAGGAAAGCAAGTGCAGCTGAAATGAAACAGGACTCCTCTGGGCTGCTGTCTGTGCTGTGGGTCCTACTGGATGACACATTGTTACTTAACTAGAAAAGGAACTTAGAACCACTTTTATCTGCTGGTAAGTATTATAGGATGACTCTAGTACATTAACCTATGTTACACACTCTGGAATTAGACTCTTTTGGACAGAGTTAGGTTTCTCTGTGGAGCACACTGAATATTATCAGTTTCTAGCATGACCCAATATGTATTACCAGGACCCTTGGCAGAGACCACCTCTTTTATAGGTTTACCCCCTACCAGAAACAGGAGGACCCACAGCTTTCTCCAACAGATTCTTTTCACAGACCACAGGAACTCCATCTCCCTCAGCTGCAGGCAATAGGGCAGACTGAGCAGGACCAGCTAGGTTGGGTCCCATTATCTGACTCAATTCTCTCTGGGGTACCATGTCTCCACAAGATTTGTTCACTCCACTCATTTGTTCGCTTTTTGTTTATTTTGCTCCACTCATTTGTTCGCTTCTATGGTTATTATTACCTGTTTGCATTGCTTGGCATCACATAGCGGGGGACTTGCCTTTTCCCCACAAATGGTGGACTTGACCCTGTCTGTCTGTCATGCCAAACCAGGGGACTGCAAGGTTTGCCCCGCGCTGGAGTACAGCTGCCTACCTGAGCTCAACCCAACCCCAGTCCGTTTGATGCTAGTTGAGCTCAAGAAACAGCCCTGCGGCGACTATGTGACACTGGGACTTGCCAGCCTGCCAGCTCTAGATCAAGAGCCAAGCCCTTGGCCGAACCTCACAGCCGATCGAACTGCTCCAGCCCAGAAATCAGGATCCTGCTTCGCCTAGGGGCTGACTGCTCCGATAACCTCCTGAAAGCCACGGAAGGTTTACCTCGCGTCCATGATCTCCTTAGACAACGTGTCCCATTGGAGCTACACAAGCAGTGAAACCACATCGCATCACCACCACGTGGAAGACCACCATGTGACAGGGACTGTATTGTTCTTCATTTAAGTTTCTATCCATATTTTCGAGTTATTAATACTGAGGCTCCAACCAGTGAGTAAATTCTCTTTCTGAAGTTTGTGGAAGTTTATGTTTAGTCTTCAGGTGGCAGTTTGTGCTGCAGGACTCTCCAGCTGTTCACATATCCTAAACGTCTCTTAAAATCATTTAAATTAATTTGATTAAATATATATACATTCTGCAAAGAGACTTTTACCGACTGCATATTAGAATCTGTGTGTGAATTGTAAATAATTTGGGGAAATTTTCTTTATTTAATAAAAATATTTAATATCAGCATTGTTACGATTCATTTATAACCCAGATTCAACCCCTCCATAACACCCTCCCAGAAATCAGAGTCCCCAGGAGGGGTTCCCAACCACCCTTCCGCCTTCTCCCCACCCCTCTGCCTTACCCCAAGGTTTGGCTTATGCACAAGGTGAGTTTGGAGGATTGGTCAAGGGAGTTAGAAGGAAAGTGGTTAGTTAGGTTACTTGGCAGAGAGGAGAAGGCAAGAAGCTAGACAGCTCGAGACTCTCTGAGCCTGTGAGACTCTGTCTTTTCTATGTTTTCTGTTCTTAATCTTGTACATCTCAGCAAGCCTACGAGTGCAGCAGACATCATCAGTATTTGCTTTCCACAGCCTATAATTTTCTCCATTAAAATATTCCAATTAGCCTCAAACCAGCACAGTAACCCAAGTAAACGTCTCTTTTCACTGACAATCATTTAGTTTCCTCTCCTTTAGCCATTCCAACAAGGCATTTGCTAACATCCACGAATCAGTGGATATGTAGAACAGTGGCCACTGTTCCTGTTCTGCTATGTTCAGGGCCAGCTGGATAGCTTTTACCTCTGCAAATTGACTTGATTTGCCTTCTCCATCTCTTGCTTCAGTGACTCTGCATGTAGGGTTCCACACAGCAGCCTTCCATCTCTGCTTGCTTCCTACAAGACAGCAAGATCCATCTGTGAACAAAGCATATTCCTTTTTCATTATCATGGAGATCATTACATGGCAGGGGCTTCCTCAGCACAAGTTGCTGTCTTCTCTGCTGGCATTCCGAAGTCAGTGCCCTCTGGCCAGTTTGTGATCACATCTACTCTGCCTGGGTCTTCAAGGCTCCCCACTCTAGCTTGCTGAGCTATCAGAGTCATCCACTTACTCCAAGTGGCATCTGTGGCGTGGTGTGGAGTTGAGCCTTTCCCTTTAAACATCCAAGTCAGGACTGGAAGTCTTGGAGCTGAAAGGAGTGGTGACTCTGTTCCAATCACCACAGAAGCAGCTCGAACTCCCTCATAGGCAGCCAGAATTTTCTTTTCTGTTGGAGCGCAGTTAGCCTCTGAGATTTTGTATGCCTTGCTTCAGAATCCAAGTGGGTGGCATCATGTTTCTCCATGAGCTTTCTGCCATAAGCTCCAGCTAGGAACATTCTCACCAGCTGCAGTATAAAGTATACTCTTAACTTCTGGTCTGGTTCAAACAGGTCCCAAGGACACAGCATGGACTACTTTTGTCTCGTCAAATACTGCCTGCTGTTCAGGTACCTGCTCAAAATTATTTCTCTTTTGAGTTATGTCAAAAAGGGGTTTTACAGTTTGAGTGTATCCAGGAAGGTGCATTTTCCAAAGTCCCAAATCCCGAAACAGGATTGCATGTCTTTCTTACTGGTGGGTTCCACCATGGTGGCTACTATATTTACCACATCCATAGGGATATGGCAGTGGCCATCTTGACATTGAACTCCCAGAAACTGGATTTCTCTGGCAGGCCCTTTTACCTTGCTTCTCTTTACAGCAAGCCCAGCCACCAACATATTATCTTACCCTTTGTGAAGACCTCCTCTGCTGTCTCACCCCATACAACGATGTTGTCAAGAAACTGCAGGTGTTCAGAGCTCCATCCTTCTCCGGTGCTGTCTGAATAACCCCTTGGCAGATTGTAGGGCTGTGCATCCACCCCTGGGCCAAACAATTCCAGGTATACTGGATGCCCCTCCAGTTGAAGGCAAACTGCAGCCTACAACTTCTGCAATGGGTATGGAGAAGAAAGCATTAGCAGTGTCTATTGTGGCCTACCATTTGGCCTCTTTCAAGTCCAGTTCACACTGGAGCTTTAACATGTCTGACACAGCCATGCTGACTGGAGGAGTCACTTCATTCCGGCCACAGTAATCCACTGTTAATCTCCATTCTCCATTCTACTTCCGCACTGGCCATATAGGGGTGTTGAAGGGTGAATGTGCCTTGCTGATGACACCTTGCTTCTCCAGCTGGTGAATCAGTTGGTGTACGGGCAGCAAGGAGTCTTGGTTGGTCTGGTATTGAGGTATACTGTGAGACAAGCAATTGGTAAATTCACATCCTGCACCTTATGCATGCCAACTGCAGAAGGGTCATCTGAAAGATTGGGCATAGGAGACAGCTGCTCTTTGTCTGTGGTCTCTACAGATGCTATCCCAAAAACCCACTTGTTCCCTTTTGGGTTCTTAAAATATCCTTCCCACAGAAAGTAAATTCCAAGAATGCAGGGTGCATCTGGACTAGTCACTATGGTGTGTTTCTCCCAACTCATTCCTGGTCAGGCTTATCTCAGTCTGCAACATAGTCAGTTCTTGTGACCCCCCTGTGACTCCTGAAACTGTTATGCATTCTATCCCTCTATAGCTCAAGGGTATCAGTGTGCATTGGGCCTCTGTGTCAACCAGAGCTTGGTACTTCTTTGCTTCTGAAGTGCCAGACCATTTCACAAAAACAACCCAGTAGACTCTTGCCATCTCTCTCCTCTGCCTGACTGGAGGCAGGGCCCCTCTAACACTGGATGTGGTTTCCACACGCCACACATGGACCTGAGTTACTGCCAGAACCACCCCTTGGGCAAAAGGACTGTCTGCAGGAAACTGGAGCAGCCCCTCTCCAGGAGGAATTATTGCTAGTGTTGCCACCTTGCAGTTCCCATGTTCTTGCCCAGAGAGCTGAGGTGAGCTGGCTATGCCATCTGTCCATGTTCTCATCATGGTCACAGAGGGTTTGCCACAGTAACCCTCGGGATGCCCCTGCTTAACTTGGGCTGGTCTTGTAGGAGGAGGACTGGGACATGTATTTCTGAGGGCAGAGACATGGATCCATTTGGAAGGGGAAGTTTAAGTGTCATCCCACTTAGAATCATAGAATCATAGAATGGTAAGGTTGGAAGGGACCTCAAGGATCATCTAGTTCCAACCCCCTGCCATAGGCAGGGACACCTCCCACTAGTACAGGTTACTCAAGACCTCATCCAATCTGGCCTTGAACACCTCCAGGGAGGGGGCATCCACGACCTCCCTGGGCAACCTGTTCCAGTGCCTCACCACCCTCACTGTAAAGAACTTCCTAAAAAGAACTTCTTCAGTTCAGATCAGAAGCCTTACACTCATTCATGTCTAGGTGTCCAGGGCTGAGACCACTGGCTTGCAAGACGCCGTCTTTGAATTGCCTTAGGTCATTAACACACTCACAAATGGTTGGAAGATTTTCACTGCCTCTACCCAAGAGTAGTCCTCCCAGTGTGTGTGCGCATGTGGAAGGGGCACCTTGTGTGAACTTCTTTAAAAGGGATGGTTTCATGTGTACATCATTTGGGTCCAAGGACAGTTGGCCATTTCCATAAGTTATTTCTTGCACAGTCATTTGCCTTAAACACTTAACCCCCTGTTCCATAATTGCCTGCTTTAGAGGGTGGCAAATCCCGTCATCTTTGGAGGGGTAATGGTGTCCCACTGGAGGGGTAATGGTGTCCCACAGCATCAAGAAGTTGGGCCCAAAGTATTATGTCCCACCAAGCCTCCCCAATTCTTTATTGCCACCCTTAACTCTCAATAAGGACCCCAAATGTTCGGCTTCTCTTTGACTCAAGCCCACAGTCTCTGCAACCCCATCTGTGCTGGTTTGAGACTAATTGGAGTATTTTAATAGAGAAAATTATATTACAGGCTGTGAAAAAGAAACAATAGTGATGTCTACTTCGCTCATAGGCTTGCTGAGATGTTTAAGAATAAGTACTCAAAATATAGATAAGTCAGTCTCTGGGGCACAGCGTCTGGGTCTAGCAGCTTCTGGCTTTTTTTCTTCTGTCTGCTGAGTAATCTCACTAAACACTTTTCTTCTAACTCCCCTGGCTGACCCTCCAAACTCACCTTGCGCATAAGGCAAACCTTGGGGTAGGGTATAGGGGTGGGGAGAAGTGGAAGGGTGGCTGGGAGACCCTGTTGGGGTCTCTCATTTCTGGGAGGGGTGTTGTGTTTCTGTATTACCTTTAACCTGTATATTTCTGTAAATATTCCTCTATATGGTGTATATATCTGCTTGTATATTGTGCAAAGTTGTAAATAGAGCTTCAGTCCTTAACTTCCAGCCAGCTGAGTTCTAGTCTGGGTCATTTTACAATGTGTGGGGGGCGGGGAACTCCTGAACCATCACATCATTTATTTTTTGGGGCTTTCAACGCAGGGCTAATTAAATTTGATTTATTGCTGGTTCAGTCTGGAAGTTAGGATGAAGTTATTTTACATATTTTGGGGAGTGGCCTGGCTGGCATTCCTCATTTGGGTTTACCGTTTGATTGTTGGGAAGACTGGTTCCTTTCTGATTGATTTAATGTGGAAAAAGCTTAAAAGGATGTTTTGGAATTATGGAGATTATTTTCTTGGATGGGTTGGCTTTAATATCACTGAAACTATTACCAAACCAACTTTTAACGTGTCAGGAAATACTACAAATGCATCAACATCTCATATGAGGGTAATTCTCCCAAAATCTAAAATTCCAAATCCGTGCAGTGTTATAGGTAAATTAGAAAAATTTACCAGACAGTTTCCAAATTTCAATTTAAGTGTTTTATTGGAGTAAGAAAAGTAAAAACAGCGTTGGGTTCCTGCCAACGGCTCGCAAAGATTTGTGAGTATGTGGTCCTTTTTATAAACCAAGCTGAGGAGAGTTATGCAATCCGACACTTTCCACTGTCCTCCTACCCCGCCTCTTTTTCGTTTTGAAGTCCTTGACTCTTTTGTGCATGCGAGGCTTCCTTCCAGGCATCACAGAACTCATTTTGGGGTCTTCTT
>VWZE01011809.1:0-12920 GCA_013396675.1 Eubucco bourcierii
CATTCTATGATTCTATGATTCTATGATTCTAACTCTGACTACCTGTAGAACCTCTTTGGTCATCTCCTAAAGCAGGTGTAGAAGAGTCTTTCTCAGGTGCAAAAGTTCTTTGTCACCCTGCTCCCTTCCCTTAACACTCATTAAAGAAGCAGGGTAGAAAGTCTGAGGGACAAACACAAGTGTTCCCATGGACACAGCTAATCTCCACAGCTCAACTCCTCACTTGTGAAAGAAGCAAGCCCAAATCTGAGAAAAAAAAAAAAAAACAGTTTGAGATAGCTTCCTGCATTACATCATTCATTTGCTGAATTAGAAAGCAAAACCAAGTACTTTATAGATATTTTCTAAATTTCAGTCTCAGATTTCTGTGATTTTGGTGCTGTGCAAAAGCAACTCTGCTCCCACAGCTCCATATTCCAACCAATCCATAATCCTCCTATGAGGCCTCTTTCTCATAATATCCCAAACTCCACAAATTTCTGCTCTGCTGCTAAAACTTTGAAAACTTGTCTGCTGACTGAAAGGATAACGGAGGGTTTTATTAACAATGAATAACTGTGGAAAGTCACAGAAACATCTTTTTTTCTTTCTGAACTGTTTTCAGGAATAATAAGAGGGATTGGGTTACGTAAAAGGATTACTGTTGTGATGTGACTCAGCAGGAACACTGCTTCAAGCACAGTCAGAACTCCATAAGCCTTTCTAACGTGATGGTTGGGGGAGAGATGAGCTATGATTGAAAAGCTATAACACCTGGAAGGGCGGATTTAAAAAAGCTGGAGTTACAAGGGGAGCTGGGGGCTTCTGCTGATGTCCTGTGGTCATTTGCATTGCTGCTGCTGCAATCCATCTGACTGCTGGCACACACTTCTAGGTAAATGGAACAATGCAAGGCAGTGTATTACCTCTGCCTTAGCTTGCATTGCCTCTCCAGGGTTGCATTTACTGTTCTGCCGGCACTGAAATCTGGCAGATAGGTTGTGCAAAAGGAACAACCAGGCACAACCCACCAGGCATGGCACTTGAAAGCAAAAGGAACTTTGTGGTTCCAGCTGACCCTGATTTTATTGCACATTTCCTTAATCCTTAGGCAATTTGTGAGCCATAGAGGACCTACACAGTGCCACACCAACTGCTCTGTGGCCGTCTTGCCCATATCCATTGCTTCATCTCCTTCTCTGTGAAGAGTTTCATGACCTTTGCAGAAAAAGGAGGTACACTGTCCCAGGTTGGGAACTATAAGGTTAAAAAGAGTCCTCTGGGGACTGGAAGATTGTTATTCAATCCCATAATTCTGCTATCTCTTCATACGCTCACGGCAAGACCAGTTCGTTCTCCTTTCCTCCCCCTCCAGCCTTGCACCAGGCAGGAGCTCCCTTATCAGGATAAACATGTAAGGATAGGTCTTGTTTGGGGCCTCCAGAGGCTGTGCTTAGGCCTCTGGAGGATGGCAGTGGCATGGGGTGGGGGAGGACTGGAGCACTGGGGATTGTAGATTTAGCTTTGGGTTGGGGGAAAATTCAGGGGGTTCGCTAATGGCTTCTGTATCTGCTTTGTAATTTCTGTCTGTAACACTCTCCAAATACAATTCTGTTTTTTCTCCAATTCGTTTGAGAGCTTCACTCTGTCGGCTCTTTTTAAACCCACGACACACACACAAAGAATTCTTGCTGCACACGTCTCTGATATTGCCCTGCTGCTAAGCCAGAGTGCCATGGCTGATCGCTATGCAAATATCCATACTGATGCACTCATGCCTGCTATCAAGATGCAAGAACTGCTGTGTTGTGCTTCCCCATCAAGTTCCCAGGGAAGCTGGTTGTGGCAGAAGGCCATTTGCCATAGTGTTGCATCCTACTAATGAGGGAGAGCTGCCAAGTGCAGCTATTCCTCCTGCTATGAGTCATTCAAGATAAGAAAGTAGCTATGTAGAAGGTAGTTATGTTAAACAAGGATGTAGCATAGCAAAACAGGTTTGCCTGATGGTGACCATATTGGTCCTTATCAGCCTGAAACAGCTCATGAAAAGCTGCCTGTAACCGAAGAGAGAACGCACAGTGTGTGACCAGGGTCTATCCCGTTTAAGTCCATGCTGACTTGCTGCAATAAAGGGACGATCTTGGATGCACCAAATTGGTGTCTGGTTGTCCCTCCTCGTGTCATCCATCCCCCCCACAGCTAGGGATCCCTGACGTCGCCTGATTCCGCTGCAGCTGGTGATCCCCAACAAGATGGCTCAGAGAAGAGATTCCTTTTCTCTTTTAAAATTCTCCAGAAAGGTTGAGTGGCTGATGATGGAAATGATGCACAGCTCAATGGAGTTGAGGACACCTAGATAACAAATTCTTACCATACACACAATGTAAAACAACATAAGGTCAGAATGACTGAAAGGAAAAGGAAACACTGGAAAGGCGAGGCTGAAATACAGATTTGCTCTTAACAGAAACAAGATGACAAATGACTCACTTCATAAAAGAGCATGCATTTATCTCTCTTTCACCAGGAGATTTAACAGTAGGTGATTGAGCTGGATCGGTTCAATTCAATTTCAATACAATAAAATGATCTGCATCACTGCCTTATTATTCTTATTGTGAATTACCAGAGAATCTGACTTATTTGAAATTGAGTATTTCAGCTAGTGTAAATGACAGCTCTTCCTGAAAGAGAACTTCTTAGACTTGGCAGTCAAAGGCATAGCAAACTGGTATGACAGGAGATTTAAAATGGAAAAAAGTCAAATAAGAAGGCTAAAAAAACCCAGTATTAAAAAAAGAAGAAAAACATTACAGACAGTATCATGGATTACTATTAACTTGAAGTCTTTAGATTAAGAATGGTTATATGCAAAAAGCCTATTCTTATTTAAACACAGGCCTGATGTGAGAGGATGTGACAGAATGGTATTTTTTGACTGAGGTCTCTACACGTGACAGTGCTCCAATCTGGCTCTGCAATCTACAGCACTGTAAAATATGGCATGTCATTTGCCCTCCCCATTTCCCTCTTGATGAAAAGGACTCTTTTCAAAAACTGAGAATTATTTCTGTAGTCCATTTTTCCTTTTGTTGAAGAATTCTCTCTTGAATTGCCTCTTTCCCACTGATAAAAGTATGCTTTCACAGGTAACTGCTTTATAAACAGAAAACAGCTGAAACATGTAATAACCCACTACTTCTACTTTCCTTTCAATATTATTTCTCATATTTCTTTTAGTGTCTTTACATAGCAAGTAAGATATTGAAAAAAAAAAATTCAAAGAATCTTGGAGTGCCAGGAGCAAGAAGCATTCATCACATCTTAGTCCTACTTACGCTGTCAATGCTTACTCCAAACAGCATCCCACGTTTTATAAATTACTTCTGGTCCCCACCATTTACATCTGCTTTACTCTTCTCCTTGTTAACATATCTGACATGAGGCAGTGACCAAGATGACACTGGAAAAGCTGAGGTTCTGTGACTGCATTACACCCACTTGTTATCAGTGACTTCATACACACATACACATGAAATATGTATAAAATGCAACAGAGTGAAGAACTGAGGAACCCATCAGCAGTAGACTACCTCTTGGATAAAAGTGCTCCTAAAACCTTTAGAGCTGTCTCATTTTTGAGACAGGGAGATGATGTCCATTAAATAAGTCTCCTTAGTAGGTTATCATGACACCGACACCTCCACGTTCATAAAGCACATGTTCCTGCCAACATTTTGTGCTATTTATCACGGAAATTACAAGTAATGATACTCAGTTGGTCCTTACTGTATGCGGCGGACCTCGACTACCACCATTAAATCACCACAAATCTCTATGCAGTGGCAGGTGAGGTGGTGAGGGAAGACAGACACAACAGATTCACCAGAGCACAGTACCTGGTCAACAGCAGGAATCGACTCCCACCTGCGCTTCAGCAAGCACAGAGATTTCCGGCTCATGGTTCTGATTCTGCTCTGGAGGCTTTTCCACACTTGAGAAAAAGGCTTCCCCCAAACCACTGCCAAACCCCTTACTTCTGCCTCCTGTGCTTCCTGATTGCAGAGGGCAGAGTTCCCCAACATACGCAGGTTTTCTCCACCTGCAAGGTTGTGACCGGCTCCATCCAAGTTTCTCCTGTTTTCCTCAAGCATCCATCTGGTTACAGTTCCAGGACTGGGGGAGGGGGTGAAGCGGCGAAAAGCCTGGCTCTCACTAGCGAGTCAGCTCGCAAAAGCCTCAAGTAGGTAGGCAACGCAACAGGCGCGTTCAATCTGAAAATAGCTGTTGCTTAGGAACTGAAGGGGTTCAACACAGCATCTCGGAGAAGTAATTGGGAGATTTTATGTTTAAAGAGGATTTTAAAATCTCTAGAACTCTGTGTTTCTCTCCTGGTTATCATCCTTTAATAATGCTGGAGGAATGATTGCTTGATTCCATTGACTCCTGGGGCTATGCCTACACCTCCAGCAAAGCAAACAAGTCTTGGTGACAGAGCAGCAAATAACTCCCACACATTCAAGATCCCTTATAAAGACACGTGCGTGACACGTTGTCAGCCCCACCTGAAATCTCTTATGAGTCTCAAATACTATGTTTTAGCAGAATAATACAGTTTGCAAATATATTTTTTTTCTTCAGTGAGAGAACATGCCAAGGATGAATTCTGCTAGGCACATTTTCTTCTAGCACATGCTGATATTAGAAATAAGTATAAAAATCTTCCACTCACATGAGTAGGGTAGTGTGGTTCTACAGACTGCATGTGTGCATTTCAGAGTATTTCTTTCTTCCTTAAACATTTAAAAGTTTCTTTAACTTGGAACAAAATTTCAAAGTTTTTGTGCCTAAAACCCAACCTGTATTAATTTCTAAAATGAAGCACAGAACAAAAATTAAATTCACTTTGCATTTTCTGCATGACTTGAAATCCAAAGAGTTCTCTGCATGAAGCATTTACAGCAGGAAGTGTTATCTTCAGAGATGGAAAAAAAATAGTAGTAGGTAGTCTAGAACTCATTGCTCTTTGTAAGACAACCTATAATTGACTGTAATTACAGCAGCTCTAATAGTATAATTATCCTAAAAGAAAAGTAATCTTATAATATACACACATACATATACATGTGTATGAATGTCATCTATAAAAATGTTGAGTGTGGTGGATGTCAGCAGCAAGTAAGTTACTGCAAAGACAGCTTTTTACTCTTTTCACTTGTCCCATTTACATTCTATTGAACTGCAGATGCTTTTCAGGAGGTAAACTGAAATTCCCATAAGCCTCAGTATGTTTCATTTGAAATCCATCAGTACCTGTAACTACATCACTTTGAATTTAACTTCCACATGCAGAAAAGGAAGGCATTTTCCAGGTGAGTCACGAAGAAGTTTGACATGCACTGTAGCAGCTTCCTCTCACGTTTAAATACTTACCATAGAAAGCCTACTGGTTCTTAAAAAAAAAAAAAAAATGTAAGAGCATTAGAGTTTTGCTTAATGTGCATTGGTAGAATCATGTTATGATCTTATAGGTGGATTTTAGGCTCATGGTAAACCAGCGGCTCCACTGCTTCCTCTCACAAGAGACAGCTGCTAACGTTCACACATGCAGGTGCCTTCCTAAGATCTGTCTTCCTGTTTTATTCACTTGACTCCATAAGAATTAACAGATTGTGGAAGTGTAATAAATTGAGCCCCAATAACATAAGCCTAAACTCCTTCCTTCCCTCTCACTGTTTGTCCAAGTAGTACAGCGACCACTCTCCTCCCAGGTTTCCTTTCTCTGCTGGATGGAAGTCCTGTAGGCATTGAACAACAGCAAGAGCAACCCTGCGGCATTACCTGCAGTCAATTGCCAGTCCACCTTTAAACACCTGATGCATTAGTGTTGAAAAAGTGAAGTACACTGAACAGATTATTCATCTCAATTTTTAAGAAGAACTTGTTTAAGAGAAGGTTCAGTCATTCAGAATACAAACTGACAACAATGTGATTGAAGCAAAGAAGGATAAAACAGGTCTTTCATATTCCATGTAAAAATCAAAACACCTCAAATTTTCTTCTAAACTTTCCAGGTTAACCAGTTAAATTAGATTTAAAACTATCCCTATCAAAGACACTTTTCAAAGTTATATAAAAGAGAAAGTCTGAGGCTACCATGGAGTAACTTCCCCCTAATGAAACTTTTCTTCCTTGCTTCTTGTGACTGGGTACACTAAGACACCACACAGAATTAGGATCCTTTTATTTTCCCACCCTATTTTGCAACAGCAATGGCAAAAAGGGAAATGTTTAATAAATGAATTTTGCATTAAAAAAAGACAATATTGTGTATTTAAAAAGTAGCAGCTTCCTGGTTAGCATCTGATATTTTCCCCTTAAAAACGCAAGGGATTTTTGTAAGGAGCATTATGAAGGCCAGGCTAGGAAATGCCCTACTGAGATGAAGATTCCAAACACATAGCTGCAGTAGCAGAGACTGTTCATTGTAGACTTAGACACAGATTATCATATTTACACAAAAACGTTCACCTAAAGGAAAAGTAACACCAAAATAGTGGAGCACTAATAATGTATTCACAGAATTTCAGTACCAGATGGGGAAGGCAGTTTAACCTGAGCCTGACAACTCCTGATGTGTTAGCAGCAATGTCTTCTTTGCAGCAACCGTCATTTTACAAATAATTTTACAATGTAGCAGTATGATACACAACTTCATTCCAATGGTAATATGTCAAGAGCAAACCAGTAGCTACATAAGGCTTTCCTGTACCTGCCTGCACAGTTCTAACATATTTCATTTGTTTATTACTGAACAAGGTGAGAGGATTATCCAGGTTTTATAAGTTTGTCAGTTTAAAAAACAGACAAAAATCATCCAGGAGTCATACCTCTGTTCTTCAAAATGACATTCCATTGATAGCCTGGTTGAGAAAGCTGAGTAACAAATGCTTTCTCAATACATCTAATCCATCTTTCTGCTACTGACAGAAACTTTCTGTTCAGTGACTCAGCTCTGTCTGTATCAACTGTTTGGATTACAGCTCAAAAATTATTTCAAAGAAAGCTGTCATGGTTTTCTGCTTTTTTTCATTGATTCAACCCTGCAAACATAAACTAAAAGAACAGCTTTGCTAGTCTCAGATGGAAAACATGCCCAAATGCCTCAAATTTACAAAACTAAACTAAAACTCAAAGCCAAAACTAAACACAAAATGCTGAGCAACTGACCTGTGAGCCCCTGGGTCCTCGTTTGTGATCCCATTCAGAATGCCCCATGAGCTGGAAAAAAAACACAAAGAAAAGTATGGGTAAGTGAAAAATTGCACTTAGTAGCTTTAATTGAAATATGCAAGCTTTTATTTTCTTTGAAAAAAACCCATAAAAAACAAACAAACAAACCCCACCCCAAAACCAACCAAACAAAAATAAACAAACCCAAAACCAAAACCAACAGGTTTGCTTCTACAATTTATTTCACACAGCTTTCAGCTTCATAATGAGAGTGAAAGGTTTGGGGTTGTTACTGGAACTTTATACCTTTAAATTCAGAGCCAAAACACATCTAGCATCACAACACTGTTCTTGCCATATATTCAGCTTTAGCCATGTGTTTAATACCACTGGCAAAAAGGGAGCTGATGTATCAATATGGAGATTACCAAAACCACACGACACTTGATTAAACAAAAACACATGTTTTATGCCAGGCATGACAGTTAGCAACAGCTTCAAGTCCATCTCACTGTTGCATTACTCTCAGTGTAATAAAAAAAGTAGAGGTGCATCCTCTAAAAGAAAACAGGTTGGGGTCATTGCATTTCAGAGGAAAGCAAAGAAAGAATTTAAAGAGGATGAGTTCTTGTGCAAATTAAGGTTTATGGTGGTATACAGCTCTTTAAGCTGAAGAGAAGGTGTGAATTAATTACATGCAAAATTCTCCTCTCACATCTCTTTGCAATCCATGGGAGACTGTTGTAAGACAAATGTCAGATATCACCCAGTACAGAATCCAGAAAAATTAATTTGTTTCTCCTATCTTTTTTCTATACTGCTTCATAACTTACACAGGCAGTTGCTCTCTTTCGTTACATACAATCCCCATAGAGCAGCTCATTCTGTGTGTATTGTCCTGGTGAGGGACAGAAAGAGGAGGCAATGCCCAGTAGGCATAGTTGCTTTATGTATCCAATAATTACATGCAATCATGAAGTGCTGAAAATAAAGCTGTTCTCAAACTTGTCTAAAAGGCCCTGGGAAGCACCAGAGAATGCCCAGGCACAGCTCCGGTGGAGCCTGCACTGCATGGCGAGCAAGGCAGCAGTCACTGCCAATCCTGCATGCCAGTGCTGAGCCAGCAGGGTTCCAGTCCGGGAGTTGGCTTCTGGTTACAGCTACTCAGGATCTCTTTCGGATAATACTTTTTCTTACTCATACCAGTACGGTTTAATGCAAATAGAAAAATATGTGAGGGGAAGCTAGGAGGGTTAATGTAGCACAAAATGATTTCCAGACATGAACGTTTTCTTGCTCTTTTTTCCCCAATATTCTTTCCCCAAGGAAATGCCTTCCCCCATGTCAAAGGACAGCAACAAGACTTACAACCTATACTCACTGCAGAACAGGCTCTCAAAACCCTCATCCCAAGGGGAGAGGTTAAAACTACTTTGAAAAATGAGGAAAGTCACATGCATCTCATATGAAATCTTTATCTTCATCAACTTTTCCCACTTATCCTTTCCTTCTCCAAGGGTTTCTCCATTTCTCTATTACTATTACTTTCCTCCACAGCTGGAGACAAACCACACTTGCAGACAGGCATTAAAGATCAGAAAGTTCTCGTTGATTTTTGACCTGATACAGCCCCATGACAGACAACCTTGGTTTACTGCGACAATTTCCCATGTGCTGTTGGTGGCACTGCTGGTTGTGCCAGGTCTCCCTGTTTGTTTCTCCACTCTGTTGTGTTTTTACACTACTGTGTGAAATCAAGCTTGGTGTTTATGAAAATGCCTCTCAGTAAACAACCAGCATGGGAAAGCTACCATGAGGTGCACCTACCAAAGGCTTCAGAGAGCCTTTGCCAAAATTCTCATACCTGTGCTTCCTCCCTTCTGCCACTCTGGGCCTAGAAAACCTTTTCTGGTTCTAAGTCATCTGCCCTTATATCTTGTGGGGAAGTGGTGCTCATCTTCTTAATTTAAGAAGATGAGCTAAAGAAGATGGGCTAAAGAAAACTTAACTAAGCCTGAGTCTGACCACTTGCAATTCTCAGCATGACAAGGGGTATCTTTACTACAACAATGTACAACTATGTACTACAACCACTGAAATCAGCACAAAAGTACACAGAATAGAACCACTGAATGGTCCGGTTTGGAAGGGACCTCCAAAGGGCATCCAGTCAAACTCCCTCTGCAGTATTCAGGGGCATCCTCAACTAGATCAAGTTGCCCAGAGCCCTGTGGGGCCTCATTCTGAGTATCTCCAGGGATGGAGATGTCTGTTACTTCAGTTAAGAAAAAGGGATGAATGCTAAAGCCTTAGCTATGTTTACTGTGGTTCTCCAGGCGCTACAGACATTTGGCAGTGCATACTCAAAACCAAGTGTAGCAGGAGATCCCACTGCCAGATTTTTCATACTCCTACCCTCACTGAACCTGTAGTTTACTGAAAAGCAAATTGCTTTACTATTACCACCAAATCTAAACGCCACAGTGAGGAGTGAAGCTTGGTGCTCTCGTTGCCATTAGAGCAGGCAGACTGAAGAGAGGAGCACAGGCCCTGCAGCCGGCCCCAGCACACTGGACTGACAGGTGCCAGAGCTGCTTACCTCTGATCACCAGCAACACTCAAGCCCAAATAAAGTCCTCCTAAACATTCATACTTCTTCAGGCATGGGTTGTCCACTTTGTTCCCTGTTCCCAGTTACTGCCTGGTGCTTCACATCTCCATACACAGATTTTCAGCCCCTGGACTGTTCTCCTGTACTTCCTCAGACACCCGTCCAGTCTCTTCCCTGCTCTGCTGCTCCTTCTCCACAGCTTGCAGGTGCCTTCCTTTTAGGCCCAGGTCCTCTATCTTTAGCTCTACTCCTCTTCCAAGTGGGGACAATCCTGGAGTGCTCCACAGACTGCATATTGCAGCAGTAGTCAATGTTACAGCGAAAAATGAGTCTGAATGCTGTAAAAACTTGTGATTGTTCCATTTCTCAGTATCTAGCAAAATCATTTATGGAAGAGAAGCCAAAATCACCAACATACACAGTCATAAACACATTGAAACTAGCAGAGTAGCTCCTTGTTTATTCTGACACCATCTTACCAGTTAATTGCTAACTCCTCATAGCAAATCACACAAACTGTATACATTTAATTTGACTGCAAACTTGCCTTTGTGGAGTCAGTCTGGTTCCTATTTTCGCTGATAGAGCCATTGCTCCTAGTGTAGAAGAATTTCAACAGCATTGCTCTCTCTATTTCACCCACTACAGCCAGGGTGCTCTGCTGACTTCGCCTCGTGTTTATCACCTGACAAAATGGGCAGCACAAGGAAGTAAAAGGAGGGTTCTAGAATGGTAAGAGACCTTGCCAATTCTACAGGGCTTTCAAGTATGGTAATAGAATTCATAACCCTATGAAGCCAATCTTTTTCTCCATTTTTTATAGCCTACCAAATGCTGAGTTTAAAATCTAATTCTTCCACACAATCTAGAAACCTGTTTTCATCTCATGCTGGAATGCTCTTGGTATATCTGGAATGTAAAATAAAAAAAGAGTGAAGGAGGAAAAAAATTAAATAGATTGTATATCACACTTACAAAAGGGCCTCAAGTTTTAAGACAGAAGCTGAAAGAAACACACAGGTAGAGCAGTTGTAATTAATTTTGTTCCAGGCTAACATCATACATAAGGATGACTGCCTCAGTATGACATAGAATCCTAGAATCAGTCAGGGTTGGAAGGGACCACAAGGATCATCCAGTTCCAACCCTTTGCCATGCCCAGGGACACCTCACACTAGATCAGGCTGCCCAGAGCTTCATCCAGCCTGGCCTTAAACACCTCCAAAGATGAGGCTTCCACCACCTCCTTGGGCAACGTCTTCCAGGGTCTCACCGCACTCATGCTGAAAAACTTCTTCCTAACATCCAGGTTGAATCTCCCCATTTCCGGCTTGGTTCCATTCCCACCAGCCCTATCACTACCTGACAGCCTAAAAAGTCCCTCTCCAGCTTTCTTGTAGTCCACCTCAGGTACTGAAAGGCCACAGTAAGGTCACGTGGCAACCTTCTCCTCTCCAGACTGAACAGCCCCAACTGCCTCAGTCCCTCCTCATAGTAGAGCACCTCCAGCCCTCTGAGCATCCTCGTGGCCCCATCTCTGGACACCTTCCAGCACATCCATAGCCCTGTTGTCCCAGGGGCTCCAGAACTGGAGGCAGTACTCCAGATGGGGTCTCCCCAGTGCGGAGTAGAAGGGAAGGATCACTTCCCTCACCCTGCTGACCACATTGCCCTTGCTGCAGCCCAGGATGTGGTTGGTGTGCTGGTTTGAGGCTAATTGGAATATTTTAATAGAGAAAATTATACTACAGGTTGTGAAAGGAAAACATGATGATGTCTACTTCACTCATACGCTTGCTAAGAAATTGTTTGGGAACAATAACCAAAACATTAGATAAGTCAGTCTCTCTCTACTGCTTGTGGAACAGCAGTTGCTGGGGGATCTAGTAGTTTCTGCCTCTAACTACTCTGCCGATTAATTTTCACTAATCACTCTTCTTCTAACTCCCCTGGCTGATCCTCCTAATTTACCTTGCGTGTAAGGCAAACCTTGGATTAAGTTACAGGGGTGGAGAGAAGGTGGAAGGGCGGTTGTGAGCCCCTCCTGCAGTCTCTGATTTCTGGGAGGGGAGTTGTGTTGCTGTATTACCTTTTACTTGTATATTTCTGTAAATATTCTGTATATAGTGTATGTATCTGCTCTATATTGTGCTGAGCTGTAAATATAATTTCATCACTTAACTTCCAGCCGGCTGAGTTCTAGTCTGGGTCATTTTACAAAGTGTGGGTGGGGGCAGGGAACTCCCAAACCTTCACATACTTTTTATTTGGCGCTTCCAACTTGAGGATAATTAAATTTGATTTATTGTTGGTTCAGTCTGGAAGTTATGGGATTTATGATGAAGCTATTTTATTTTCTGTTTTCTATCTGTTACCCAATTGCAGCCTGTTTTTTCTATAGATGGCTGACAGCAAAAATAGGCTCATTGCTGATGGATTTAATGTGGAGAAAGCTTAAAAGGATGGTTTAGGATTATGGTGATTATCTTTTTGGTTGGATTGGTTTCACTCTTACTGAAAATATTACCAGATTTGTTTTTAATGTGTCAGGAAATATTATAAACGCAGTGCCAAATGCAGGGATTTATCCAACATCTTTGATGAGAGTAATTCTCCCTAAATCTGAAATTCCAAAGGGTCCAGACATCCTGACTGAATGCTTTGCGCGTAGTACCATGATGTATTCATTATAATTCTGGTTTTCTGTCTAATTTTTGTATTGTGTGTCCAGAAATCTGCTAATATTTCTTTAAAAAACAGCTAAGCTAAAGAAAAACAAGAGACGGAGTTCAAAATGCTTACAAGTAGACATTGACCTTGGCCAGAGTACAGTAGGAGATAAGCAAGATTCGCAAAATATTGTCTGTACGAGGGGAGAGAAAGCGGGGACCGCCATGTCCACCACTACCCCTCCTCCTGCTGCTCCTGGGAACTCAGTCAATAGTCCCAATTCTAATCAAAATAATTCAGGTAAGCAGGGTACAACTACTTCTCAGGTCTCTTCAACCAGTTCGAATTCTAACCAGCCAGTAGCAAATTCTAATCCTAAACCAACCCCACATTCTCAGGTAGCAGATTCTAACCCTAAGCCAAATCC
>VWZE01011810.1:3936-16478 GCA_013396675.1 Eubucco bourcierii
TTGATCAAACTGTTGTAACACTCAATCTTTCCTGAAGCTGGTGCATAGTAGGGGATGTGGTAGATCCACTCAATACCGTGCTCTTTGGCCCAGTTTTTCACAAGATTGTTCTTGAAATGAGTGCCATTGTCTGATTCAATTCTCTCTGGAGTTCTATGTCTCCACATGATTTGTCTCTCCAGACCAAGAATGGTGTTGCGTGCAGTAGCATGTGGAATTGGATAGATTTCCAGCCATCCAGTGCTGGCCTCTACCGTCATTAGCACATACTACTTGCCAGAACGAGAACAAGGTAAGGCGATGTAGTCAATCTACCAGGCTTCACCACACTTGTACTTGGTACACTAACCACAGAAACCAGTTCAATTAATTGAGTTCAATTAATGCTATATTATTATTAGTTATTTCTAGATCCTGTCTTATTACCTGTATAAAGTTTCCATGACCAATGTGAAGAACAGATTATTATTATTATTAAAATCAGTGATTGGGGTGGTGAGAGTTCTGAATATTGAGTATTAATAAACAATATTAATCTTTAAAACTAATCTTGCATTAATTATTTACCCCTCTTTATCAGAGGCCTACAGGGACAGTTATCGTAAACTCTTCCCTACATCCCCAGGAGAGGCAGAGAATCAGGCTGGCATCTGAGAAACCGCAAACGCAGCCGCATTCCTCCACTGACAGGTGAGTTGACAGGATTCCTCAACAGGCAGAGCACCAAGCTGGCTTCTATCTTAGTGAATGTTTGAATCACAATTTGAATGACTATTCACTCCTGCTTTTGCTAGAGGAGCCAAAGGGGAACCCATTCCCTGTGTCTCGATTTGGGACGATTGGTTGGGACTTCTATGTCTTCTATACACAGACACACCTCCCACACACCTTGTTCTCACTCCCTCCCTCTTCCTTTCTTCTCTCTTGCCTCGTTCTTTCTATCTCTCCTCCTGTCTCCACTGTCAGATAAATAGAGATTTCGTTTAAAAAAACCACAGGAATCTAACTGTGGTGGAAGACCTAAACTATACCCGAATAACCATCTTACCCCCCCGCCTCCCTTTTCCCCTTCTTCTAGGGTGGACGAAGTGGGAAAGCAGACAAAAACCTTGGCGCCTTTCAGTCTGCTTTGGAGACTCCATATTCAGAGTTACCATACATCCTGCTTTGTCTCTGGTAAACAAAGGTCACAGTGCTGGGCTTATGCATCTCCATTTTTTTGGTGAGGTGATCTGAGATTAGTTCCAGGAATGTTTTTTGTATGTTGCTGTTGGTCAAAACACTCGGACAAAGCTCTTAAAAACCCAAAGCAACTCATTTGTTCACTGTTACTGCTATTATTTTGTCTGCTACCTGTTTGCATTTCCTTGCATAGCGGGGTACTTGTCTTTTCCCCGCAAACGGCAGACCTGACCCCATCTGTCTGCTGTGCCAAACCAGAGGTCTGCAGGGTTTGCCCTGTGCTGGGGTACAGCTGCCCACTTGAGCTCAGCCCAGCCCCAGTCTGTTTGATGCTGGCCGAGCCCAAGAAACAGCCCCACGGCAACTTTGCAACACCGGGACTTGCCAGCCCACCACTCTAGGTCGAGAGCCAAGCCCTTAGCCAAGTCTCACAGCTGATCGGACTGCTCCAGCCCAGAAATCAGGATCCTACTTCACTCAGGGGCTGACCGCTCCGATAACCTACTGAGAGCCACAGAAGGTTTGCCTCACATCCGTGGATCTTCTCAGTCAACATGTTCCATTGGAGCTACACAAGTAGCGAAACCACATTGCATCACCACCACATGGAAGGCCACCACATGGCATGGACTGTATTTTTCTTCATTTAAGTTTCTACCCATACTTACGGGTTATAAATAATGAGGCTCCAACCAGTGAGTAAATTAACTCTCTTTCTGAAGTTTGTGAAAGTTTATGTTTAGTTTTAAGGCAGCAGTTTGTGCTGCAGGACTCTCTAGCTGTTCACATTTTCTAAATGTCTCTTTAAATCGTTTAAATTAATTTGATTAAATATATATTTAAATATATATACATTCTGCAAAGATAGATATTAGAATCTGTGTGTGAATTGTAAATAAGTTTTGGAAATTTTCTTTATTTAATAAAAATATTTAATATTTTTATATCAGCCTCATTACAATTCATTTATAACCCAGATTCAAACCCCTCCTTGACACTAACACTGAGGTACAAGAATAAAAATCAAGTTATGGTAACTTCTGCCTCTATATATTGCAATATTATCATGGGATAATATGTGCTTACCTTATTTATGATATGACAAAAGTAGTAAAAGTACTTAACATGAATATTCAATTTGTACAAATCTAGTTTCTGTAGATGAAATAAATCAGTATAATAGACTGTAAATGAAATAAATCAGTATAATAGACTTTCACATGTTCATTGTGAGAGAAATTCTCATCTGATTTGAGATATTTGTGATCATCATCACGAATGTACAATGTTTTGAGTCATCATTTCAAAAAAATAGATAAGAAATTCAGAAGGGGACTGGTTTTGGAACGTTAATAATCTGAATTTTGCTAAAGCTATAACGCCAATTATCTTTGTCTTTAGTTCAACCCTAGGATACATATATAGGCAGAACTAGAATTCATATGTACAGCGAAAAAAGTAGATTAAAGGAAACTTCAGTTCTCACAGGAGACAATAAAATGATAACCTGAGGAAAGACTGGAGTTTACTCTAGAAGATATATAGTACGTCAGTTTATCACTGTAAATCATGAGAGACTAGAGGGTGGTTTTGTGTAAAAATAACTCTTTGTTATTGTAACTTGAAAAAGAATAGAGATACCAGTGAAACTATTGATTTATGTTCTGTAGCCTTCACACTACTGAACAGATTACTTTTTTTCCTCAAGAAAATATGAACCTACTTTTTAAAACTACGGTAAAGGAAGGACTGTGCTATTTTGATTGATCTTTTCAGGTAGATATCTATCCTCAAACTCCCATTTTGCTCAACCAGCTTGATGGCAGAACTTCATTTCAAGGCACCTCAAGGAACTTGACATGTGGAGAAGAATGTGAAAATGAGTAGCAGAGTGGATAACACTCTTAACATAATTTCACTGACCACTAAGATTCAAGGAGGCACTGAACTTGTGAAAGCATGAAAACCTCTTGGCAATGGTACGTTGTCAGAACGTGTTGAAAATGAAGTAATCTTTTTTGCTACGTACCTAGCTTCAATCTCAATCTTAGGATATTTTAAATGACCAGAAATGGAGGGACAATGATAAAATATAGCATTTCAAGATTGTGCCAGCACCCAGATTCACACAAATCAGAGTCCTAGTTTAACTTACATTCTTCTTTCTTCTCCTGAAGGATGCAAATACATGTAAAGAAACTAGTTTATGTTGTCTTCTCTTGAGAATTTGAGACCCCCAAAACCCTAAAAACTGCCCCATTCATCAAAAATCCTGAAATATGTGCAACTCAATGAAGGCTGTGTCTACAGAATAGGTGATTCCATGTGTCGTGCTGTCTTAATTTGTCTTGGCTAGTTTTGCACAGAGCTAACACACATTTTCATCTGACATTTTAGTTCAAGGAGTAGAAATCTCTGGGAATGTAGGAAGTATATGAACAATTTAATAAAATAGGTATGGTTTCAGTCAAACCAAAGACTAAGAAAAAAATAACCAGTACATGCTTACACACTTTTCCTTAAATAGGGTGGAAAGAAAGTTTCTACCTTGGATATAGGAGGAGTAAAGCCCCAAGACATTTAGATTTGTTAACTAACAGATTTAAAGCTGTAGGATATTTAAGATGTGACAAACTTGTTTAACTTTCTTTTTGAAACAAGAAAAATATATATTTACAATTTGTATAGTTTTTGAACTATTTTTATCTCTGCATTCAATCAAAATGTACATGCAATAATGAATGACCTCTGATTGCACCAATGATTTGTTATGAATATTCAAATTTAATATGCAGAAATGGGAAAGTATCCAATTTTATTAACCAAAATTCCCACACCAAACAAACACACCCCAAAACAGTGAACGATTTACAATTTACCAAAAGTTTGAATACCCAGTGGGGAATAATTTACACAAAAGGTACAATAGGAATTTTTTGTGGAGCAGTTTAGGGAAGGAACAATGAAATATAAATATCCATATCCTACACACAACTCAGATCAGAGGGTGAGGAGCAGCAACTGCCACCACCAGTCACAAGATGGATTCCCCTTGCCCTCAAACAGGGCTATTGGCAGGAAAACAGAGATTCCAATTAATTTAATAGCCAAATTTACTCACTGATCAGCCCGGGACACTACAGTGAGGTAATACTTGAAGAAATTATCATCCCAAATTGTGTTTTCAGTGCAACCACAAGACAAAGAGTGTAACAGGAGCTGAGTGTGCCACCAAAACCACAACTAAAAGGAGGGAGCCACGTGTCCTCACGTAGCCAGTCCGCAACACAACCAGCAACAGGTGAAGGAGCAGAGCCCAAAGCAAGTCAGGTCCTCCCAGAGCAGACCCCCTTCAATCAACTCTCTAGGCAAAACAGACCACTGGCAGGAGAGAAATTTGAAACCTACCCAATCAGATAGGGCACCAGCATTGCAAACAAGTCTGAACCTATTTTGCCCCAGCAGGACAGATTTATTTATCTAATTCCATTCAAATACAAATAAGGTATGTGATATGTTATTTGAGAAAATATAAGATAGGAAGAAATTACATTCTTTAGGTAAACATTCATAGTTACTAAAAGACTGCACAACCTATTGCAGATACACTCAACTTTAACCTAGGCTGTTAATACACAGTGTAGTATTTTTATAATATAAATAGCTGCATATTCTGGTTGATTATAAGAGTGTCTGCCATCAGATAATTTTTTTTTTTTAAATAACTCTCAATTATCAAGATAAAGCAACCATCAGTGTCCCATTGCTTTTACATAAGAGCTTCATTTAGGTAATATTCACTCAATTTCTGTATTGATTTGTATGCAAGCTGTAAAATAATATCACTTAATATTTTAATGTAGTTGTATTGCAAGGGGTGACAAACAGATTGTGGAGATTAAATAATGTGTTGTATGCAACAAGGCTTAGTTTAATTTGTTTGGCAGCTGAGTTTTTGTACTTGTAATTACAGACATTGCAAATAGAGCTAAACAACGTTGTGCTGCTGTCCATGTATATGAGACCCAGAACTGATGTGCAATTTCAAGGCCTTCAGACTCTGAAAATCATCATACTGTCTTTAAAAAAAAAAACTTCTTACATAAGATTACATTTTGATATAGTAATTAAGAGAATGCTACAGAAATAATTCATGTGCATGTGCTTGACTGGGTTCCTTGATGTCTTTTGAATACTCTGTATTAATATGGACTTAAAATTACATCCTGGTCTGTATCAGGAGTAGTGTGGCCAGCAGGACTAGGGAAGTCATTCTGTCCCTGTACTCAGCACTGGGTAGGCCACACTTTGAGTACTGTGTCCAGTTCTGGGTTACTCAATTTAAGATGTTGAGACATTCAAACATGTCCAGAGAAGGGCAACAAGGCTGGTGAGTGGTCTGGAGCTCAACCCTGTGAGGAGCACCTGAGGAAGGTGGGGCTGTTTAGTCTGCAGAAGAAGAGGCTCAGGGGAGACCTTATTGCTCTCTACAACTGTCTGAAAGGAGGTTGTAACCAAGTGGGGGTTGGTCTCTTCTCCCAGGCAACCAGTGACAGAATCAGAGTACACAGTCTCAAGCTGTGCCAGGGGATGTTTAGGAAAAAACTCTTCACAGAAAGAGAAAGGCCGTTGGAATGGGCTGCCCAGGGAGGTGGTGGAGTCCACATCCCTGGAAGCGTTTAAAAAGAGACTGGATGTGGCACTTGGTGCCATGGTTTAGTTGATTACATGGTGTTGGGTGATAGGTTGAACTTGGTGATCTTGAAGGTCTTTTCCAACCTGGTTAATTCTGTGATTCTGTCATTTGTGACTAACTATAAAGCTACATGACCTAGTCCTAATAACAGCTTTACAATTGGGTTTTTTTTTCCTAAATCAGTGTTAAGGGAACTACGGAACGGCTCAGAAAATCACTCTTCCTTAGAGAACTATTTGTCACTTTTTGTAACTTTGTTAGAAATTAAACTGAAACTACAGGCAAACAAAAATTGCTGAAGGCTGAGTTTTTATTGAGATAGATAAGGGATATGGTGTGCTAAATTCTGTTTCTCACATCAGCAAAAACTTAGTTTAATCTCATAGGAAGCAAGTGAATTACTCCAGAAGGAATCCCAGCCACAAATTTGCATACATACATTATGTGTCTTGAGGAACCTGGAAAAGAAAGGAAGTTGTAAACTAAAGTGACAGTGGGGACACACAAAGTGAAACAGATCTACAGTCTTGCACAGAAAGATACGCAGGGGCTGTTGCTTGTAGATACTGCAGAGATTCTTTTTCACAGGTGCCTGTTTCAACATTCACTTCCTGAAGTTAAGTAAGCCTGACAGATTCCTGTAAAAAATTGCCATTATGATGTAAAAAGCATCATTTTCTTTAATAGAAAAAGCAGCTACAGGGAATGGCACTACATAATATTCTATTCAGAGGTTAGATAACACATAGCGTTAGCACTTTTATTAGTTATATATCTGAATAAAGAGTACAGACAGTCTCTGTCATCTTCTTGTAGGTCACTGAGAGGCATTTGGCATCTTTACTGTCTTCTGAGTTCATTAGGCATAAAGAAAGTACTAGAAACATGTCTCTCCATGTCAACACAGCACTTGTGATGGGAACAGTCAGCTCTAAATGTTTGCTTGTTGCCTGAGCCCAGGCATACCCCTGCTGAGAAGAACCTCTGATTTTGTTCTTGTCATGTCAGATCAGTAGTGTCTCATTCACTGTGAATACAACAAATATTGTAACACCAGAAATATTGAATGGAAACCAGGAATTGCAAATTAAATAAAGAAAAAAGGAATCAGCAAATAGGTGTTTGCTGGAAGTTTGGAAAACACAGTTATTTTTCTTTCTTTACATGGTCTGGAGTATAGATAACTGGTTTAAACCAGGTATCATTTTTCAATGCCTTAAAGGCAGGGGAAGTCACCAACTACAAGGATTTAAAGATTTTTGCATAAAGTATGAAATTTCAATGCAAGTAAGAAGAGCTAATGTCAGGACTGTGACTTACATGAAATCATTAATCTATACAGCACTATTATAAAACAAAACAAACAAAACAAAAAATCCTCATTAATGTTTATGCCTTATAAGTTGTGACTTTAAATACTTACTGTCTGATTACAACTAGTAATAGATATCTCAAAGTTAGATATCTCATCTAAGTAAACTATCTAGATTACTTTATCATAGCTTACTGTGAAGGTTTGGGAGTTCCCCACCCCCCCACACTCTGTAAAATGACCCAGACTAGAACTCAGTCAGCTGAAAGTTAAGAGATGAAGCTATATTTACAGCTCAGCACAATGTACAAGCAGATATATACACTATATACAGAATATTTACAGAAATATACAAGTTAGAGGTAATACAGAAACATAACTCCCCTCCCAGAAATCAGAGACCCCAGGAGGGGCTCCCAACCACGCTTCCACCTCCCCACCCCTGTACCTTTCCCCAAGGTTTACCTTACACGCAAGGTATATTAGGAGGATCAGTCAGGGGGCTTAGAAGAAAGGTGGTTAGTGAGGATTAATCAGCAGAGGAGTCAGAGCCCAGAAACGGCTAGATTGCCGCAGCATCTGCTGTTCCAGCAAGAGACAGAGACTGACCTTATCTAATGTTTTGGTTAGTGTTCCCAAACAATTCTCCAGCAAGTGTATGAGTGAAGTAGACATCATGATGTTTTCCTTTCACAACCTGTAGTGTAATTTTCTCTATTAAAATATTCTAATTAGCTTCAAACCAGTACACTTACTTATTGATCACCTTACAACAATCTCATTATTTTTATTCTATTTCAAATTAAACTTATTCCTATTCCTATCTATAGTTAACACTTTTACCTGCACACTGATCTTATCCCTGATGTGCTTATTTCTTGCATTATACCGACATCAAGTGACTCTATCACAGTGACATATTAATGCAACTAGTGAATCTTTCATCCTTGGGAAAAAATGGGCTTTAAAGCTCCTGCAGTAGAATCAATTCTGCATAGTTAACTAAGGAAAGAAAAGCTCACCACAGAACACTTGCAGAAGTCTACAGGCCTACCATTACACAGTAGCACTCCAAGAGACTGGTGAATATGTAAACCTTTGTGCTCTTTGCCTTTAGCAGCCAACCTTTGCTGTGTGGCTTCAAGATGTGAATTAACAGGATGTGTTTTGTGACCAGCCTAACAGAAAGCCATAGAGAGAGATTGGTGGCTGTGGCTTGTGGCTTGCTCCTTTGTTTATCACAATCAAATACTTGAAAAGTCATGGGTATACATATGTCCTTTAGCTACTATTTCACTTTTTATGTGTCATTATTAAAAGCCTTTTTAATAGGAAAAAAATTGGTATCAGAGGAAAGAACTAAACTTTCTTTCAATTATTTCTAAATCAAACTTTACTAGATTTAAAGTCATCTAAATGGATCCCTTCATAGTATAACGCTTTGATGCCATTTTAAATAACTTCACAGACAAATGATTTTGAAAAAAAAAATTCAGGTACAGGGTAATTTAATGCACCTGAGGCATTAACTGCACTGAGTAAGGACGTTCAGTGAGTCTAGACAGAGTACAAGCCCTTCACTGCCTTCAAAGTATTTACTGCTTTTAAAATTTGTGATGTAGTAACAGGAAACTGTTGTTTCAGGTCAGATCCCATTAGATTATATTGCATTGCATTATGGAACCACTAAAAATCCAACATTTTAGCTATACACTCCTCAACGTGGCAAATTCGTGATCAAGCTAAACATTGACATAATCTGTACATGTCAAAACACATTGAATTTGATATCAACAGGAGCCTGGATGTAAATCCTACTAAAGTCTAGGGGAGGAATTTCCAGATTTCAGTGGACTGTGAAAAAGAAGTGACAGCATACTGATGGCTATCTTGTCAGAAAGCAAAACCATTCAACAGTATCTGAGACAAAGTAAACTTGGTTTTTCTTTAGGATTAAACAGTAACTTTGAAACAACTCAATCCAATCACAGGTCAGAAGAAGTGTGAAAACAAAAATGGATCTGAGGTACATGATCTCCTTCCAACCTACGAAGCAAAGGGAGGCACTGGGAAGGTAGAAGTGTGAGTCTTACCACTCCTTGGTTAAGTGGGCGCTTGATAAGTGTTGCTTACTTCTGTGCTGCTAAGAGATATATGAAAAGACCTTCTGTTTGCAGAATTGTGTAAACTGGATGACCTGTGAATTTTCTTTAATATGAGCTACCAAAAGATGAAATAATGGAAATAATTAAAATTGGAAGGTTTTCTTAAGTCAAAAACCACTGTATTAGCATGATCATATTTTTAAAACAGAGAAGATTCCTGGATTTTGGTTGAGAAAGACTAAAATGCTCAGGAACAAATGTTTTTGCATTAATTGTGCCTTTTTGGGAGTGGTCCCTTTGTTGTGGCTTTACTTCTGGCCCAGCAATTTTCACTGGTTGCTTAGGTAGCAGCAAGATATATCACAGTTATTCTTCTAGATGGCAGAGAAATTTCTGAAGCTTGCCTGCTCTCCTCTGAGTTCTCACAGACTCCATTCATACCTCAAGATCCTTTTCCAGGCCTCATTATCTTTACGTGCTGTCACACTACCTGTCTTATACCAACAGAAAACAAAACAAAACAAAACAAAACAAAAAACCCCAGTCAAATCCTTTGTTAAAGGAGGTGAGGGAGTTGATGTTGAGTAACTGTTTCTCTCCAGGCACTGCCAATTCAGACTACTTCTATGTGACTTGAGGAGAAGGAGGAGTTCAAATAATGTGGATGTGCAAGAAGATGCCAAATTAAAACCACAGTATTTATTCTGTAACTTTTTTTCCCCCCTGTATTTAACTCCAACAGTACTCCTCTGACCATCACAAAATATGACCAATAATTAGAGAACAAACTTAGATGAATGTTAGTGTTTTATAGCTTGCAATAGAGTCTTCTATTTGCTTACATTGGGGAGGTTTTTAGCATGTACAGATTTCCGTAAGTTGTGGTTTACATCTGCAAATACACCAGTAAGAGTGTTTCTCAGGAACTCTCAAAGTCAAATCACACAAAAAATATAAGAGAGTAATGATCTTAATTTGTACTCTTTTTATATTGAAGAAGAGTTTTAAATTTTTTTAAAAAAAAAAAAAACAACTTTACTAGAGAAATGTATTTTAAGTACAGAGGGAGTCTGGTTAAATATTAAGACAAACTAATTTCATCCAATAATATCTGACTAAAAAATCTGAAACTAAATGAAAGTGAAATATAATGAACAGGGATAAGAAGTTCAGCATATGCAATGTTTTCAGAGGAGGTTTTTCAAATTTTTTAATGGATGTGGCAAAAGAGGAACTGTTTTTCAAAATGCCAAAGTACAGTATCTTTATCCTTCTCCAAGAAAACTTTTGTCAAAAAAAGTCTGGCCTTTATTCTAAGAAATTTCAAATTAGCTAGTAAAGTAACTGTGAATAGTTCCTCATTTGTACACACAGGCCCCTGAGAGAAAAATGATGTGAAATAACATTGCAGCACAGCATTTGGTTATTTATTGGCACTTCAGCTTTCAGTGATAAAACTATTTCTTGAAACAATAATGCAGACCGACTCAGTAGATCATAATATAGAATTATTGTGTACATTTATATTAATTTTAAAGAATCCTCTTCACTGAAACTCATGTGTTATTGCTTCATTATAATGAGAGGTTTGTAATGTAGAGCAAAAATTTGCGTAAGAGTTTTTTATTCCTCGGTAGTAAAGGATACTAATTTCGGAGGTGAAGGCAAGCACATTGATCTTAGCTGCCATCCAGAACTGAAATGTTATGCAGAACAACTTTATCATTGCTATTCCAATTTTCTACCTATTCTGTGATGCTTCATCTTCTAAAACAGATTTTAAAGCAGAAACCCTCAAACATCTCAGTAAGAATTTAGATTTCTGTAGAGCTCACAAATCCATCATTGTGATCAATTTCTATTTTTCGATTACTTAAAGACAATCCATAGATAACTTCATATAAGAGGCACATGGTAGAAATCTCTATTCAGTATTGAAAATGATTTCTGTTCAGCTCATAAACTGCTCAATCCTGAACACTTCCAGAATTCTACTTTGGCATCATGAGGATTTCCAGAAACATTGTTACACTAAAATGTGTTTTTTAAATGTCATAATATAATCCTTGCTATGCTTTATATTCATCAGGAATCTGCTGATGTTTCCTAGAGATATATTAATAGTGCCTGCCAAACAAAAAAAAAAAAAAATGCATTGGGTGCATCCATATAGACCTGTCATGCAGCCTTCTGCAGAACTGTGTTGCAGATAAAAAGGTTAAGGATGATATAGAAGGTCATATAGAAAATGATAATCAGTAGGTAGAATTTGTATTTGAGGCCCCATCTTGAGTACTGTGTTCAGTTTTGAGCTTTCCAGTTTAAGAGGCACGGGGATCTGCCAGAGAGACTCCAGAGAAAGGCTACGAGGGTGATTAGGGACTGCCTTATGAGAGGCTGAGGGACCTGGGGCTTTGTAGTCTGGAGAAGAGATGACTGAGAGGGGATTTAATAAATGTCTATAAATATCTGAGAGCTGCGTGTCAGGAGTGGAGTGGGACAGGCACTTCTCACTTGCTCCCTCTGATAGGACAAGGAGCAAAGGATATAAGCTGCAGTACAGGATGTTCCACCTCAACACAAGAGGGAACTTCTTAACTGGAAGGGTCACAGAGCATTGGAGTGGGCTCCCCAGAGAGGTTGTAGAGTCTCCCTCGCTGGAGACTTTCAAGACCCATCTGGATGCATTCCTCTGTGACCTGAGCTAGACTGTATGGTCCTGCTATGGCAGAGGGATTGGATTCAATGATCTATTTGGGTCCCTTCCAACTCCTGACATCCTGTGATCCTGTGATCCTGTATTTCACCTAACTTCAGTCATATGTGGGAAGCTAGTACTTAATACACTTCTGTGAAGGTTTGGGAGTTACCCACCCCCCCACACTTTGTAAAATGACCCAGACTAGAACTCAACCAGCTGGAAGTTAAATGATGAAGCTATACTTACAACTTTGCACAATGTACAGCAGATATTTACACTACATACAGAATATTTACAGAAATATACAAGTAAAAGGAAATACAGCAACACAACTCCCCTCCCAGAAATCAGAGACCCCAGGAGGGGCTCCCAANCCCTCCCAGAAATCAGAGACCCCAGGAGGGGCTCCCAACCACCCTTCCACCTTCTCCCCACCCCTGTGCCTTACCCCAAGGTTTGCCTTATATGCAAGGTAAATTAGGAGAATCGACCAAGGAGGATTAGAAGACAAGTGGTTAGTGAAGATTAATCAGCAGAGGAACCAGA
>VWZE01011811.1:9749-19833 GCA_013396675.1 Eubucco bourcierii
TCCCTCCCTGGAGGTGTTCAAGGCCAGGTTGGAGGAGGCCTTGAATGACCTGTGCTAGTGGGAGGTGTCCCTGCTTATGGCAGGGGGGTGGAACTAGATGATCCTTGAGGTCCTTTCCAACCTTACCATTCTATGATTCTTGAAGACCTCCAGGGATGGTGACTCCACCACCTCCCTGGGCAGCCTGTGCCAATACCTGACCACTCTTACAGCAAAGGAGTTTTTCCCACTATCCAACCTAAACCTCTGCTGGTGCCATTTCAGGCCTTTTCTCTGTGTTGTATCACTTGATATCTGGGGAGAAGAGACCAACACCCATCTGACTACAGCCTCTTCTCAGGTGTAAAGATCAAAAACATCTCCCCTCAGCCTCCTCTTGTCTAGATTATACAATGTCAGTTCCAGTTCCCTCAGATCACTCCCTGGATCTGTTCTTTAGGCCCTTTGTCCTCTTTGTTGCCCTTTTCTGGACCTGCTCCAGAACTTCAATGTCTTTCTCATAGTGAGGAGCCCAAAACTGAACACAGTATTTGAGGTGCAACCTCACCAGTGATGAGTAGGGTGCATTAAGAAGAGTGTGGCCAGCAGATCAAGAGAAGTTCTCCTCCTCCTCTACTCTGCCCTGGTGAGGCTCCACCTAGAATATTGCATCCAGTTCTGGGCTCCCCCATTCAGGAGGGACAGGATTCTACTGAAGAGAGTGCAAAGGAGGGATACAAGGATGATGAAGGGGCTGGAGCACTGCCTGATGCCGAGGGACTGAGGGACCTGGGGCTTTTTGGTCTGTTGAAAAGAAGACTTAGAGACGATCTCATCAATGGTGATGAGGGCTGGGGGTCATGAGAGAGGAGACAAACTCTTCTCAGTTGTNCCAGTGATGAGTAGGGTGCATTAAGAAGAGTGTGGCCAGCAGATCAAGAGAAGTTCTCCTCCTCCTCTACTCTGCCCTGGTGAGGCTCCACCTAGAATATTGCATCCAGTTCTGGGCTCCCCCATTCAGGAGGGACAGGATTCTACTGAAGAGAGTGCAAAGGAGGGATACAAGGATGATGAAGGGGCTGGAGCACTGCCTGATGCCGAGGGACTGAGGGACCTGGGGCTTTTTGGTCTGTTGAAAAGAAGACTTAGAGACGATCTCATCAATGGTGATGAGGGCTGGGGGTCATGAGAGAGGAGACAAACTCTTCTCAGTTGTTCTCTGGGACAGGACAGGGAGCAATGGATGGACACTACAGCACAGGAAATTCCACCTCAACATGAAGAAGAACTTCTTTGCTGTAAGGGCCACAGAGCACTAGCACAGGCTACCCAGAGAGGCTGTGGAGTCTCCTCCTCTTGCAACTTTCAAGCCCTGTCTGGATGCATTCCTGTGCAATCTGCACTAGATTCTCTGGTCCTGCTCTGGCATGGAGGTGGACTTAATGATCTCCAGAGGTCCCTTCCAACCCCTAACATCCTGTGATCCTGTCATCCTGAGTACATCCCTTCCCTATGATCATTTCCCTACTCCTGCTTCCCAGAGTAGTCCTGATACAGTAAGTGCTGCAAAGCAGAACGGAACCCTGTAACCCTGAAATATCAAACTACTTTACTTAAAAGTAAATGAAACCACAGTTATATATGGTTTAATTATTTCAGCACTCAAAAGCTCTATCCTGCTGCAGCACCACACCACTAAAAGGAGATACTGAGAGGCATTCCTCTGCAGACACCTCTTTTCTGCTTGCTCCCTCTCACTGTGATACTCTAAATGTCAGATTAATTTCCATGGGGATGATTTTACTTCTCATAAATTTTTATCAGGGGATATATCCTTTCATAGTATAACAATATCCAGCCCTTGGTTAGCAAAGAGAGGTAAGCTAAGAAGAAGGAAGGATCAAGTGGGTGCCTCAAACTGTATCTGCGCTGTGGGATGTGGGAACTCTGCCCAGCCCCTGTGCTGTGAGAGATGATCTGAGTCCATGTCAGTCCATGTGCTGTGAGGCTTTGAGTCCATGTCAGAAGGAGACCTGAGTATATATCCCCTGCATTTGCACACCTTGACTTCTGCAGAGGCTGGGCAGGAGGGAGAATTCAATTGCCCTACTGAGTGCCAAACCATCAGGAACCTCAATGGAATGCCAGGATGATCTGACCTGAAGGCTGAGCAGATGTTTCCCTCCCATTTCTGTGCTGCTTTCCAGCCAGGAATTCAAGTTTATGAATGCCTCCTCTCTATTCTGAAGAGGCTATAAACAGCAAATAGCTGTGGATTGCTGAACTGGTTTTCTGTATAAATATCTCCTATCCCTTTGCCAGCTGGGACAATGCCACATTCCCCCTGCTGGGAAGGAAGATTCTGTCCCATGAAGAAGGAAGGGACTACAGAATGTTACCTGGTTCAGAATGGAATATGTATAACACAATTTTGACTGACCTGATTATAAGCTGTCACAAAGGGCCACAAAGATGCTCAGAGGGCTGCAGAAGCTCTGATATGAGGACAGACTGAGTTGGGACTCTGCAGCCTGGAGAAGAGAAGGCTTGCAGGAGACCTTAGAGTAGCCTTCCAGTATCTGAAGGGGACCTACAGGAAGGCTGGGGAGGGACTATTGACAAGGTCTTGCAATGACAGGACAAGGGGCAATGGGTTTGAACTGGCAGAGGGGAGATTTAGACTGGATGTTAGGAGGAAGTTGTTTGCAGTGAGGGTGGTGAGACACTGGAACAGGTTGCCCAGGGAGGTTGTGGCTGCTCCCTGCCTGGAGGTGTTCAAGGCCAGGTTGGAGCAGGCCTTGAGTACCCTGTACTAGTGGGAGGTGTCCCTGTCTATGGCAGGGGCTTGGAAGCCCCCTTCCAGCCTTACTATTCTATGATTCTATGATTCTGTGAAGATTTGATTTAATGGCTTGGATCTCTTCATTTTCTTGAGCCCTTCTTGGTGCTTTCTAAACAAAGTCATTCTATGACTCTATGGTTTAAACAATTTCCCTGTATTTTGTGATGTTTGGCTTTTGTTTTTGTTTTGTTTTGTTTTTAGTGGAAAATACATGTTAAATAACCACCTATTCCTGTAGACAAAAATATATCAACAGCTCATTATTTTTGGGAAAAGATGAGGAAAAAAAAATAATATTTCATAGGCTCATAGATTCATGGAATCATAGAGTCATAGAACCATAGAACAATAGAATTATAGAACTATAGAATCATAGAATGGTAACGTTGGAAGGGACCTCAGGGATCATCTAGTTCCAATCCCCTGCCATAGGCAGGGACACTTCTAGAACCATAGAATAACCAAATCATAGAACCATAGAATCATAGAATCACAGAACCATAGAAATACAGAATCACAGAACCATAGAATCCTAGAACCATAGAATTATAGAAGCGTAGAATCATAGAATGGTAAGATTGGAAGTGACCTCAAGGATCATCTAGTTCCAACCTCCTGCCATAGGCAGGGACACTTCTAGAACCATAGAATAACTAAATCATAGAACCATAGAATCATAGAACCATAGAAACATAGAATCACAGAACCATAGAATCCTAGAACCATAGAATTCTAGAACCATAGAATCATAGAATCATAGAAGGGTATGGCTGGAAGGGACCTCAAGGATCATCTAGTTCCAACCCCCTGCCATAAGCAGGGACACATCCCACTAGTACAGGTCACTCAAGGCCTCATCCAATATTTAATAATATCTTTTAAAGAAAAAACCCAAACCCAAGCAGCACTGATCATCCCAGCTGAGCTGCAATTCTCACTGAGAAGATAAAGTTCTTTCTGTTAACAGTTCTATTTGTACTGATATTATTTGAGCACAGCTCATTTCATAAAAGCAAATATTGAAATCAATCATTAAAACTCAGTCTCCTGCACAAAAAAAACCAACCCAAAACCCTATGCCTGGAAAATGATAATGCATTGTAAGGTAATTTTACAGACAGCAAATAATGTAAAGAATGTCATTACTGTCACAATAACTCTTTGCAGGATTATTCTACAGACAGCTACTTCTGTCAGGAGTTCCTTTGCCCTCTTTTACTACCAGGTGAATGAGTCAGGTTTAGAAACACAAATAATGGCGTGCAGAGATAATTATTCATCTTGAAGCTGCAATAGAGGTGGTATACAGAAGCTGGTTTATATTGTTTTTGCAGAGGAATTAGATGGAAAATATGTTTACCATGGGATAGATAATATTTAATGTGGACAGATAATCAGAGTGATTTGCTATTTAAAATATCTTTAATGATTGCTTTAATCATAGAATAGCAGAATGTCAGGGGCTGGAAGGGGACCTCCAAAGCTCATCCAGTCCAACTCTGCCAGAGCAGTATCACCTAGAGCAGATCACACGAGAATGCATCCAGGCAGCTCTTGAATATCTCTACAGAAGGAGACTCCACAACACCCCTGGGTAGCCTGTTCCAGAGTTCTGGTACCCTCAGAGGGGAAAAAAAAATGTTTCTTCTGTTTCCATGGAACTTCCTATGCCTCAGTTCCCACCCATTGCCCCTTGCCCTGTCACTGAGCATCACCCAGTAGAGCCTGGCTGCAGCCTCCTGGTACTCACTCTGCACACATTGATAAATATGAATGAGGTCACCTCTCAGTCTCTTCCTCTCCAAGCAGCACAGCCCCAGCTCCCTCAGGCCTTCCTCATGAAGAAGATATTCCATTCCCTTCAGCATTTTTGTGGCTCTGTGCTGGACTTTTTCAAGTACTTTCCTGAGGTCCTTCTAGAACTGAGTGGCCCAGAACTGGACACAATATTCCAGATGCAGCCTCAGTAGGGCAGAGTAGAGGGGCAGGAGAACCTCTCTTGACCTACTAACCACAACCCTTCTAATACACCCTAGAATGGCATTGGCCTTCTTGACACAAGAGCACGTTGCTGGCTCATGGTGAACCTTCCATCCACTAGGACCCCCAGGTCCCTTTCCCATACGCGGCTTTCCAGTAGCTCAGTCACCAAACTATCCTGACCCCAGGGGTTATTCTTTCCCAGGTGCAAGACTCTACACTTGCCTTTGCTGAACTTTTGCAGAAACTCTAAGAAATAAATGACAAGCTGATAGGAAAAATATATTCATAGAATCATAGAATGGTAAGGTTGGAAGGGACCTCAAGGATCATCCAGTTCCAACCACCTGCCATAGGCAGGGACACCTCCCACTAGCACAGCTCACTCAAGGCCTCATCCAGCCTGGCCTTGAACACCTCCAGGGAGGGAGCAGCCACAACCTCCCTGGGCAACCTGTGCCAGTGTCTCACCACCCTCACTGCAAACAACTTCCTCCTAACATCCAGTTTCAATCTTCTCTCTGCCAGTTTAAACACATTCCTTCTCATCCTCTCATTGCAAGCCCTTGTCAATAGTCCCTCCCCAGCCTTCCTGTAGCCCCCTTCAGATAATGGAAGGCTACTCTAAGGTCTCTTGAAAGTCTTCTCTTCTCCAGGCTGCAGAGCCCCAACTCAGTCTGTCCTCAGAGCAGAGCTGCTGCAGCCCTCTCAGCATCTTCATGGCCTCCTCTGGACCCAACACTTCCATGTCCTTCCTGTGCTGGGGGCTCCAGAACTGCACACAGGACTCCAGATGGGATCGAAGGAGAGGGAAAAAATATTTACAAGGCATACCTTTGTCTTTTCTGTACTGAGTTATTGTGCTGTTTGTTCATTATTCCAGCATAATCTGAGTATTGAGTTCTGCTCTGCTGCTGTTGCTTTCACAGTTGCCTTTTAACACCCGTGAAGGAACAGACTATCTTGCAGGGGATTAGCAAAAACACAACAAAAGGCAAAAGAAAAAAAAACCAGGAAAAAGCAGCAATTTGTGTGGTCATTTCATCTTGTTCAATAGAGCAAAATGGAGCTACTCAAGAATCCTATATAATTTGTGGTGTGTATCACATGAATAGTATTGTGTCACCATAACTACGGCATGGGCTTGCGGTATTTTAAGTGTCAGCTTTTACATAACCCCTGGCTTGCTCCAAGTGTTGCTCCAAAGCATGGATTACTGTTGCTGAAAAGAAGGAAGGAAAAAAATAATCAACACGTTAATATTTTTGGATGACAGCAAAGCACACACCAAAAACAGATTTTCTTTCTTTTTCTTTTTTTTTTTTTTTTTAGTGGTTTTTTTTTTTGTCCTTTGTTTTGTCTTTTCTTTTTATTTCCATCTTTTTTTTTTTTTCCCTCCCATTTTATCCCCCCTCTTATTTATTAGGATTATTAGTATTTTCTTGGGTTTTGGGTTTTTTTTTTGTTTGGTTTTTAGGTCTTTTTTTTGTCAGGCATTGGAATGAGCTGCCCAGGGAGGTGGTTGAGTCATCAACCCTTGATGTGTTGAAAGGTCATTTGGATGTGATGCTTGAGGCTATGATTTAGGGTGCACCTTGTAGAGTAGGGCTCTGGGTTGGATTTGGTGATCCTGAAGGGCTTTTCCAACCTGAATGTTTATGTGATTCTGTGATTTTTTTTTTTTTGTCTTTTATGTCTGTCTTTTTTTGATCTTTTTTGTATTTTTCTTTTTTTTTTGGTCTTTTTTTGGTCTTCTTTTGATCTTTTGTTTCCATCTTTTATTCCTCTCTTTTATTTCTCTCTTTTATTTCTCTCTTTTGTTTCTGTCTTTTATATCTGTCTTTTTTGGGTCTTTATTTTTCCCCTTCTTTTGTCTTTTTTTTTTCCCCTTCTTTTGTCTTTTTTTTTTTTTTCCCTTCTTTTGCCTTTTTTCTTTTTTTCTTCTAGTAAGGCAATGGCATAACAGGAACCAATATAATGCTTATGCAGAACAGCATCTATTTTTAGTAAAGCAGTTTTCACTAGGTGTAATTTGGGCATTCTGAATAGAATATGTGAACCACTGCAAATTTAACTGCTTTGGGATAGGAAATAAAGTCCATAGAGGTGAGGATATGAGCTTGGGTTTGAGCTGTCATTGCAAAGTCACAAGTTATAAGGGACTCTTCTCTAAGCAGTCAAACTTGATATTCAATTACTTCATAGCATCACAGGATGTTAGGGGTTGGAAGAAACCTCTGGAGATCTTCCAGTCCAAGCCCTCTGCCAGAGCAGGAACATACAATCTAGTGCAGGTTGCACAGAAATGCATCCAGATGGGTCTGGAAAGTCTCCAGAGAAGGAGACTCCACAGCCTCTCTGGGCAGCCTGTTCCAGTGCTCTGTCACCCTTACAGTAAAGAAGTTATTCTTCATGGTGAGGTGGAACTCCATGTGCTGCAGTTTCCTTCCATTGCTCCTTGTCCTATCCCAGGGCATGAGTGAGCCAAGGCTGTCCCTGTCCCTTTCTTCCTGACCCCCAGCCCTCAGATGTTTATAGACATTGCTCAGATCCCCTCTCAGCCTTCTCCTCTCTAGACTAACCAGCCCCAGGGCTCTCAGCCTTTCCTCATCAGGCAGTGCTGCAGTCCCTTCAGCATCCTTGCAGCCCTTCCCCTCACATCACTATGGCTTTCCTCTACCCAAGCTCATGTAGTAATTTCTTACAAAGCCCAAGGCAGCAAGGTCACAGCTCTGCTGGTTTTTGTGGGTTTTGGTTTTGAAAACTGCCAAGGAGGAGAAACAAAAGCATGATTAGCACATACTTATTTTAAATTAATCTAAAAAGTCCTCTCCAGAAAATCAACCTCAGGGCTCTCAGCCTTTCCTCATCAGGCAGTGCTCCAGCCCCTCAATCATCCTTGTAGCTCTTCCTTGGACTCTCATGTTGAGGTGAAACTTCCTGTGCTGCAGTTTACATCCATTGTCCCTTGTCCTATCCCAGGGCACAACTGAGAAGAGTTTGTCCTCTCCGTCTTGACCCCCATACCTCAGATATTTACAGACATTTATTAGATCCCCTCTAGGTCTTCTCTTCACCAGACCAAACAGCCCCAGGTCCCTCAGTCTCTCCTCACAGGGCAGTACTCCAGCACCTTCAGCATCCTTGTTAGAATCATAGAATCATAGAATGGTAAGGTTGGAAGGGACCTCAAGGATCATCTAGTTCCAACCCCCTGCCATAGGCAGGGACACCTCCCACTAGTACAGGTTACTCAAGGCCTCATCCAATCTGGCCTTGAACACATCCAGGGAGGGAGCAGCCACAACCTCCCTGGGCAACCTGTTCCAGTGCCTCACCACCCTCACTGTAAAGAACTTCCTCCTAACATCCAGTCTAAATCTCCCCTCTGCCAGTTTAAACCCATTGCCCCTTGTCCTGTCATTGCAGGACCTTGTAAATAATCCTTCCCCAGCCTTCCTGTAGGCCCCCTTCAGATACTGGAAGGCTACTATCAGGTCCCCTCGAAGCCTTCTCTTCTCCAGGCTGAAGAGCCCCAACTCCCTCAGCCTGTCCTCATAGGAGAGCTGCTCCAGCCCTCTGATCATCTTTGTGGCCCTCCTCTGGACCCGCTCCAACACTTCCATGTCCTTCCTGTGCTGAGGGTTCCAGAACTGCACACAGTACTCCAGGTGGGGTCTGACGAGAGCAGAGTAAAGGGGCAGAATCCCCTCCCTTGCCCTGCTGGCCACGCTTCTCTTGATGCAGCCTAGGACTCGGTTGGCTGTCTGGGCTGCATGTGCACACTGCAGGCTCATGTTGAGCTTTTCATCAACCCAGACTCCAAGGTCCTTTTCCTCAGGGCTGCTCTCCAGCCATTCACCACCCAGCCTGTATTTGTGCTTGGGATTGTGCCTACCCAGGTGCAGGACCTTACACTTGGCCTTATTGAATTTCATCAGGTTGGCCTGGGCCCAACTCTCCAGCCTGTCCAGGTCCCTCTGGATGGCATCCCTGCCCTCTAGCAAGTCGACTGTGCCACACAGCTTGGTGTCATCTGCAAACTTGCTGAGGGTGCACTCCATTCCTCTGTCCATGTCACTGACAAAGATGTTAAACAGCACTGGTCCCAGCACTGACCCCTGAGGGACACCACTTGTCACTGGTCTCCAGGTGGACATTGTGCCGTTGATCGCCACTCTCTGGAGTGTTGTTGCTCTTTGTTTGATTCTCTCAAGCAGATCCCTGTCCCTATTGATCTGGGGAGCCCAGAACTGGATGCAATATTCCAGGTGAAGAGTAGAGGGGAAGAAGAACCTCCCTCCATCTGCTGGACACAGTCTCCTTAATGCACCCCAGGATCCCATTGGCCTTCTTGGCCACGAGGGCACATTGCTAACTTATCCAACATGTATGTATCCAATACAGCAAGCAATCAAATGGATGGAGTGGTTCAAATTAAAGCAGACTAACAGAACTGGTTTTCTTTAAGCTGAATTACCCCCAAATATCTATTCATGGTAGAGGCATCCCAGCAAAGCACTGACACCTTCATTTCTCACTGCATGAGGGCTGTACGTAGTCCACGTTTGGTTCTTCCATCCCCAAACCCAACGCAAAGGAAGTGATTTGTGTTAGTCCATTGTGGGTTCAGCCTATTAACTCTTATCTGTTTATTTGCCTGTATGCAGAGATTTTTCATATGAAGCCTGTGAAAGCAGTATCTAAGCAACAGCCTGAATGCTTCAGCTTTGTCCTGAGGACTCTATTCAGCATGTAAAACGAAGCAGTGATGTAGGCAAGTTGTAATGGCTAAGGGGAGTTTAACCACTGTATTATCTTACCTTGGTTTGTAAGCAGTGTATTATTTAAAGGGTTGCTATTTCTTCCTCAAAACAGCACTCTCATTGTCACTACCACTAAAGAAAGTACCTAAGAGGTGCTAACCTAAAGAAATATTAGGAAAAATACAACAGGAGATGCAAAATCACGCAGGAAAAAAAAAAACTAAAATCAATACTATGTTATAGTCTCTGGATATGTGGGATTTAGAAGGATTTACCTGTCAGATATTCAAGGCAGGCTAATAAATTTTGAGATTCTATGATGTTATTTGAAATTTGTTTTACACAGAATCATAGAATGGTAAGGTTGGAAGGGACCTCAAGGATCACCTAGTTCCAACCCCCTACCATAGGCAGGGACACCTCCCACTAGAACAGATCACTCAAGGCTTCATCCAACCTGGTCCTGAACACCTCCAGGGAGGGAGCAGCCACAACCTCCCTGGGCAACCTGTGCCAG
>VWZE01011811.1:45347-58773 GCA_013396675.1 Eubucco bourcierii
CAGCCTGGAGAAGAGAAGGCTTCCAGGAAACCTTAGAGTAGCTTTACAGTATCTGAAGGGGGCCTACAGGAAGGCTGGGGAGGGACTGCTGACAAGGTCTTGTAATGACAGGATGAGGGGCAATGGCCTTAACATGGCAGAGGGGAGATAGAGACTGGATGTTAGGAGGAAGTTGTTTGCAGTGAGGGTGGTGAGACACTGGCACAGGTTTCCCAGGGAGGTTGTGGCTGTTCCCTGTCTGGAGGTGTTCAAGGCCAGGTTGGACAAGGCCTTGAGCGACCTGCAACAAGCTCTTAGAGCACAGAGCACAAATATCTTCTCTCTGCCTGCTCTCGTGTGAAAATACCATTGGAGTTCACATGAGCTTTATTTCATCAACTCAAAGGAAGACACAGCCAGGCCTAGCAGATACTTATACAGAAGGGAAACCATGAGCTGGCCAGATAATGGGCAGTCTAGGGGAGTTTCACACAGAACTGACTACAAGCATTTGGTATAAAGACTTTTTGAGTGCTTCAGCCAATGGCTCTTGAGCTTAGAAGGAACAAAGCACTGATTTTTTCCCTTCTTTCCCTGATAATCCTGAGAAGAATCTTTTTCTTTCCCTGAGCAATATGTTAACACTTATTTTATGCAACCTGCCAAACTTGGGTAATCCTGTGTGGTAAATGACCTTGCTCCAACATTTGTCTCGCTACATATCCTCAGAGTACAAATCCTTAGAAACACAAGTCACTAGAGAAAAGCTTTCAGACAGTTGTGCTGCAGCCACAGACTTCTGGAAACCAGAAAGAAATGCAATTGTCCCCTTGCTAATGGCACCACACTGGGTATGACAGGAGCTTGGTGCTGGTCATCAGTGTGATGCTGCAATATCACAGCCATGCTCCAGCACAAATTGTCTTAGATACGGGCAAGTATTGGTGCATATTACACAGAAGAAGATAGACATGAAGATTGTCCTCCAAGAAATAACCAGAAACATTCCAGGAGAAATAAATCCCCCTCCAGGCAAGTGTAAGACAAGAAAACTGCACCTTCACATGTTTGAAGGATTTGAAGTTAAAGAAACAGGTGACAAAATGGTCAATAAACAACAAAGCCCTGATTTCTTGTCTGTATGATTTAGATTGAGTTTTCTGCCCTTTAACAGCATTTCAAACACAAGAACCAAGGAAAGGGAGAGAATTTTCCTTAGTTTCTCACTCTTACCCATTTTCAAAACTATTAATCAGTTTCACTAAGTGGCCAAAAAGGGGCACTGCAGAAATGTTGCCTGCACATTCGTTCTCTGCCACAAAGGCCTTTCACTCACACATAAGTCTCATGTTTGAAGCACAATCCATCTAGCTATCTAGGAGTCTTTGCTGAGGGGTGGTTTGTGGCTGTGCCTCCCCTAGCATCAGTCATGTAAAATCTAGAAGTTGTCTCTAAAACATGTATTTAGGGTTTGTCTATAGCAAGCAGAGGGCGGAAGGTAGCATCATAGACTGGTGAAAGAGTAGAGGGTAAATGGGATAAAGTGGTGCAGAGATCTAGCTGAGGACGTCCCTGCTCACTACAGGGCAGTTGGACTAGATGGTGACCTTTGGAGGCCCCTTCCAACCTGGGTGATTCCATGTTTCTGTAATCTGCTGCTTTAAAAGTGAGATGCCTACACAAGGATTTTAAAGAACACAGCCAAGTTTTGGGTGACTAATGGTGGTCTTGATCACTGCACAGTAGTGAGGAGGTAACCAACTGCAACTGCATCACCTGCAAACTGATGATGCCCAGGCCTGATGTGACCTCTGTTTAAATGAAGAACAAGTTGAACTCCTGCCTCTGTGGAGCACAATTAAGGGTTGGAAGCTTAATTTATGAAGGATTATAAAAACACAACTCTAAAGTGCTTCTCTGCAGGACATGAGAGTCACACTTAGATCTCTCACTGGTAGCCAGAGAAATGCAGTCAGGCTGGGTTTCAGTTTTTACTGGCAAGAGCAGTAGTGCATCTCTCATCCAACACATGGGCACAAGTCTGTGCTCTAACACATTCCAGCAGCACAGGCTGAAAGTGCACGCATCAGAAATCTGGATGCAGGTGAGTCGTGGCTCCAGCTAAAAACAAATAAATAAAAATTAAAACAAACAAAAAAATCTACGACTTACATAGTGCAAATTTCTGGCTTCGCAGCCAAGAATCCAACTGCTAACCTGTTCCAAATGGAAATCTGTGTCTGGCATCTGAATCCTAATGGCAGGTGACTTTCTTTTCTGCTCTGAATCACCCCAATTCCATTGTCAAGCTAAGAGAGCATGCTAAGCATCTCTGAAAATCAAGATCCCAGCGTGCTGTGCCCCAGTGAAGCAGTGGGACATCAAATACAGCATTTGCGTCCCACCTGGGCCCATTAGATTCGTGCAACCGCTGGCACAAAGCAGAACATTGCTTTCTTTTGTGCCCTCAATTAAATTCTCTCCTTCCCTCACGGCAAAGGCATGCGGATATAGGGAAGATGCTGAGAAAAAGCTGTCATATGCATCCTGCCGGATGCTACTTCTGTGAAGACGACCATTAAGTGCCGGCTGGAGCGACGGCAGCGGGATTTGAGGGAGGCTGCGAGGTTTTTAAAGGGCATAGTAAATAAATAAATAAATCCCAAGCGAACCAAAAAAGCCACCCAGCCGAGGCGAGGGGAGGAGCCGGGCTAGGGGCTTGGCTCTTGCCTGTGCCGAGCCTGGCAGCGCGGCAGCGCTTTACCAAGTGGCAGCCTGCTCGGGCAGCCGCTCGGCTCCGAGGCCAGCGCGGGCCGCCGTGCTCCCCGCTGCTGCCGGGCACAGGTCGGGCAGGGGCAGCGCTCGGGGCGGCCGGGGCCACCCCAGTCCCCGGCTCAGCCCGTCTCTGGGCGCCGGAGCGGTGAGGTGCCGCGGCGGGGCAACTAGGGGAGAGCCGGGGCTGCGCCTCGGGGCCGTGCCGCCCGCGCCGTGCCGTGCCGGAGGGAGCAGCGGCTCCGTCCAGGCGCTTCCGGGCGCGCCGGGCGGTAGGGGGAAGGAGAAGGAGGAGGAGGAGAAGGAGGGGTAGGGTGGGTGGAGGAGAGGGAGGGAGGGAGGCCGCCTTTTTTAGGAGGGAGACCCTCCTTCGCGGCCGCCCGCTTTCAACCATGGCTTTGAAGGAGGCGGGCGGCAGCATCCTGCCCATCAGCGACATGGTGTCGGGACCGTCGGGCTCGCCGTTCCCCGAGGTGGTGGAGCTGAACGTGGGGGGCCAGGTGTACGTGACGAGGCACTCCACGCTGCTTAGCGTCCCGGACAGCACGCTGGCCACCATGTTCTCCCCGTGCCGGGGTGGCCCGGCGGCGGCCCGCCAGCTGCCCAGGGACAGCCGGGCGCGCTTCTTCATCGACCGCGACGGCTTCCTCTTCAGGTATGTGCTGGATTACCTGCGGGACAAGCAACTGGCGCTGCCCGAGCACTTCCCCGAGAAGGAGCGGCTCCTGAGGGAGGCCGAGTACTTCCAGCTGGGCGACCTGGTAAAGCTGCTTTCACCCAAGGTCACCAAGCAGAGTTCGCTCAACGACGAGGGCTGCCAGAGCGACCTGGAAGACAGCAACTCGCAGGGCAGCAGCGACCGGCTGCAGCGATCGGCGCTGGACAAGCGCTCGGGGTTCCTCACCGTGGGCTACCGCGGCTCCTACACCACGGTGAGGGACAACCAGGCGGACGCCAAGTTCCGCCGCGTCGCCCGCATCATGGTGTGCGGCAGGATCGCCCTGGCCAAGGAGGTCTTCGGAGAGACCCTCAACGAGAGCCGCGACCCCGACCGCCCCCCCGAGAAGTACACCTCCCGTTTCTACCTCAAATTCACCTACTTGGAGCAAGCCTTCGACCGGCTTTCCGAGGCGGGCTTCCACATGGTGGCTTGCAACTCCACCGGCACCGCCGCTTTCATCAACCAGTACAGGGACGACAAGATCTGGAGCAGCTATACCGAATACATCTTTTTCAGTAAGTGCTTGTCCGCCTCCTTGCCGTCCCCCCATCCCCGGGGCTAGGGGCAGTTAGAAGTACATCTGCACCCTCACACTCCAACCCTCGCTGTCCCAAATCAACATGTAGCCTGAGAGAAACTGGGGTCCCCCCCTTCACCTCCTCCTTCGGCGCTGTCACCGCCACAGTTCAGATCTTGTGCACTAGGGCGACGATGGGGGGAGAAGGGGCAGGACAGGGCTGCCCGTCCCGATGACGGCCAGGGAGCGGCTCCCCCCAACTTCATGGAGCAGTCGGAGATCGAGTCCACCTTTTGGTGCCGATTGTGCCGCAGGGAAAGTCAGCCCTCCCCGTCCCGTCCCGCCTGCCCGGTGTCGGGGTCTCCTAGGGGAAAGTCACGGCGATGCTGGAGCGAAGGGACTGCCGCAGCCGGGGGGTCCCAGCCCCGCTGGCCCGGCCGGAGGTGCGGGCACAGGGCTGGCTCTTACCGCGGACGGTTGCGGCTCTTCTCCGCAGCGAGCCGGTGCAGAGATTGCAACGGTGGAGCCCCGAGCGAGGAAGGGTTTTAATATTTTATCGCTGCGTTTGCTTCCCGAGTGAGCGCACTGCGTCTGGGTACGGCCTTCTCTGGCAGGGAAGGGGCAGCCAGCGCACAGCCCAACTTCCCGCGGAGCAAAAAAGAGTCTGGCTTCAAGGTGAGAAAAAAAATGGAAAAAAGAAAAAAAAAAAATACTCCGTGGCCAGTACGCAGCTCCTAAGCAACTTTGCTAGCTGGCTGCGGGTAGTCTCAAAGATTTCACGTCGCTCGCAAATAGTCAACCGAATGAGTTTCAGTCTGGCCAAGTAGGTGGTGTCATGTAGGGCAATGGTTGGGCAGTGGTTTTGTATAGTGAACCGCAGCTGGCTGGCTGGCTGGAGAGCACCAGCCCCTCGCAGAGATTTGTCTTGGAAGGGCAGAGGTAGCCTTAAACGTGACAGATGTGTCTGAGAGTCGAGCAAGCCTGTGGAAGAGAGAGGTGTTCTCCGTTCACTTCTTCCTTCTGCTGCCTCTGTGTGGTCTCAGGCTCCCAGAGCACAGGAGGGATGCTTTGGTAGAGCATCTGCCTGCCTCTGGCGAGGTGGGAGATGCAGCCTCTAACTAACTTCACCGGTAGGGCGGCTAAACAGAAGCAACCTGTTTTGCATGCAAAGCTGGACCTTGGCACGGCGTTTGATAGAGGAGGGAAATGTGAATGGTTTTCTTCTGAGAGGAGAAACACATTAAATAGTTTACATTGCTGTATATTGTATAGGCAGTGACCACCCAGACTTAAGTGTTCAGTCCTCAAAACTGTGTTAAAACAGATTTTGAAGATTCATTGCATAACCTATTGCAAATCATATTTCATTAGGGTATGTACAAGCTGAGTAGTAGAGGAGCAGTAAAGAAGCTTTGCATTCTTTTGGGTGGACTTTTACCAGGTGTTTTACACTATCATTAACTCTCCTTTCTGAGAAAAACCGAAGGCACTGATGTAACAATAAACAGTAGAAATTCCTTACTACTGAGACTAGGGAACAGTCTGTTGTGTTTGCTCAGGAGGAGATTTATAGGTGCATAGTTATCTGTGTGCATTTGTGATGCCCATAATGTTTTGGCTTATTTCTCTGTGTGAGTGTGTGTTGTGATGAAGCTGCTTTGTAGAGCAGTGCTCTAATTCAGATCAGTGTTCCAAATTAATCCCTGGTGTCATACTGCTGATTTCCATGGAATAGTGCCAGGCATGAATTGGATGTTGTGCATTTTTTTTGTTGTTGTTGTTGTAATTTTTAGCTTTCTAGATTATGGTGTTCTGTTAAGTAACACAATTACTTAAACAGATACAGGTAACTCAAAATTTAAGGTTTTGTTTGTTGTTGCTGAGTGAGTTTGGGTTTTGTTTGTTTTGTTGTGGTGTTTGTTTTTTTTAACTCAGTGCAAAAAATGGTTGAGATAAAAGTAGGGGTAGGGAAGAGAGAGGAGCATATTTTAGTTTGGGTTGCTTGTTATATGTTTATCAACCTTTTTGTTTAACAGTTTTGTACTTTTTTTGTATGGGCAGATAGGTATTTTTGAAATAAGAGCAACACGGAGACAAAACTTAACCCCCCCACCAAAACACAAAGAGAAACAAGCAAGACAGTGCCTGAAGTAACGTTTTAGTTATGTGGGTTGGTTTATTTGTTTTATTTTTCTTAGGTGACTAAATGTCCAATTGATAGAGACAGTTGCTAAAACAATATTATTGTGATGAGATCTGCTTGATGGATTTAGTGCTGCTTGCTGTTGTTTTCGCTGCACAGGAATCAGTTGAAGGGAAAATAAAACCTTGGAAGCCATAGTACTTTGCATCAGGGGTGAAGAAGAGTGGTTGGGGTTACTGGCTTTAGGTTCTCCAACCACATTAGCCAGGACTGTATTCTTTCATCACTCACAAACAGCTTAATAACACCCAAAGAGCAGAGAAGTCACTTTACCTTGCCACATGTCCCCATGAACCCCAGAAAGGATGCAGTTCTGGTTGGGAGGTTGTTGATTTCAAAAGCTGTCAGGGAGAATGTCCAACACAGGAGTGTGCTTTACAGATGAAAATACAAGATGAAAAACTTTAGGGACGCTGTTCCAGTGCTGGGCAGCATTTGAAACTTGATTTGGTGCTAGTGGAGAAAGCAGCTAGTTTCATGTTTCACTGGAAGAAGTCCTGGCTGCACTTACATTTGTTACTTACAACATGAGCATTAGCAACTAGCAACTGTATTCATTGTTGGTCTGTAATTCCATAGCAGCCACAGAAACTTCTCTTTCACCATTTCTCCTGAGGACTTTTTGGATGGCTTTGTGCTGGTGTGATGGCCAGTGGCAAAGTGATTGGGAAAACAGATAAGGGTATATACATTGGAAAAACAGATAAGGAAATAAGTAGAATGTATATACCCTTAGGTCATGAGTAGCTGAGGGTAGTTGAACAGCTCCCCTTGCTGGAGGTGTCCAAGGCCAGGTTGGATGAAACCTTGAGCAATCTCACCTAGAGGAAGGTGTCCTTGACAATGCCAGAGGGGTTGGAACTAGATGATCTTCAAGGTTCTTTCCAACCTAACCCATTCTGTGAATCTATGAGTGAGTTGTGCACTGAGAGCGACTGATGAATGCTTGAAGGCCAAAAGTCTGTAGTTTGTAGAACAGATTTCAGGGCTATTTCTAGACTTCAGTGGGCATATTGAGTCACAATGACTATCAACCTTCTTAAAAAAAAATGAAGTTACTATATATGCTTGAATGTTCCAGCAGATGAAATTCACCTTAGATAGTACATAAATATTTAGTTAATTTATTAATTACTTAATATCCAGGGAAGGATTAGTTGTTGCAGACTAACTCTTATTGGAGAACCAGAGATTGTTTGAAACTGCTTACTAGGAAATAATGCTTCAGCCTTTGGCATCATGCCCTGACAAGTAGAGAGGCTGACTTTCCTCTTTTGCATTCATGCATGCATGGTTGCTATAAAAACCATTTGGTTTGTTGCCCCCAGTGGTGTGCAGGCTATCGTGTATGCAGTGACAGCATTGTTTGTCCACGCAGTTATCACACAGTCAGAATTTGACCTGCATCTTAGCTCTGAACTGGACACAGTTCCTCCTGTCCATTGCAAATCCTGTCTCTCAGCAGTCCATAAAAGGTGTGTGTATGTACATGACAGTGAAAAGGTCCTACCAGAATGTACCACAAATTTCTTTTGGTGGTTTTTTTTTTTTTCTGCTCCTTCTGATGATAGCTTGGCTTCCTGTTACTGAGACTCTCACCTTAGTGCATGTGGGGATGCCTTGGGTCAGTTAGTGTGATGTGAAGTGCATATGCAGTATAAAAAAGAGGCTCAAACTCGTGTTCCTAGTTTCAAGCTGCCAGAGAGGATCACTGATTAATACCTCTTGTTGTTAGTAAGTCATGGCCTTCACAAAAGTTGCTTCTGTCTAGAGACAGGAGATCAGAAACCAGGAGACCTTGCTTCAGGTGGCTGCAGGCATCAGAACACCTTTGGTTATCTGCCCTCTTCATGAGGAATGGCTGTGATTTACATTTTCATAGAATCAGTCAGGGTTGGAAGGGACCACTAAGATTGTCTAGTTCCAACCCTCCTGCCATGGATAGGGACACCTCACACTAGATCAGACTGTCTAAAGCCTCATCCGGCCGGGCCTTAAACGCTTTCAGGGATGAGGTTTCCACCACCTCTCTGGGCAACCCGCTCCAGGATCTCACTGCCCTCATGATCTCTTTTTTTTTTTTTGGTGGTTCATTGCTGGGTAGTGTAAGGTTGCCTGTGCTTTCTATTACCCTTTTTTCTTCTGTGGGATCTAATTGGTCTTAATGGATTTTACATTTCACATCTGCTGTGCAATCTGACTTAGGGGTGTTGAGAGCATGGTGCTCAACTGGCAGCTTTCAGTGCTGAGCTGACGTGTTCTTTGTAAGAAGAATGCAGTAATACTTGATGAAAAAAGCTTTGACATGCATTCTGTTTTGACATTTCTGTTTCACATGTGACCATTTCTGTTTCCTCATCTCTTACTTTTCTTTGTAACAGGTGACATTTGCATGAATTTATGGTGCTTATTTTCCGTTTGAAGTCACAGCGTTCCGAAACCATTCCGGCTGCTGTGGAAGTTGTCATAAACAAATGATAATAATTTTGTAATCAGTGGGGAATAAGTGGTTGGAAGAAATGAACTCTTTAGCAAAGAATGTGGTATTTTGTAAAACACAAAGCCCAGAACCCCACAAAACTCCGACCACCTCCCTGCCCCCCCCAAACCTACCCATGAGAGCACCACCACCCAAGCAACGCTATTTGTGTCTTTGCAATAAACAGTGAGAAGAAATCAGAAGGTGACACTTGAAACGTGGGGAACAAACATGTATGTAAAATCATTTGAAGTGGTATTTGCTCTGTGAATGCTCAACCCAGCTCAATATCCCACTGGGTTAGCAAGGGAATGGTGAGTGGGTTGATAAATCTAAACCAAGGGCAGAGTGGTGTAAGAGCCATTTTGCATGAGGCTTCTGTGTCACAGAATCACAGAATGGTAAGGTTGGAAGGGACCTCAAGGATCATCTAGTTCCAACCCCCTGCCACAGGCAGGGACACCTCCTACTAGACCACATCACTCAAAACCTCCTCCAACCTGGCCTTGAACACCTCCAGGGAGGGAGCAACCACAACCTCCCTGGGCAACCTGTTCCAGTGCCTCACCACCCTCACTGTACATACCAAGCTACTCTCCATCCATCACTGCTTATTTGGTGGAGGGTTTGCTACATGGAGTGTGTCTGTGCTATTTTTAATTGATTTTTAAAAAATATATCTGAAACATGCCAGGCTGAAGAGAGGAGGCAGATCAAGACTTAAGTAAAACAAGGATAGTGCTTCTCTAAGGCACGTTAACGTAACGTTGGGCAATTTACTTTGAGCCTTAACCAGAGCCTCAAAGATCAGAGTACAGATTTTTGGTGGTACTGACGGAGTTGAATCATTAAATCAGTATCACAAGCACAGTGTAGAAAGGCTTTGGATTTTTGACAGTATCAGTATCTAGGGATGTTGTTTTTGGTGGGACTATTGGGCAAAGTCCCTTGAACAGACCCCACCTGGCATACTGTGTACAGTTCTGGAACCTCCAGCACAGGAAGGACATGGAACTGTTGGAGCGGGTCCAGAGGAGGCCACGGAGATGCTCAGAGGGCTACAGCAGCTCTGCTATGAGGACAGGCTGAGAGAGTTGGGGCTCTGCAACCTGGAGAAGAGAAGGCTTCCAGGAGATCTTGGAGTGGCCTTCCAGTATCTGAAGGGGCCTACAGGAAGGCTGTGGATGGACTATTGCCAAGGTCTTGCAGTGCCAGGACAAGGGGCAATGGGTTTGAACCGGCAGAGGGGAGATTGAAACTGGATGTTAGGAGGAAGTTGTTTGCAGTGAGGGTGGTGAGACACTGGCACAGGTTGCCCAGGGAGGTTGTGGCTGCTCCCTCCTTGGAGGTGTTCAAGACCAGGTTGGAGGAGGCCTTGAGCGACCTGTGCTAGTGGGAAGTATACCTGCTTATGGCAGGGGTTTGGAACTGGATGATCTTTGAGGTCCTTTCCAACCTTACCATTCTATGAGTCTATAAGAGAAATTCTGTAGGCAGTCCTGGAAAATAAGACTCAAAACTCGAGGATATTCTGCTTTATGATCCTAGCTCAACTCTAATACAGTTTAAAAATAGATGAATAATAGACTACTCTTTAGCTTTACATTCTTCCAAAATCTGTGTCCCTGGATGTAAAGGGAGGAAGCAAAGTTTATAGTCATAAATTACTAACATGAGATATTCTGATTTCAGTCATCATTTCAACCAGGAGACTGTCTGAGAAGGTTTTTAAAATGTGAGATTAAAAAGAAGTTTGAAGCAATTTGACTTTTTAATAAATGAATAATGAGAACAACCTCTGTTCCTCCACAACTGGTGTAAAGACATTGCTGCAGTGAAAAACTGTGCCAGAAACCTTCTTGATTTTTCCTATGCGTCAACAGAAATACACAAGGCTCTGTACAGTGATTTGTGATCAGCTTTTAATCATTACCTCCCAGCTTTTAATCATTTTGCATCCAGTTTCTGCTCTTACTACCCCAAAATAATGTTTTAAAGTTCTGTAGAATCACTTAGATATTTATAACTGAGGACTGAGAGTGCAGTGCAGTGTTGTAAAGGTAAAATTATGGATTAACAGAGAAAAATCAACTATCCTGAATATTATAGAGCAGGATCAATATGAGATAAGCAATGAGCAGCTTGGTACAAGCAGCTGTTATTTCTGATGTTGGGTGATGGAAACACACTGGTTTTGATATTATCCCTGTCTTGTGCTTCTTGTGGATTACATGAGAACAAAGTGATAGTGTTGGAGAAGCTGACTTTGCTGGATCTGTAATATTTGTTGCAGGAAAACTGCTTTTTGGTGTCAGATCACTTCATCCATTCCCAAAGATTTATGACAGCAGTTGCAGGCAAATGTTTGCTTTTTTTTTCACAGTAAGATGAGTAAATTATATTTGATTTTTTTTTTCTTTATTATCAACATGAATTTCTGGTTATCTGCTGTTCAACTGTGGAATTTTATGTGTACAAAAGTTTTCAGTGCAATATCATTCCAGGTACAGGATTTAAAATTAAAACATTATTGCTAATAAAATGCATTTTGCAATGTGTTTGCTTTCTAAATGTGGTGTGGCTGGCACTTCACTGCTGACTTTTCCCTTTGCAGCAAGTACAGCAGCTCTGGTGTATTTGAACACAGAACTCTTGGAGTGAGTCAAGAGGAGGGCCACAAGGAGGATGTAAGAGCTGGGACACCTCTGCTGTGTGGATAGGCTGAGGGAGCTGGGGGTGTTCAGTCTGCAGAAGGGAAGACTCTAGGGAACTTTAGAGCTGCCTTCCAGTACCTGAAGGGATGCTTCAGGAAGGCTGCAGAGAGACCTTCTATAAGGGTGTCTAGAGATAGGACAAGGGGGAATGGTTTGGAGCTCAGGGAGAGTAGGTCCAGATTGGATTTTAGGAAGAAGTTCTTCAGTATGAGTATGGTGAGACTGTGGAATAGGCTACCCAGGGAGGTTGTGGCTACCTCCTCCCTGGTGGTGTTCAGGGGCAGGTTGGATGAGGCCTTGAACAGCTGAGTCTATGTGAGAGATGTCCCTGCCCATGGTGGGGAGGTTGGAGGAGATGATCTTTTTCAGGCTCTTCAGCCTAGAGAAGAGGCAGCTTTGAGGAGACCTTGGAGTGACCTTCCAGGATCTGAAGTGGGCTGCAGGAGGGCTGGGGAGGGACTGTTGACAAGGTCTTGTAATGACAGGATGAGGAGGAACGGGTTTAAACTGGCAGAGGGGAGATTTAAAATGGATGTTAAGAAGTTCTTTGCAGTGAGGGTGGTGAGACACTGGCACAGGCTGCCCAGGGAGGTTGTGGCTGCTCCCTCCCTGGAGGTGTTCAAGGCCAGGTTGGAGGAGGCCTTGAGTGAGCTGTACTAGTGGGAGGTGTCCCTGCCTATGGCAGGGGGTTGGAACTGGATGATCTTTGAGGTCCCTTCCAACCTTACCATTCTATGATAATTGGTTGTTGGTCATTTCCAACCTAAACCATCTATAGAATGCCACATATGTTATACTGTGATGAGAATTTTTGTGGTGGACAAAACCTCAGTGAGCACTGCACCAAGAGAGAGTTCATCAATTCTGGTGTTATCTTCTTTCTTCCTCAGCTCCACATTTAAGCATAGGTCTCCAGAAATTAAAACAAACTGCTCAGGCAGCTCTCACAGACGTTAAAAGTAGTATGCTATGAACATGAGAAGTGGCAGAAAGGAAGGCCCTCTTGGCACAGCTCAGGGCATGGCATGAACAAAGCAACCTCAAGTACTGGGTCATATTTTGGAGTGTCTTCAGTTTAAGGGTAAGATCTTTGGTGAGCCAGATACCTAGATGGACAAAGAAGGAAAGTGTGTGAGGTGATGTGCATGTATCTCATGTCTCTGGGTTCCTGGACTCCTTAACACTGGTGTGGTGCCTGGGGTACATCTCAACCAGCTTAGCCTTGCCCTCCATTGTCTCAGCAAGCAGACAGACCCTGGATGCCAGTGCAGCAGTAACTACATGGCCAGGCTTTGGATGTCCTTTCTGATTTTCTGTCTCCAGTTTGGAGTACTTCACTGCCACAGTCATGTAAGAAGTCTCTCACAAAGTTAAGTTGGTGAAGGTCATGTCTGCAGGGCTTTTCCACTTCACAGGCTGTTGGTGGTTATTTGACTTGGTATAATAGTTGTAAAAGGCTGGAGTCACTGTAACAGCTAACATCCTAACCTGGCAAGGAAATGTTTTGGAGGTTTTGGTTTGGTTTGGGGATTTTTTGGGTTTTTTTTNATGCTTCAGGAAGGCTGCAGAGAGACCTTCTATAAGGGTGTCTAGAGATAGGACAAGGGGGAATGGTTTGGAGCTCAGGGAGAGTAGGTCCAGATTGGATTTTAGGAAGAAGTTCTTCAGTATGAGTATGGTGAGACTGTGGAATAGGCTACCCAGGGAGGTTGTGGCTACCTCCTCCCTGGTGGTGTTCAGGGGCAGGTTGGATGAGGCCTTGAACAGCTGAGTCTATGTGAGAGATGTCCCTGCCCATGGTGGGGAGGTTGGAGGAGATGATCTTTTTCAGGCTCTTCAGCCTAGAGAAGAGGCAGCTTTGAGGAGACCTTGGAGTGACCTTCCAGGATCTGAAGTGGGCTGCAGGAGGGCTGGGGAGGGACTGTTGACAAGGTCTTGTAATGACAGGATGAGGAGGAACGGGTTTAAACTGGCAGAGGGGAGATTTAAAATGGATGTTAAGAAGTTCTTTGCAGTGAGGGTGGTGAGACACTGGCACAGG
>VWZE01011811.1:61030-77092 GCA_013396675.1 Eubucco bourcierii
AGGGCTCGAAACAGAGGGGAGCACAGAGGGCTGCAGCAGCTCTGCTGTGAGGACAGGCTGAGAGAGTTGGGGCTCTGTAGCCTGCAGAAGAGAAGACTTCCAGGAGACCTTAGAGTAGCCTTCCAGGATCTGAAGGGGGCTACAGAATGGCTGGGGAGGGAGTATTGACAAGGTCTTGTAATGCCAGGACAAGAGGCAATAGGTTTAAACTGGCAGAGGGGAGATTTAGACTGGATGTTAGGAGGAAGTTCTTTCCAGTGAGGGTGGTGAGACACTGGCACAGGTTGCCCAGGGAGGTTGTGGCTGCTCCCTCCCTGGAGGTGTTCAAGACCAGGTTGGAGGAGTCCTTGAGTGAGCTGTACTAGTGGGAGGTGTCCCTGCCTATGGCAGGGGGTTGGAACTAGATGATTCTTCCAACCTTACCATTCTATGAATTTCCCTGGCACTGATGCAGCAAATGTTTTTTGGCTAGTCTTTTGTATGAAATGAAGTCCAACCTATGTGAGGGATTATTTGGCCTCATAATTGTTTCTGGTACACATAACCCTGGCAGGAGGTAAGCAGTGGTGTTTTGTATTTTCCTGCCATTCTGTTTTGGTTGCATTTTGTCAGATTGTGATGGCAAAACTTGTCATGTTTGTTGCATGTTTGACAGTTTAGCTTCAGAAGATGTATTTAAATTAAATGTGCATCTTTTTGCACTCCATTTATATCCATCATGTCTCTAGAGAATTTTCAGGACTTCACCACATACAGGTGAAAATCCCAGAGGTGATAAAGAGAGTTTCATGCTTCTAGAAATAAGGTAAGTGCAATGCTTCAACAACATTTATTCAAATATTACTTCTTTATGGAATGACTCTCAGGCAAGCAGCACCAGAACAAGAGGACACAGTCTCAAGCTGTTCCAGGGGAAGTTTAGGCTGGAGGTGAGGAGAAAGTTCTTGCCTGAGAGAGTCATTGACTGCTGGAATGGGCTGCCCAGGGAGGTGGTGGAGTCACCGTCCCTGGAGGTGTTCAAGGCGCATTTGGACGTGGCACTTGGTGCCATGGTCTGGTCTTGAGGTCTGTGGTAATGGGTTGGACTTGATGAGCTTTGAGGTCTCTTCCAACCCTGGTGATACTGTGAGACTGTGACTTCCATCCTGATACTTTCTTTCCCAAAGTTGCCCCAAACAGGATTTAGTGACAGGAAACTTTGGCCGTGTGAGGTCTGCCTGGCCATAAGCAGCCTCGACGCTGCTCTCGGTTATAGCTGGTGCAATGATTCCTTCACCAACATTTTCCAACTGAGAGTAGCTGGGTCAAAATTTGATTCCTTTTTCATTGCTTCTTGTATGTCTGAACCCTATGGTTGGGACTCTGAGGGATGGAGGTGCAGAAATAGAGACCACTGCCTCTGGGGGACTGTCACTGCCTCTGGGTGGCTGCCACTGCCTCTGGACTGTGTGCACGTCAGGTTTGCTTTGTGCTGCTTGAGTCCTGCACCCTGTGCCTGACCTGCTGTCTCTTCCAGTGACATGCACTAGAGTGACTTAGAGAATAAAAAAAATAGTAGTACTTTCTTTTGAAGGGAATACTACCACACTCAAAAAAAGGTAAATACTGTGAATAACTCAGTCACAAGTGCAAGAAGGCACAGCAGCAGTAACTAACGCACTGAAGGAGCTATGCTGCACAGCTCTTTGGGGGGAGAAGGGAGTGGGCTGAGGGACTGGAAGAGAGAAATCAACACCATCATTAACTTCTATTAATGAAACTAAATATTTCCAGTCTTCACTTAGCATATGTTCAGTTTGCTATGCTTAACTACTTAGAGAGACTTTGTCTTTACCTTAGCAGAAAAATCATGATTCAGAAATGAAGTCAGTTGGTGTATTTTATAGAAGCAAGTAACAGTCACCTTCAGATTCATTTTTAGTTTTCTCTTTCATCCTTAGTGGCATTTACCCTATACAAATATTCCCAAAGAGGCATGAGTTGGTGGCCAGGGACTCTTGCCATGTTCTGTTGTAAACAATCTCCTGCAAGTTAAGCTAACAGTGAAATTGTTTTATGTTTTATTGAAGGTAGATGTTTAGAGGTTCTTGTAAGGGTTATGACTATGTCAAGTGTCTTCCACAGATGTTATTAAAAGTGTGCTAACATCCCATTTGAGGACTTGAGCTACCTGTTCTAGTGGGAGGTACCCCTGCCTGTGGTGGGGGGGGTTGGAACTAGATGATCTTTGAGGTCCCTTTCAACCTGAACAAGTCCCTTTCAACCTAAACCATTCTATGATTCCTAAGGCTTTTGGGTACTTTATATATATCCAGGGTATCTGTGAAGCTCTTCATATTTAACAGTAAGAGGAAGAAAGGTCCAAAATTGCATGATTATATAAATAAATCCTGTGCAAACTAGGTACTTTTATAATGTTTTGCTAGCAGTTTTATTCAACCAAATTATTTTTTTCTGTCTGCTACTCAGATCCACATTAAAACAACCATATGAGAGTACTGACAAATCATAGAATCATAGAATGCTAAGCTTAGAAGGGACCTCAAAGATCATCTAGTTCCAACCTCCTACCATAGGCAGAGACATCTCCCACTAGTACAGATTACTCAAGGCCTTGTCCAACCTGGCCTTGAACACCTCCAGGGAGGGAGCAGCCACAACCTCCCTGGGCAACCTATACCAGTGCCTCACCACCCTCACTGTACATACGAAGCTGCTCTCCATCCATCACTCCTTATTTGGTGGAGGTTACTTGGAGTTATTTGGTGGAGGTTACTTGGAGTTANTACTGGAAGGCTACTCTAAGGTCTCCTGGAAGCCTTCTCTTCTCCAGGCTGCAGAGCCCCAACTCTCTCAGCCTGTCCTCACAGCAGAGCTGCTGCAGCCCTCTGAGCATCTTCGTGGCCTCCTCTGGACCCGCTCCAACACTTCCATGTCCTTCCTGTGCTGAGGGCTCCAGAACTGCACACAGGACTCCAGGTGGGGTCTGACAAGAGCAAAGTGGCAGAATCCCCTCCCTTGCCCTGCTGGCCACGCTGCTCTTGATGCAGCCTAGGACTCGGTTGCTGTCTGGGCTGCATGTGCACACTGCAGCCTGAGGTTGAGCTTTTCATCAACTCAGACTCCAAGATCCTTTTCCTCAGGGCTACTCTCAGCCATTCACCACCCAGCCTGGATTTGTGCTTGGGATTGTGCCTACCCAGGTGCAGGACCTTACACTTGGCCTTTTATCATCTAGTCCAACCCCTTCAGAGCAGAAGCTGTATGTGTAGATGAGCCTTATCATATTAAAAAGAGTAAACAAACATTATGTAAGGAATATAACTAAGACCACTGCAATTTGCAATCCTGCTTGAAGTTTTGCTTTCCCATTACTTGCAGGCTTTAATTCTTCCTGTTAGCAATCCCTCAGCAAGATGTACATCTTTAGTTGTTTTTTGTATTGTTGTAGCTAGCAAACAGATTTCTGATTGCTTTCTTTGGCCTGTGAAATCTCTTCTTGCTCTTGATTTGTTTCTGAAGGTGAGAGAAATGAATCTTAATGGTTTCTAAAACTTACAGAAAGAGCTTGACAAAGCATGTGCTTTTGCTTCTCAGAAAACATCTGCATTAGAATGGTGTCTGGTGGCAAAGAGGATCTTTTAATTAGCTGTGAGTGTTGCTGAACACTTTTGCCATAGGATCACGGAATGGTAGGGGTTGGAAGGGACCTCCAGAGGTAGGGACTCCCCAATAGGATAGTGATATCCTTTGGTGTCAGAATAGCCCTGTGGTAATTCTTTAGGACAGCAGGGACAAAGCCTTCAGAAATGTTTTGGTGATATAGTATGTGATATTTTTGAGGAGTATTGGGATATTTGGCATTCATAACCTGCCAAGTTTGTGTCTTCCCATGGCTTTTGGCTGCCTTGTAGTCTGGCCTCCAGTCATAGCAGTGCTTACGTTTTCATTCCTGTCTTTTTACTATTTACCTCTTCCACCTGCAGCTGAAGTAGTTTGGTGTCTAAATTGGTAGAATTACACCCCTAAATAATTGCATCTGTGATCACATTTAATTACAGGAAGAAGAAGATGCTCGTGGTAGAGGAGATTAGGTGAAATACTGTCTGTCTAATCGGGTCCCCACTGATGGACTTCTGGCAGTGCTTTCTTCCTAAATCCCATTGCTATTCCATTGAATAAAAGCTCTGCAGCCTATGCCAATCCATGCTTTTGCTTTTCTGATTTGAAGGGTGCAACACACATTTAGAAGCAAGACTGAGCCTTGTCCACCGTTACCAAAATAGTGTAGGGACTTCCTGGTGCTTTCGGGTGGCCTTGGCTTGGTGGGACCAGTGGTTGGGCAAGGCAGGACTGTGAGGAGATGGCATTGCCAACCCTGGGGGTCCTGGGCAGGTTGGGAGGCTGCTAGCCTGGAGGCATCTCTGTGGGGCTTGGCACTGTGGCGGCCATACCTATTTTCTGTGAATACCAGCAAATAAGGCAAGAACTGCCTCATCCAAGGACCTCTGGCCAGGTGCTATAACCATGGGTCTGCTTCAGCATCTCAAAATGCCAGAGCAATCATTCAGGGTGGAGATTTTCCACACTTTCATGAACTTTTTATAACATAAAATACAAAAGAAATAGCTCTGTGAGTTATTTTTGTTGCAGGAAAACTAAGGAGCTCTTGGTCAAACACACCAGTAGGGCAAGAATTCTATCTAACTAGTATTTACTAAGTGACAGTGTTTCTGCAACCATTTAATCTGCAATTTAATACAATTCATCTAAATATTCTTCACATTTAGCTGCAAAATATGGAGGGGAAAAAAACAACAACAAAACCCTGTTTATTATAAGTAATTGATAGTGTGGAAGAAAACACATTGGAGAAAATCAATTTGATGATGCAAAGATGTTTTATTTACAATTAGTGTTAATGATAGGAATGTATGCAAAGCTTTCTATATCATCATGCTTGTGATGCATAAAAAAAAGTGTCAAAAAGCTTGGGGGGTTGCTTAGATGCACAAAATCACAGAATGTCAGGGGCTGGAAGGGACCTCTAAAGCTCATCCAGACCAACCCTCCTGCCAGAGCAGATCACACAGGAATGCATCCAGGTGAGTTTTGAATATTTCCAGAGAGCAAGACTCCACAATTCCCCCCTGGGCAGCCTGTTCCAGTGTTCTGAAAACAGTGAAGATATTCTGACATGTGAGAGGCTGCACAAAAAAATTATCTAATTTAATACATGCTTTTGGAATTGAGATTATCCTCTGTCATCAATAGTGAGTTTACTCCTGATCTTTTTTTTTTTTTTCTTTTTTTTTTTTTTTTTTTTTTTTTAAATTNTTTTTTTTTTTTTTTTTTTTTTTTTTTAATGAAACCTAGGAAACAAATCACATTTGAGAATAATAGCAGGTCTGACCTTGACCTCTAAATCAATGCCTGTGGTCTTGGTTGGATTTTTTTTAAATATATTTAAGTTCAGTGAAGACTTCTACCTGCACTTTGACTACTGGGCAAACACTAGGGGTAGACAACTTGAAGTGTAGGTTGCTGGTTTGGAAAATTCAGTTCTCCTTCTCAGCTCTGTGACTGACAATAAACTGCACTCATTACTCTTCTTATCCTGTGGTTATATTAGAGGTTTAGCAATACAAAAATTGACTTTTTACCAAAGTCAGCTTGGCTTCTGGCAGTGGTTAGCTCCCTGTCATCAATTAGCTCAGTTAAATCAGTTTATAACAGTGAAAACAACAGTGGTAAAAGCAATTTACTGTATTATCAAGCAGTCATACAGCAAGTCACTAGATAATTACTGCTGCTTCAGAGTGGGTTGCCATAATTTCTATTCCAGAAGGTATTTGGTGTTAGATTGTGAATCAGTGAATGAAGGTTATTAAATATTACATGTGATAGCTATATAACCCTTTCAGCTATCAAACTTCTTACTAGATTTATAAGTTTCTTGATAAAAAAAAATAAAATTATTTCTCCCATTAAGCCAGTCAGGTGTTGGAACAGTCTGTGGGGTGATGCTCTCCCCCTTTACTCTGCTCTCCTCAGACCCCACCTGGGGCCCTGTGTGCAGTTCTGGAGCCCCCAGCACAGGAAGGACATGGAAGTGTTGGAGTGGGTCCAGAGGAAGCCATGAAGATGCTCAGAGGGCTGCAGCAGCTCTGCTATGAGGACAGGATGAGAGAGTTGGGGCTCTGCAGCTTGGAGAAGAGAAGGCTTCCAGGACACCTTAGAGTAGCCTTCCAGTATCTGAAGGGGGCCTACAGGAAGGCTGGGGAGGGACTATTGACAAGGGCTTGCAGTGACAAGACAAGTGACAGGACAATGGGTTTGAAGTGGCAGAGGGGAGATTTAGACTGGATGTTAGGAGGAAGCTGTTTGCAGTGAGGGTGGTGAGACACTGGCACAGGTGGCCCAGGGAGGTTGTGGCTGCTCCCTCCCTGGAGATGTTGAAGGCCAGGTTGGAGGAGGCCTTGAGTGAGCTGTACTAGTGGGAGGTGTCCCTGCCTATGGTAGGGGGTTGGAACTAGATGATTCTTAAGGTCCCTTCCAACCTTACCACTCTATGATTCTATGATTCTGCATCTTGTGCATGCTTGAAGGTTTGCAAAACTTGTCTGGATCAAGCCATGATAGACTGGTTTGGCCTCATAACTGACCATGGGTTTGAGCCCAAGGCTGGACTACAGACATCCTAAATTGCCCTGTAATTCTCTCCTTTGATGTGATTTCAGCTGACATTGGCTATTTGAAATCACTTCTTGGGAAAGGAAGAGTAAACTGCAGTAAGAGTAAGCTGCAGGTAAATGGAGTAGATGTTACAAAGCTGTGCATTCTGATTATTTTGAAAACCACAAGGACCAAAGCCTCAACTTTATCTCATCTTTTTACCTACTTTTGGGTGTCCTCCTTGTAGTCGGAATTGAACAAATTGAAACAAATGCTTCAGCAGAAAGTTTCTTACAGGGCTTTCAGGCCCAAATTCAAGGTCCAAATTCATGTTAAATTGACCACAGTTAAGAGAGTCTGAAAGAATGTTCATCACTGTGGCTGTTGATCTTATGTGGCTTGAAGGGAAAAAAAAAACAAACCACCTCACTAATTTAGCAAGTGATGCTGGTTTAAACCTCTTAACCATTTTTGCTGTCCCTCTGATAGATTGTGCCTCTCTAAGTATCACGTGGCTGACAAACCAGCATGGATTTCTTTGGGTTTTTTTTTTTTTTTTTCATTTTGGTATTTTTTTTCATTGTTATTGAGTTCCTTTAATGTGACATATTTTTGTTTTGCTTGAGATTTTCAGCTTCTGCATTTCCCCCCCCCCCAGCGTAGCTTGAATCAATTTATGTAGAAACTGTAAAAATGCTGACCGGGAGGTTTTGTTGGGTTGGGTTGGGTTTGTTTTGGTTTTTTTTTTTTTTGTAGCCTGGCAAAGAAAAAAACAAATAAATCATAAAGCAAACATGAACAATGCCAAATTACTTTTTAGTAGTACATTGCTGAATGAATGCACAGCATAGAAGTGAGATAGTTAATTATTAGGATATTTAAGCAATTTGAGGTTTGTTTTTTGTTTTTCCTTCTTGACATTTTAATGCGAGGATGGAACGTGAGATACTAGGATTATACAAAAAAGAAAAATGCTGGATGTGCCTCTTGCTTTTCCCAAATTGCTTTGCTGAAGTGATGTGTCTGGAGACCCCTTTTGCAGATCAGAATTCTCTTATGCCAACAAACTAAAAGCAGGAGTATTGCTCGCGGTGATTGACACCTAATAGATAAATATACATACACAGGCATAGAGAAGAAGCATAATAAAAAGATCTTGGGATAGGTCTTCTGTCAGTTGTAAGTTGTCAAAACATTGTTGATGTCAATGCAGTTATGTCAGTTATGCTTGGTAATATATTGTCTTCTCTAAAGTGATTCTCCTGGGCAGGACCTGCCTTGTGTATTTGCATCAGCATTCACGCTGATGCTGTGTGCAGTGGTTCTGGGCATCCCCCCCCACCGCTCCCAACAATGAATTCACCCAGACTAGACTCAGCTGGCTGGAAGTTAAGGAATGAAGTTTTATATTCATAGCTTAGCACAATAGACAAGCAGATATTTACAATGTATTACAAATATTTACAGCTATATGCAGAAATATACAAGTTAAAAGTCATACAGAAGCACAATACCCTTCCCAGCAGTCAGAATGCCTAGGAGGGGCTCCCAAACACCCTTCTACCTTCTTTCCACCCCCCTCCTTTATCCCAGAGTCTGCCTTATGTGCAAGGTGAGTTGGGAGGATCACCCAGGGGAGTTAGAAGCAAAATGATTAGTTGGGTTATGTGCAGGGTCAGGCAGAAGCAGTTAATACAGCAGAAGCCAGGGAGAGACTCCCTCATCTGTGTTTGTGTTCTGGTTTTTGTACATCTCAGCAAGCCTGTGAGTGAAGCAGACNTGGTACATCTCAGCAAGCCTGTGAGTGAAGCAGACATTGCCATTGTTTTCTTTTCACAACCTATAATCTAATTTCTCTCATTAAAAAACTCCAATTAGCCTCAAACCAGCACATGCTGGGCTACTGATACCCCTGTTATGAGCTCACTTACATCCACCTGGAGAAGATTTGAAGGTCTTGGTTGATTGCAGAATCACAAGAGTGTTAGGGATTGGAAGAGATCTCAGAAGATCATCCAGTCCAACCTTCCTGCCAGAGCAGGATCACCTGGAGTAGGTGACACAGGAATGCATCCAGACAGGTTTTGAAAGTCTTCAGAGAAGGAGACTCCACAGCTTGCTCCAGTGCTCTGTCACCCTCACAGTGAAGAAGTTTCTCCTTATGTTCATGTGGAACTTCCTCTGCTCCAGCTTGCACCCATTGACCCTTGTCCTGTCATTGGACCCCACTGAGCTGAGCCTGGCTCCATCCTCCTGATACTGCCCTTCACATCTTTATAAATATAAATGAGGTCACCTCTCAAGCCCCTCTTCTCCAAGCTAAAGAACCTCAGCTCTCTCAGCCTTTCCTCAGCAGGGAGATGTTCCACTCCCTTCAGCATCTTTGTGGCTCTGTGCTGGACTGTTTCAAGCAATTCCCTGAGGTCCTTCCTGAACTGAGAGGCCCAGAATCTGACACAATATTCCAGATGGTGTTTTGGTATATTGAGCTGTTAACTGGTCTGTTCCTTTATGTCCACATTAAATATGTTTAAAAAACTTCTGTGATACCATGTCAAAAACTCTGCGTCTTTGCTGTATTTTGCTGCTGGGAGAGTGGTGGAGATGAGTTCCCTAGAAAGGGGAGGAAGGGTTCCTGAGGAGCAGCAGCCACAGGGTTTCACCCTATTGTGGTGACCTAGAAGCAGTGGATCACAAAACTTAACCCCTCTCAGCCTCATCATTTCAGGATTTCTTTCAGGCTCTGCTCCAGACTTTAATTGGTCTCTGAAATGTGCTTAAGTCTATGTTAGGAGTTACAAGTTTTTCTGCACAACGTAGAGGGCCAGGTAATTGCCTCACAATTGCTGACTGAAATTCATGTGTGGCCATGGGAATCAAGAGCCTGGTGCCTGTGTACTACTACTGTTTTCAACTGTCTATTCACTGCTTCCTTTCCACCCTTTTTGTAGACTACTGTTGGAACTTTATGAGCCATTTAGCAGCGTGGTATTCCCAAACATGCCTTAAATATTAATACATCCCCACCCTAAATCTAGGCATCTGTGTAATGTATTTATTATTATCTATCTGTATTTAACAATCTAAAGATGTAAAACAAAGGCATTAGCCAGATTGTGATGTCCTGGCATAATATTGTAACTGAGTCATATTATGGCAGCTTGAGAGGTACATCAATAAAGTCCTTGATGAAAAGTAGCTTTTCAGTTACAGTATTGTTGACAGGCTTTGAATACTTGGCAAGGGACTTGATTCCTTTTTTATAACATCCATGAAATAGATGGGTGTAGCAATATAATTCAGACTGATATTGGCATATCATATAAAATTGTCATAATTCGATCTATTTTTAAACAGTTCAATGCCTCAGTGATCCCTGGCAATTATTTGCATGTTTAGGGTGTGGAAATTGTTTGCTTTGCAACCTGACTTCCAATACAAAAGAATTCCTGAATTATTATACACAGCCAAAGAACTGTTTGTTTCATCTTGATTCAAAGCTTCTTGAAGTCTTTGAATTCAGTTCAGTGATTTAATACATATATGTAAAGATCCAGGGCATAGACAGTTACCAAACTGCAAGTATTGATTTGGTAATCATTTTATGTAGTGCTAAAGCCTGCATCAAATCCATAAGAATTATGTTATCAAGTAGAGAAGATTATACTGAAGTAACTCTTGCTTTTTGATATGCTCTCCTTTCTGAGTTACAATTTTTAAATAGGATTTTTCCCTCCATGTTTTTCTCCCTTTTAAGTTTGTGATCATAGAATCATAAAATGGGAAGGTTGGAAGGAACCTCAAAGATCATCCAGTTCCAACCCCCTGCCATAGGCAGGGACACCTCCCACTAGAACAGGTCACTCAAGGCCTCCTCCAACCTCCCCTCCAGGGAGGGAGCAGCCACAACCTCCCTGGGCAACCTGTGCCAGTGTCTCACCACCCTCACTGGAAAGAACTTCCTCCTAACATCCAGTTTCAGTTTCCCCTCTGCCAGTTCAAACCCATTGCCCCTTGTCCTGTCATTACAAGACCTTGTCAGTAGTCCCTCCCCAGCCTTCCTGTAGCCCCCTTCAGATACTGGAAGGCTACTCTCAGGTCCCCCCGAAGCCTTCTCTTCTCCAGGCTGCAGAGCCCCAACTCTTGTAGCTTGTCCTCACAGCAGAGCTGCTACAGCTCTCTGATCATCTTCGTGGCCCTCCTCTGGACCCCCTCCAACAGTTCCATGTCCTTCCTGTGCTGGGGGCTCCAGAACTGCACACAGGACTGCAGGTGGGGTTTGAGGAGAGCAGAGTCAAGGGGCAGAATCCCCTCCCTTGCCCTGCAGCCCACACTACTCTTGCTGCAGCCCAGGACTCGGTTGCTGTCTGGGCTGCACTCACGCTGTAGGCTCATGCTGAGCTTTTCATCAACCCAGACCCCCGGAAGTTTGTGATATTCCAGTCCTTCTTGGAGAGGAAAGTAGCCTCACTGCCACATAATCATAGAACCATAGAATGTCAGGGGCTGGAAGGGATCTCTGAAGATCGTCTGGTCCAGAGCAGGATCACCTAGAGCAGATCATAAAGCTATATTATTTTTACTGTCTTCTTCTCCAGCATTATTTGAGGGAGGAAAAAAAAAAAAAGAAAAAGACCATATTCCATATTTTCACCAGGATGCAGAATTCTAAGTGGACTTCCAGAGTGATTGATGCACCCTATAATTTAAACAGGATTCTGTTGTGATGAGGGTGATAGAGAGTATGTGCAGGAGCTAAGTATATTTAACACTGCCTTGCTAAAGTTCTAGGAAGAGGTAGAATGCAGTGTTGTGTACTTAAAGCCTTGAGTAGCATAGTGCTAATATAAGAAGTTCACAGGCTCACAGGATGTCAGAGGTTGGAAGGGACCTCTGGAGATCTTCGAGTCTAACTCCCCTGCCAGAGCAGGACCAGAGAATCTAGTGCAGGTCACACAGGAACACATCCAGACAGGGCTGGAAATTCTTCAGAGAAGGAGACTCCACAAACTCTCTGGGCAGCCTGTGTCAGTACTCTGTGACCCTTACAGCAAAGAAGTTCTTCCTCATGTTGAGATGGAACTTCCTGTGCTGCAGTTTCCATCCATTGCTCCTTGGCCTATCCCAGGGCACAAGTGTGCAGAGGCTGTCCCTGTCCCTTCCTTCCTGACCCCCAGCGCTCAGATATTTATAGACATTGATTAGATGCCCCCTCAGGCTTCTCTCCAGACTACAAAGCCACAGCCTTTCCTCACCAGGCAGTGTTCCAGTCCCTTGTAGAAATAAGCAGTACAAAGGTGTCCTTGTGACAGCTCTCCAAGTTTTGTCAGGTTACCACATCTATCCTCCACTGGCTCCTGCCATGTGTACTTAACTTCCAAGTGTACAAACTTGGTCCAAGTAAAATAGGTCAGATCCTTTGCACATCCATTGAGTAGTTGTAGGTAATTGCATAGGACACAAACCAATGGAAAACTTGGGGCTGTATGGACAGGAGAAAATCCTCAGCTAGTACAGATACAAGGGCAAAACTCCCAAACGTCCAGTTTTCTGGTCCTGCAGACTGTTACGTTGTTAATATTTTCCATATAGTGGGAATTAGAGAATAAAGTCATAGAACACAGAGTCACAGAGTGGCTCAGGTTGGAAGGGACTTCATATGTCATGTACTCCAACCTCCCAACCATGGGCAGAGACTCCTCTCAACTAGGCTCAGCTGCTCTAGACCTCATCCAACCAGGCCTGAACACCCTCAGGGAGGAGGCAACCACAACCTCCACGGGCAACCCTCCTACAGAAAAACTTCTTCCTAAAATTCATTCTGAACCTACTTTCTCTCAGCTTCAAACTATTCCAACTTGTCCTATCTCTAGACACCCATATGAAAAACCCCTCTACTGCCTTCTTGTAGGATCCCTTCAGGCTTTGGAAGGCAGCTCTAAGGTCCTTTCAGAGTCTTCTCCAGGCTGAACACCCCCAGCTTGTTAATCCTATCCTGAGAGTAGAGGTGCTCCAGCCCTTGGAACATCTCAAGCTGTGCCAGGGGAAGTTTAGGCTGAAGGTGAGGAGAAAGTTCTTGACTGAGAGAGTCATTGGCTGCTGGAATGGGCTGCCCAGGGAGGTGGTGGAGTCACCGTCTCTGGAGGTGTTCAAGGCGGGTTTGGACATGGCACTTGGTGCCATGGTCTGGTCTTGAGGGCTGTGGTATCGGGTTGGACTTGATGAGCTTTGAGGTCTCTTCCAACCTTGGTGATACTGTGATCTCTTTGTGCCCCTGCTCTGGACTAGCTCCAGGAGCTCTGTGTGTTGAAACTGCAAATTTGCAATTAAAACATGTGGTGATTAAGAAAAAGCTCTTTGCTACCAAGGGATTCCTGCCATTAAATACTGCAGAATTTTATTTTTAGCTTCACAGAGTTGCTTCAGGTCAGGCTGCTGGGGCTAGGTTCTGCTGAACCTGCCATGACATCAGTTTAATACAATGGAAACCATTGCATTCAGGGAGCTTCCTGTAAAAGGGAGGGCTTTTGTGTGTACTATCATAAAGTAGAATGGCTAATGTTAAGATGAATATATATTATGTGCATGTTCAAAATGTTTGAAGGGAACAGATAGAATTTTATCTGCCAGGTTGCAAATAGGCTTTATTTATTTATTATTTATTTATTTATTTATTTATTTTCTACTTTTTTTGTTTCTCCCTCTCTCTCTTTGTTATATTGATCTTCCACACTAGATGGCAGTGCCTTAGCATTAGTGCCTGCTAGGGGAATTGATTTCATTTGTCCAAGGTGGGAAAGAAATCCTTCAGTTTCGTGTTTCCTTTTACATACACAACTCCAAGAATTGTGGATAGGAGACTGAGTCACGATTAACCACAAATGGATGGGTAAAGGAAGATGCAAATTATTGCCTCTCCTCCTTTGTACAAATGAAAGTGTGTTCTGGCTGATGAAGCAGGCTTGCCCTGGCAATTGATGAGATGAGCTGGGACCAGCTCTCTGTGCTGTCCCCAAAGGATTGGTTCAGAAAATGTTGACATGAAATGCTCTGTTGAGGTAGAGCTGAGAGTGTGTCCAGACTCTAAGCAGATTGTCTCACAGTTTTGAGCCATATGTTGTCTATACTGAGTAGTCAGTGAGAAAAAAAACACAGCTTAGAATCATAGAATGAAGCAGGTTGGAAGAGACCTCCAAGCTCATCCAGCCCAACCTAGCACCCAGCCCTAGCCAAGCAACTATTCCATGGCACTAGGTGCCCCAACCAGGCTTCGCTTGAACACCTCCAGCGATGGGGACTTCACCACCTCCCTGGGCAGCCCATTCCAATGCCAATTACTCTCAAGAGTGTCAAGAGCTTCCTCCTAATATCCAGCCTATGCCTCCCCTGGCACAACTTGAGATTGTGTGCCTTTGTTCTGTTGCTGGGTGCCTGACAGAAGAGCCCAACCCCACCTGGCTACAACCTCCCTTCAGGTAGCTGTAGACAGCAATGAAGTCACCCCTGAGCATCCTCTTCTGCAGGCTAAAAGTGGCTTCTTTCTCTTTCCAAGAATGCCAGGTGCTGGAGAGGTGGGCATGGAATGCTGAGAGATGATGATATGCACCTGGATATTGCTGTGTTTGTGTCCTGGCTGTCTTCTAGCTCTTGCCCACACCTGTGAGCTGGGCTGCACTCCTTCCTGGCTTGGCATGCTAAGTGCAAGACTGACTTGGAAGTGTTTTGACTAAAAGAAAAAGATTGTGAAACCGATGGTGAGGACTGAGGGGAGATCATGGTTCATCAGATGGGCTCTGGAAGGTACAAACGAGGAAGTGACCAGGAAGGCTAAAAACTGGAAGCTTGGAGATGAAATTCAACTCCAAAGTGTGATAGAGTGTTTGAAATTCCAAGAAGGACCATGAGGATGATTGGAGGGCTGGGGCAGCTCTTCTGTGAGGACAAATGAGAGAGTTGTGGTTGTTCAGTTTGGAGAAGGCTCTGAGGAGACCTTATTGTGGCCTTCCAGTATCTGAAGGGGGCTACAAGGAAGCTGTTGAGGGGCTTTTTAGCATGTCAGGTAGTGATAGCACTAGGGAGGTTGGATCTATTCTAGAGGATTTAGATTAGATGTTAGGAAGAAATTCTTCACCTTGAGAGTGGTGAGACACTGGAACAGGTTGCCCAGGGAGGTGGTGGAAGCCTCATCCCTGGAGGTGTTTAAGGCCAGGCTGGATGTGACTCTGGGCAACCTGATCTAGTGTGAGGTGTCCCTGCCCATGACAGGAGGGTTGGAGGTGATGATCCTTGAGGTCCCTTCCAGCCCTGGCAATTCTGTGAAATTTATGGATGAACTCCTTGAAAACAGGTTATTAAAACAAACAAACATCCCTTTGTCCTTAGTTTTTTGAGTCTCTAATGCTCATTCTCTCAATCTTATGTCCACAAACTTGAAAGAAAAACTTCACCTAATCTTGTGAAAGGAGGGAGCAGGAGTTTGAAGACTCCTATTTGAAATATCAGTAGACTGCAGCTAAAATTGAAGAAGTAGCCATACAACATTATCAGGAGAAATTAAATACCTTGAAAAGCAAGCAACAGCAGGGAAAAGAGACACCTGCCATGGATATGGCTGATTGTATGAAGAACAGCCGAAGGAAAGACGCACAAAAGAGCCTGAAAAAAAATGTCAGGAAGTCCAAAACTGCCAAAGAAATTACTTTCTCTGTGTAAAACTCCTGAAGAATCTCTTCATCCTTGGATTTGTTCCAAAAGAAGATCATTGTTTCATGTTTCACACCAGTTTTTGCTTAAGAGGAAGTAAATTTGCTGCAATATCTTTATCTTGCTCACTGAAGTTAAACATTTTAGAATCAGGAAAGCTGTTGCCCGAGGCTGGGAAGGATACTGCCATGAATACATGTTCCTAAAGAAAATTTAACTAAACTTGCTGCCTTCTGGGACCTCACTGCATGCAACTTCTCTCTTACTTATTCAGTTTTATTTTATTTTATATCTCATTTTATTTTATCTCATTTTATTGTATCTTATTTTATTTCATTTAATTTCATTTAAATTTAGTTCATTTAATTTCATTTTAATGCATTTTATTTTATTTAATGTCATTTTACTTCATTTCATCTCATTTTATTTTATTTAAATTAAAATTTAATTTAATTTAATTTTAATTTAATTTCATTTCATTTTATCTAATACTATTTTATTTTATTTTATTTCATCTTATTTTATTTTATTTCATTTTATTTCATCTTATCTTATTTCATTTAATTTAATTTTATTTTATTTAATCTTATTTAATTTAATTTAATTTTATTTTTATTTTATTTCATCTTATTTCATTTAATTTTATTTCATCTTATTTCATTTTATTTAATCTTATTTCATTTT
>VWZE01011811.1:84370-108360 GCA_013396675.1 Eubucco bourcierii
TACCTGAAAGGACATTGTGGAGAGGTTGGAGCTGGTCTCTTAGAGACAACAAATGTCAGGTAGCTGTCTACAGCTACCTGAAAGGACATTGTGGAGAGGTTGGTGCTGGTCTCTTAGAGACAACAAATGTCAGGTAGCTGTCTACAGCTACCTGAAAGGACATTGTGGAGAGGTTGGTGCTGGTCTCTTAGAGACAACAAATGTCAGGTAGCTGTCTACAACTACCTGAAAGGATGTTATGGTTGGTGCTGGTCTCTTATAGAATCATAGAATCAGGGTTGGAAGGCACCACAAGGGTCATCTAGTTCCAACCCCCTTGCTGTGGGTAGGGACACCTCACACTAGATCAGGCTGGCCACAGCCTCATCCAACCTGGCCTTAAACACCTACAGGGATGAGGCTTNTTAAACACCTCCAGGGATGAGGCTTCCACCATGTCCTAGGCAACCTGTTCCAGGCTCTCACCACCCTCATGCTGAAGAACTTGTTCCTAATCTCCAGTCTGACTCTCCCCATTTCTAGCTTTGTTCCATTCCCCCCCAGTCCTATCACCACCTGACAGCCTAAAAAGTCCCTCCCCAGCTTTATTGTAGCCCCCTTTAGGTACTGGAAGACCACAATAAGGTCACCTCAGAGCCTTCTCCTCTCCAGACTGAACAGCCCTTACTCCCTCAATCTCTCCTCATAGCAGAGCAGCTCCAGCCCTCTTATCATCCTTGTGGCACTTCTCTGGACACCTTCCAGCACATCCATAGCCCTCTTGTAACAGTGGCTCCAGAACAGGATGCAGTATTCCAGGTAGGGGTCTCACCAAGGTGGAGTACAGAGGGAGGATCACTTACCTCAACCTACTGACCACACTTCTTTTGCTGCAGTTTCTTCTCAGAGGTAATGAGTGATAGAACAAGAGGGAATGGCCTCAAACTACCACTGGGTAGGTTTAGCCAGGACATTAGGAAAAATCAATTCATGGAAACAATGGTCAGGCATTGGAATAAGCTGCCCGGGGAGGTGGTGGAATCACCAATCCTGGATATGTTTAAGGGTCATTTGGATGTGGTGCTTGGGGATATGGTTTAGGGTCAACCTTGTAGAGTAGGGTGGTTCTGGGTTGGACTTAGTGATCCTGAGAGTCTTTTCCAACCTGGATGTTTCTGTGATTCTGTGACAAAACATCAGAGCAGCCTTAGGAGGCTGCAAATAAAGCGTGAGGTGAGGTGAGAGAAAGTTTTCCAATTTATGAGGTGGCTAAGGATGATTGAGGTGATCAGCTGCTGTTACAAACCTCAGAACACAACATATTCACAGCCTTCTGTCTGACTTGAAGGACATGCTTGATAGTTTATTATTTTGGATCTTGGTGTACTCATTTTTTTCTGGTAGACATTTAAGATATCAGCTGAATTAAATCCTACGAAATGGAACACCTACCCTAAAACATTCCAATTTAACGGCTTCAATCCATAGCTTTGACTATCACTTCCTATTTATTTGTGTTAGCAGACAGACACCAACTGAAAATCCTTCAAAGCAGCTGCAGATCTCTGTTTGACACGATGAAAAAGCCCACATCCCATTTTCTACATGGGCTTTCCAAATCACAGTGCAGTCTTCCCTCCATTTGCAAACTGTGTGTCATATATTTTTTCTTTTTAGTTTTTGTTTGTTTCAGATTTTAAAAATAATTTGGGTTGGGGTTGAAGTTAGTTTTTATTTGAAGTATTTGCCAAAAATCTTTAGGTAGAGGTTGATGAATTTGTACCCAGTGTTGGCAATTCTAACTGAGGGGTTGAACCTGTTTCTGATTGCGGTGGATTTTGTAAGGAGGAGTCAGGAAATAATATCTCACTCTTCCTTTCAGCTTGCAAAAGATTTTGGCTCTTCCCAAAGGACCTGGGTGGATTTGGAGGTGCTGTGTTAATAGTTAGACTCAATAGTCTTAAGTGTCTTTTCCAAAGTAAGGGATTCTGTGATTCTTTAAAATAGGATTTCCTAGCAAATGAAAATGGATTACCTGAAAAGAAGGAAAAAAAAAAAAAAAAAAGAGTTGTTACCATAGTAACACATGTAGAATATTTGCAAAAGTTTGTTTTTATTACATGGCTCTGCTGTCTGGTGTGAATAGATCTGTTTGGCATGGTGAGTTTTGCTTGATGTTTTACTGGGTTCTGACTCATCAGGGCAATGCAGGTAGCAATCAGTGTGACATGCAGATGAAGGCAGAGGTCTTTGGTGCACTTCTCGTTGTCAGAAGTTGTATTTATCTGTGGTGTTTATTGAATGGAAGAACCTAGTGAAGAAAAACTACAGAGAGGTTGTGAAGTCTCCTTCTCTGGACACTTTCCAAACCCACTTGGATGCATTCCTAGGTGGGTTTTGAAAGTTTTTCAATACCCTAGGGGATCCTGCTCTGGCAACGAGGTTGGACTTGATGATCTCTGGAGGTCCCTTCCAACCTCTAAGGTTTTGTGATCCTATGACTGACATTCCAGATGTGAACAATGCAGTCTTATACCTGTATAAAGTAAATGTGCATCATCCTTTTAATATGCCTGTATCAACATCCTTCCAGTATCTGAAGGGGGCCTACAGGAAGGCTGGGGAAGGATTATTTACAAGGTCCTGCAATGACAGGACAAGGGGCAACGGGTTTAAACTGGCAGAGGGGAGATTTAGACTGGATGTTAGGAGGAAGTTCTTTCCAGTGAGGGTGGTGAGGCACTGGAACAGGTTGCCCAGGGAGGTTATGGCTGCTCCCTGCCTGGAGGTGTTCAATACCAGATTGGATGAGGCCTTGAGTAACCTGTACTAGTGGGAGGTGTCCCTGCCTATGGCAGGGGGTTGGAACTAGATGATCCTTGAGGTCCCTTCCAACCTTGCCATTCTGTGATTCTGTGAACCTCAGACCTCTCACTTTGTTCACTGTCTCTGTACATTTGTTGGGTAAAACCCACTTTAAAATGTCCAGCCTTAGCTTTAGTCAGTTTATTCTTTTTGTTGTGTGCTGATACTGCTTCAGCTTAAATAGGTCTTCTTGTTCCATTATAAAAGCAATCATTTTGCTGTGTATTGGCTTGCTAGGGCTGACAAGATACGATTGTGTCAGTCACTATTATTTGATAAGTGTTGCCATCCCTCTGGTCTTTCTAGTAGCTTTTATATTCTGAATCTAATCCTTTTTAACTGTACATTTGCTGAAGAAAGGATTGTGTTAGAAACCCTGAGGCCAACAGCAACAGGGAGGTGTTCATCTCCGTGTGCTCATCACCGGTGAGGCCACACCTTGAGTGCTGTGTTCAGTTCACAAGAATAAGGACATTGAGGTGCTGGAGCTTGTCCAGAGAAGGATAACAAGGCTGATGAAGAGCCTGGGGCACAGCACCTCTGAGGAGTGTCTGAGGGAGCTGAGGTTGTTCAGTCTGGAGGAGGCTGAGGGGGGGAACTCATTACTCTCTACAGCTACCTGAAGGGAGGTTGGAGGGAGGAGGGGTCAGCCTCTGCTCCTTGGTGTCAAGCGGCAGGACCAGAGGAAGTGGTTTCAAGCTGCACCAGGGGAGCTTCAGGCTGGATGCTAGGAAATACATCTTCACAGAGAGGGTTCTCAACCATTGGAATGGTCTGCCCAGGACAGTGGTGGAGTCACCATCCCTGGAGATGTTTAAGCAGCCTGTGGAGCTGACGCTAAGGGACCTGTTTAGGATTGACCCTAAACTGGGTCAAGGGTTAGAGTGGATGATCTCTGAGGTCTCTTCCAACCAGATGTGTTCTGTGATTCTGTGCAGAGTACATTCAATGGGATTTTCAGTAACATTTACACATCAGAAAACATTCATTTTTCCCAAAGCCATGCCATGTAGGCTTTAATTTACCAACTTAAGACAGGCATATCTTTCACATCCTTTGTTTCCTCCAACTAAGGTTTCTAGTCATTAGTAGACTTGGTAATATTACATTTCACTGTATTTCACACCAAACTGATTTTGCTTTTATGATTCTCAGATCTTGGCTTATTTGTTTCTGAACTATCTTGAAAGTTTACTTTGTTCTCATCTGTTTCTGAGGTGCTTTGAAATTTTTGGTGTCTCTAAGATGTCACAACCATAGAATCATAGAATGGTAAGGTTGGAAGGGACCTCAAGGATCATCCAGTTCCAACCCCCTGCCATAGGCAGGGACACCTCCCACTAGAACAGGTCACTCAAGGCCTCCTCCAACCTGGCCTTGAACATCTCCAGGGAGGGAGCAGCCACAACCTCCCCGGGCAACCTGTGCCAGTGTCTCACCACCCTCACTGCAAACAACTTCCTCCTAACATCCAGTCTAAATCTCCCCTCTGCCAGTTTAAACCCATTGCCCCTCGAAGTGTCATTGTAAGACCTTGTCAGTAGTTCCAACCCATGCTGCAGCCTTCACAATATGGAGCTTCAGGATAGTATGGCCAGAGAGAAGACACAACTGCTTTTAAAAGTCTCCATTCTCTATTTCTGTGACACATGGTACTAGTGGTTACTTGAGTGAGGTAGTCCAGACACTTTTTCATACTGCTCTAGATCAGTGTCTTCTTTGTGCAGATACTTTGACAGTCTTCCATAGATTCATAGAATGGTTTGGGATGGAAAGGACCTTGAAGGTCATCTAGTTCCAACTCCCCTGGCATTGGCAGGGACACCTTCCACTGGGCCAAATTACTCAAGTCCTCATCCAACCTGACCTTGAACATCATCAGGTAGGGGGCACACACAACCTCCTTGGGCAACCTGGGCCAGTGTCTTACTGTAAAGAATTTGTTTCTAATTTTTCAAATAGCCTTTAACAATCACTTCTGCATATGTGAAGGTCATCTAGTTCCAACTCCCTGGGCATTGGCAGGGACACCTTCACTGGACCAAATTACTCAAGTCCTCATCCAACCTGACCTTGAACATCATCAGGTAGGGGGCACACACAACCTCCTTGGGCAACCTGGGCCAGTGTCTTACTGTAAAGAATTTGTTTCTAATTTTTCAAATAACCTTTAACAATCACTTCTGGATATGTTATTTATTTTTTTTTAAACTATATATAGCTGATCTCCACACTTGCTAAGATCACAAAAGGAATTTGGGGAGGAAGGCCTTTGTGAGGTCACACTTTGAGTGTTGTGTTCAGCTTTGAGCACTGCAGTACAAGAGAGATGTGGAGGTGCTGAAGCAGGTCCGTTTCTGGAGTCCTCAGCACAAGGAGGACTTGGACTTATTTGGAGTGGGTCCAGATTAGGGCCTGGAGAATAAACATGATGAGGAGTGACTGAAGGAGCTGGGGATGGTTAATGTGAAAAAGAGGAGGCTGAGGGGAGACCTCATTGCTGTTTACAGCTATTTGAAAGGACCTTGTGGAGAGACTGCTTGTGGGCTCTTCTCATGACAAACTGGAGACAGAACAAAGGGGAATGGACTCAAACTGAGGCTGGGGAGGTTTAGATTGGAAATTTGGAATAAAAAATTTCCTAGAGTGAGTGATCAGGGACTGGAATAAGCTGCCCTGGGAGGTGGTGAGTGCCCAACCCTCTATGTGTTCAAGGGTGGTTTGGATGTGGTGCTTAGGGATATGGTTTAAGGTGAATGTTGTAGAGTAGGGTTCTAGGTTGGACTTGGTGATGCTGAGGGGCTTTGCCAGCCTGGATGCTTCTGTGTGATTCTGTGTGATTCTCTGCAAGGCAAAAGAAAATCACTGACTGGGAGTTTTTTTGGTTGTGCAGCAGAACATCAATATGTCTTAATAGGCAAACTCTGCTTTCTGTGGTGTTTCATTCCATCAGCAGATAATACTGACAGGTGTGAAAGATGACATTCTGATTAATCTCACTTTTTAGTGTCTGATTTTTTTATTTTTGTGTGTGTGTGTGTGTGTGTGTAGAATTAAATGCATCTGTAGATAAGAGCAGCTGACTGTGGGATTTCAGAAGTTTCTTTTTTGCCTGTTCTGGTGCAATAAACTGCTGAGCATTCTGTAACTACAGAATCTTGCTCTTTGAAATTGCTGAAGCTACTTTATAAACAACGTGAAAAGTGCTCTTTAAAAAAAAAATAAAAATCTCTAAATACTCTTAAGAAATCCTTACAATGTTTATGATTTAGCATCAAGAGACATCATCATCTGTTTTTTGAATTTTGAGTGCAATTTTGGTTGTGTGATTATTTTTTTTTTTTTAATTTTCTCTGGCAAGTTGTTTTTCTGGTTTTATGTTTTTCACTATAGTAAATCCCTGATCTTGTATCTCAGTTGTTCACAGTTGGAGAAGAGGAGCCATGCTGGATGCCAGAATGAGCTGTGGGGTGAAATCAGGCTGAGAATAAAAAGAACTGCAGAAGGCTCAGTGACGTTCATCACAACTTGCTAATTGAAAGTTATGCTTGGTATGAAAGTCTTGCCATGAGTGCAGTTTATTAGTTATACAACTTGGAATATTCCAGAAATTGAGCAGAGTAGCCAACTCTGTGTCTGCCTTACTTTTGATTTCCAGTCTGTTACCACATAAGAGAAGGCTTTGAGGAGACCTTTGAGGAGCCTTCCAGTGTCTGAAGGGGGCCTACAGGAAGGCTGGGGAGGGACTATTGACAAGGTCTTGTAATGACAGGACAAGGGGCAAGGGGTTTGAACTGGCAGAGGGGAGATTTAGACTGGATGTTAGAAGGAAGTTGTTTGCAGTGAGGGTGGTGAGACACTGGCACAGGTTGCCCAGGGAGGTTGTGGCTGCTCCCTCCCTGGAGGTGTTCAAGNCTCCCTCCCTGGAGGTGTTCAAGGCCAGGTTGGATGAGGCTTTGAGTGATCTACACTAGTGGGAGGTGTCCCTGCCTATAGCAGGGGGTTGGAACTGGATGATCTTTGAAGTCCCTTCCAACCTTACCATTCTATGATTCTAAGATTTTATAATGTGCTTTGTCCCAAAGGAAACCTCCTCTTCTAACAGTGTACTAAAAGGTCTAAAGTGGTCGTGTCAGGATTGATGATGGTCAAAAGTGGGAGAAATAGCTGTGGCAGACTTACTTTCACCCTTTCCTGTGCAAAACAGTGTTCCTTCATTTTAAAAAAATCTTGGGGGTGTTCTGTGTCCATTTCTGGAGTCCTCAGCACAAGGAGGACTTGAACTTACTTGGAGTGCGTCCAGATTAGGGCCTGGAGAATAAACCTGATGAGGAGGGGATGGTTAATGTGAAAAAGAGGAGGCTGAGGGGAGACCTCATTGCTATTTACAGCTACCTGAAAGGACCTTGTAGAGAGGCTGCTTGTGGGCTCTTCTCATGACAAACTGGAGACAGAACAAAGGGGAATGGTCTCAAGCTGAGGCTGGGGAGATTTAGATTGGACATTCGGAAAAAAAATTTGCTAGAGTGAGTGGTCAGGGACTGGAATGAGCTGCCCTGGGAGGTGGTGAGTGCCCAACCCTCTGTGTGTTCAAGGGTGGTATGGATGTGGTGCTTAGGGATATGGTTTAAGGTGAATGTTGTAGAGTAGGGTTCTAGGTTGGACTTGGTGATGCTGAGGGGCTTTGCCAGCCTGCATGTTTCTGTGATTCTGTGAGTGGACACAAAAGTGGTGGATGCTGGAACCTCTCTGTTGGGGTTGTTCAGCCTGGATTAGAGAAGGTTCTGGAGAGACCTTATCCTGGCCTTTCAGTGCTTAAACAGGGCCTGTAAGAAAGATGGGGATGGGCTAAATTTCGCAGGGCCTGTTGCAACAGGACAAGGATAATGTTTTTTAAACTAAAAGAGGCGAGATTTAGACCAGATATAAGGCAGAATTTTTTTACAAAGAGGATGGCAAAACAGTGACACAGGTTGCCTAGGGAGGTGGTAGAAGGTCTATCCCTGCAAACATCCAAGGTCTGGTTGGACAGGGCTCTAAACAACCTTTTCTTGTTAATGAGGATGCCCACAAAGATGATCAGAGAGCAGGAGCACCTCTCCTACAGGGACAGGCTGTGAGAGTTGAGGCTGTTCAGGATGGAGAAAAGAAGACTCCAGCAAGACCTTAGAGCAGCTTGCCAGTATCTGAAAGGAGCCTACAAGAAAGCTGGCAAGGGACTTTTTACAAGGGTTTATTGGATTAGGATGATAGGAAGTGAATTGAAGCTTGAGCAGGGCAGATTTAGATTGCAGATTGGGAAAAAAATTCTTTCCAGTGAGGCTGGTGAGACACTGGCACAGGTTGCCCAGGGAGATTGTGGATGCCCCTTCCCTGGGTGTGTTCAGGGCCAGGCTGAATGAGGCAATTTGGTTTAGTGGAAGGTGTCCCTGTCCATGACAGGGGGTTGGAATAGATGATCTTTAAGGTCTCTTCCAACCCAAACCATCCTCTGATCCTATGATTCTGTATTGCTGCTCACTGGAGACAGAGGTATGTGTGCGTGTTGAACTATGTGACCTTTAAAGAACCCTTACAACCCAAACAATTCTGTAAGATTGTTAAGGATGCATTTTTTATAGAATCACAGATTCACAGAATGTCAGGGGCTGGAAGGGACCTCCAAAGCTCATCCAGTCCAACCTCCCTGCCAGAGGAGGATCACCTAGAGCAGGTCACACAGGAATGCATCCAAGTGGGTTTTGAGTATCTCCAGAGAGGGAGACTCCACAACGCCCCTGGGCAGCCTGTTCCAGTGTTCTGTCACCCTCACAGGGAAAAAATTCCTCCTCGAGTTTACATGAAACTTCCTATGCCTCAACTTCCACCCAGTGCCCCTTGTCCTGTCACTGGGCATTACCCAGCAGACCCTGGCTTTATCCTAATGGCACTCACCCTGCCCATATTGATAAACATTTCTGAGGTCACCTCTCAGTCTCCTTCTCCCCAAGTCCCAGCTCCCTCACTCTCTCCTTGTGAGAGAGATGTTCCATTCTCTTCATCATCTTTTAAGAAAACTTCAAACCAAACACAAAAATTGGGTTATCAATGAGACATGATGCAGCTTGACTTCAAATCTCAGCACCAACTGAACTCACACACAAGTGTTTCCTCAAGTCTTAGGGGTTGCTTTCACTTATTGATTGCTTATTTTTGTGTTACCGATAACGAAGGATCTTCCATCACACGGCTCGAATGATTTGTCACGTTTATGCTTTTCATGACTGAGTATCTGCTGCTCTCTGGATTATTTTATTTAGCTTAACCTAAAACTACTAGGACATTGAGGTGCTTGAGCGTGTCCAGAGAAGGGCAACGAGGCTGGTGAGAGACCTCGAGCACAAACCCTACGAAGAGAGGCTGAGGGAGCTGGGATTGTTTAGCCTGCAGAAGAGGAGGCTCAGGGGGGACCTTCTTGCGGTCTCCAGCTACCTGAAGGGTGGTTGTAGCCAGGAGGAGGTTACCTTCTTCTCTCAGGCAACCAGCACCAGAACAAGAGGACACAGTCTCAAGCTGTGCAAGGGGAAGTTTAGGCTGGAGGTGAGGAGAAAGTTCTTGACTGAGAGAGTCATTGACTGCTGGAATGGGCTGCCCAGGGAGGTGGTGGAGTCACCGTCCCTGGAGGTGTTCAAGGCAGGTTTGGACGTGGCACTTGATGCCATGATCTGGTCTTGAGGGCTGTGGTGATGGGTTGGACTTGATGAGCTTTGAAGTCTCTTCCAACCCTGGTGATACTGTTATACTGTGATACTTCAGTTATATCTTGAACTCTACTTGTTCCTCTGACTTGAAGCTAAAGATGCCTGTTAGAAAGAAGTGCTGCGTCTCCAATTCAGCAACAAATTTAATACCTGCTGCGAGTGTTCAGAGAACTGTTCCCAACTGTGATATTAATATTGCATTGTTTATCAGGAAGGTAACTTGCTGAGTTATTTCAAGTTAAAGGCCAGGGTTACCTCCCACTGAGATAATCAGCATGTATTTTTGTACTAAAGTATGGATCTAATTATGTTTTTAACTGTGCTACTAACTATGGTAGCCATACAGCTGCATACATTAGGTTTTAAAGGACTTCACATTGTACTTTGGCTTTAAATTATCCTGGGTTTGAAATGTATTTTGAGATTTTTGCAGTGCCTTCTTTAACCTTCATTTTGGATCTTATTGTTACTGAATTTTAATGCAATGATTCAAGAAAACTGACTACATAGAATTATAGAATTATAGAATCATAGAATGGTAAGGTTGGAAGGGACCTTAAGGATCCTCTAGTTCCAACCCCCTGCCATAGGCAGGGACACCTCCCACTAGCACAGGTCACTCCAGGCCTCCTCCAACCTGGCCTTGAACACCTCCAGGGAGGGAACATCCACAGTTCTTAGACATTTGGATGTCTAAGGGAAGTGTGGTTTTTATTTGTTAAAGACCAACATTAATTTATTAAATGCTACCTATTTTAAGGGGAAATTATGGATTGAGCATTTAGCTACGTAGAATTCTTAAACATTTGGGTGTTTAATAAAGAAAATGAGTGGGGGAGGGTGGGATGTTCGTGTTAAAGACTAACACTAATTTATTAAATGCTAATAATTTTGAGGGGAAGTTATAAATGTATCATCTAGCTACATAGAATTCTTAAACATTTGAATGTTTAATAAGGAGAGTGTGGGGTTGGTTTTTTTGTTTGGTTTTGTTGTTGTTGTTGTTGTTGTTGTTTTTGGTTTTGTTTTTGTGGTTTTGGGTCCTGGGCTTCATTAAGAGAAGCGTGGCCAGCAGAGCAAGGGAGGTGATTCTGCCCCTTTACTCTGCTCTCCTCAGACCGCACCTGGAGTCCTGTGTGCAGATCTGGAGCCTCCAGCACAGGAAGGACATGGAAGTGTTGGAGTGGGTCCAGAGGAGGCCATGAGGGCTGCAGCAGCTCTGCTGTGAGGACAGGCTGAGAGAGTTGGGGCTGTGCAGCCTGGAGATGAGAAGGCTTCCAGAAGACCTTAGAGTAGCCTTCCAGTATCTGATGGGGGCCTACAGGAAGGCTGGGGAGGGACTGTTGACAAGGTCTTGTAATGACAGGACAAGGGGCAATGGGTTTGAACTGGCAGAGGGGAGATTTAGACTGGATGTTAGGAGTTTGCAGGATGTTGTTTGCAGTGAGGGTGGTGAGACACTGGCACAGGTTGCCCAGGGAGGTTGTGGCTGCTCCCTCCCTGGAGGTGTTCAAGGCCAGGTTGGAGGAGGCCTTGAGTGAGCTGTACTAGTGGGAGGTGTCCCTGCCTATGGCAGGGGGTTGGAACTGGATGATCCTTGAGGTCCCTTCCAACCTTACCATCCTATGATTCTCCTAAATGCTGCTAGTCATTTTAAGGGGAAGTTACAATTGTAGCATTTAACTACATAGAATTCTTAAATATTTGGATGTTTTATAAGGGAAATGTGGGGTTTTGTGTGTTAAAGACTAGCACTAATTTATTAAATGCTAGTCACTTTAAGGGGAAATTACAAATTTAGCATTTAGCTACATAGAATTCTTAAACATTTGGATATTTTATAAGGAAAGTGTAGGGGTTTTGTGTGTTAAAAGACTATCACTAATTTATTAAATGTCATTTTAAGGGGAAGTTACAAATGTAGCATTTAACTGCAGAGAATTCTTACATATTTGGATGTTTAATGAGGGAAGTGTGGGGTTTGTGTGTTAAAGACTAGCACTAATTTATTAAATACTATCAATTTTAAGGGGAAATTACAAATTTAGCAGTTAGCTACATAGAATTCTTAAACATTTGGATGTTTAATAAGGAATGTGGTTTTTTTTTTTTTGTGTTAAAGACTAGCATTAATTTATTAAATGCTAGTAAATTTAAGGGGAAATTACAACTGTAGCATTTAGCTACATGGAATACTTAAACATTTGAATGTTTCATAAGGGAAGTATAATTTTGGGTGTTAAAGACTGGCACTAATGCGTTAAATGCTAGTAATGCTTCCCTTATTTCTGTGTGTTAAAAACTAACACTAATTTATTAAATGCTAGTAATTTTCAGGGGAAGTTACAAATTTAGCCTGTGAAAAGAGCATTCCATCTCATGGCCTGTCAGAATTCTCCATTTTTCAGGTGTAAAAGAATAACACAAAACAATATTTAGTCAACTGGGCAGTAAATTGAGCAGCACTCTTCAGTCATACTGTGTGATTGATAGATATTCACAAAGTTTCTAGTGCAGATGATTCTAGATCCTTTAAGTGAAGCTAAACAGACAGGTTGCCAGATTAATTTGTTGTCTGCCAGCATGGTATTACCAGGAGTTGTAACAGCAATTAGTCTTCCTTTTCTTGCTGAGTATTAGTAATAATATTTTAAACTTCAATAGTCCCTCACTCTTGAAGTTTTTAATGCACTTTGAATAGATAATGTAGTGCTGACATCATCTCCAGGTCACACAGGATTGCCATGTCCTTTAAATATAGTGGAATTCAATCAGAAGAAAGCACAAATCTGCAAGGTGTTATGAAAGGCTATGCTTAAACATGTGAGCCTATTGCAACAGGTTGCCCAGAGAGGTGGTAGAGTCATCATCCCTGGAGGTGTTTAAGAGGAGGCTGGATGAAGCACTTAGTACCATGGTTTAATTAATTAGAAGGGTTAGGTGGTAGGTTGGACTTGATGATCTTAGAGGTCTTTTCCCACCTGGTTCATTCTGTGATTCTGGGAGTAGCTGAAAGTCACAGAACTGAGATGAGGAATTCCATGAATAGATTCAAAGGTTTGAAACAGGAAGAAAAGGAGAGCAGAAAGGAAATACTTTTTCTGCAGTTCAGTGCCAACTGGTTCTCACTGATCTTATATGAAAAACTGGTAACTAAGGTTAAAGCAGCATCTCTAATGCCAGGTGAAAGTTTGTTATGAGCAATGTTATTTAAATTCAATAAGCAGCTAATGTGCCCAAGATCTGAACCCCATTCCAGAAGCAGCATATGGCAAGGGAAAACTTCCCTCCACTGTGCAGCCAGAGTTACAGGTGACATGTTTAATAAATGTACTCAGCTCACCCAGATAGAGCCAGCTCTTGGTTATCTGAGGATGAATTATTCAGTCCAAGGGTTAAGCTTGCCACTGATGCAGAGACACCGGAGCTGGCTCTGCGTGAGCTGGTTTCATTTCAGGAGCAGTGGAGGCATGCCCAGGCTGAGCACACAATATGTTCTTGCCTACTTGCTGGGTGCCAGCTGGGGGATCTCCCTGCTTATCAGCAATGCTGCCCTTTTCCTTCTGCACCCCTGTGGTGTGTTCTTATGGCCTGAGTTTACATGTATCTTGCATTGTGTGTGGTTTCAGGTTAGCCAACCCCATTAGAGTCTGTGAGTATATCGTCAAGAGTTGATCATTGCCTCCTGATTCATTTTTACATTCTTTATGTACCAATACTGTGTCCAGTCTTGGGCTCTCCAATTCAAGGGAGACAGGAATCTGCTGGAATGAGTCCTGTGGAGAACATTTGAACATTTCTTGAACATTTCTCCTGTGAAGAGAGACTGAGAGACTTGGGGTTGTTTAGTCTTAAGCAGAGAAGGCTAAGAGGGGATATACAATATGTATAAATATCTGTGGGGTAGGTGTCAAGATCACAGTCTCACAGTATCACCAAGGTTGGAAGAGACCTCAAAGCTCATCAAGTCCAACCCCATACCACAGCCCTCAAGACCAGACCATGGCACCAAGTGCCACGTCCAAACCCTCCTTGAACACCTCCAGGGACGGTGACTCCACCACCTCCCTGGGCAGCCCATTCCAGCAGTCAATGACTCTCTCAGGCAACAACTTTCTCCTCACCTCCAGCCTAAACTTCCCCTGGCACAGCTTGAGACTGTGTCCTCTTGTTCTGGTGCTGGTTGCCTGAGAGAAGAAAGTAACCTCCCCCTGGCTACAACCACCCTTCAGGTAGAAGATGAAGGTGCCAGAGTATTTTTGGCGGTGCCCAGTGACAGGACAAAGAACTGTGGGTGCAAGCTGGAACACAGGAGGTTCTACCTCAACATGAAGAGGTGGAACCTCTTTTTTACTTTTACACTTTTTTACTGTGAGGGTGCTGGAGCACTGAAACAGGCTGCCCAGACAGGTTGTGGAGACTCCTTCTCTGGAGACTTCCCAAACCCACCTGGATGTGTTCCTCTGTTGCCTGTCCTAGGCAATCCTGCTCTGGCCGAGGGGTTGGACTCAATGATCTCAAGAAGTCCTTTCCTAAAATAAAAACTGCTAATTTTGAAACTATAACTTTCATATGTGACTTCACAATCAGGCTTACTACTCTGTTTTAGCAATAGGATTCATGATCTCTTCTAGTGGCAAAAAGACTTTCCTACTACTAACTTGCCTTGGGCTTTTGGTGCGCAGCAAATTTCAACCATTCCTCCAGTGTAGCTCTTCTGTGCAAAATTGATGAGAGCATCCACTTCAGAGCTGTGTTTGGAGGGGATCCACTGTGCAATACACAGGAAGTAGCATGGGGTTTAAATTTCCCACAGTTTTATTTCAGCTCCTTTTCACAAGGATTAATCAAGTGCCACTTCGTGATACTTTCACATCTACACTCAAGAGTTTTAAAGTCCTCATCAGTTGTTTTCAGTGCTCTACCACAACATGCTGTGCATTTTGGAGTGGCAGTTGCACACATATATATATTCACATCTGTAATTTTTGGCTCTGAACTGTATTTTATTCTAATAATAGGCAGCATTGACAGTGTCAGACCCACTGGTTCTCAACCACCAAGTCCATTCCACGTCTTGTTATTTGGCTTTCTATTTATAGACTCTATTACACACAGTCATTTGGGAATAGTATGAAGGGAATCCACTTATGTGCACATGTTGCTTTTAAATTGAATTTCAAATTCTGCTACTAAAATGTAGGTTTTGAGCATTTTTAAAAAGTAGAATATTTTAAATGCTGAGCACAAGCATTTATGTTTGAGTTATGTCCCAGGGTGTGAGATTTAATTAACCTTCCATTTGATGTTAAAAAAACTTTGCATTTTTTGGTTATTTCCATGATGGAGATAACAGTCTTGTCAAAATACTCTGCCCAAGATGACTTTACCTACCAGGTTAATGGTTTGAAATCATTCAGATTCTGTCTGTGAAATGTCTGTAATTGAGTTCTTGGTCAGTTAGCAGCATTATCTCTGTAATTTTAAGATACCACTTGTTTCGTCAACACCATCAACTGCTTTACAGAAAAATACAGTGTAATATTACAGTGTAATATTATCACAGTATCACAGTATCAGCAAGGTTGAAAGAGACCTCAAAGCTCATCAAGTCCAACCCATTACCACAACCCTCAAGACTAGACCATGGCACCAAGTGCCATGTCCAAACCTGCCTTGAACACCTCCAGGGACGGTGACTCCACCACCTCCCTGGGCAGCCCATTCCAGTGACAAATTACTCTCTCAGTCAAGAACTTTCTCCTCACCTCCAGCCTAAACTTGCCCCGGCGTAGCCTGAGACTGTGTCCTCTTGTTCTGTCACTTGTTGCCTGAGAGAAGAAGGTAACCTCCTCCTGGCCACAACCACCCTTCAGGTAGTTGTAGACAGCAATAAGGTCCCCCCTGAGCCTCCTCTTCTCCAGGCTAAACAGTCCCAGCTCCCTCAGCCTCTCCTCATAGGGCTTGTGCTCGAGGCCTCTCACCAGCCTCGTTGCCCTTCTCTGGACATGTTCAAGTACCTCAATGTCCTTCCTAAATTGAGGGGCCCAGAACTGGACACAGTACTCAAGGTGTGGCCTGACCAGTGCAGAGTACAAGGGGAGAATGACCTCCCTGCTCCTGCTGGCCACACTCTTGCTGATGCAGGCCAGGATGCCACTGGCCTTCTTGGCCACCTGGGCACACTGCTGGCTCATGTTCAGGCGGGTGTCAATCAGCACCCCCAGATCCCTTTCTGTTTGGCTGCTCTCCAGCCACTCCCACCCCAGCACGTATGGTCATTGAAGTCATGTGAGGTGCACATCTGAAAGGTTAAAATCTACATTTTCACTCTTTCTTCCAGGGAGTATCTAAATAAGAAAAAAACCCCAAAAAACCGGCCATAGAATCATCAAATGCTTTGGGTTGGAAGGGACTTTAGAGAGCATCTGCTCCAACCTCCCTGCCATGGGGTGCCTCTCACCTAGACTTGGCTGCTGAAGGCTTCATCCATCCTGGCCTTAAACACCCCCAGGGAGGGGGCATCCACAGCCTCCCATGACAACCTATTCCAGAGTCCCACCACCCTCATGCTGAAGAACTTCTTCCTAAGATCCAGTCCAAAACTACTGTCTCTCGGTTTAAAAGCATTCCCCCTTGTCCTCCTGCTAGACATCATTGTGAAAAGTCCCTCTTCAACCTTCCCATAGGATTTCATCAAGTATTGGAAGGCAGCTCTAAGGTCCCCCCAGAGTCTTCTCTAAGCTGTACAACCCCAGCTCCCTCAGCCTATCCTAATAGCAGAGGTGCTGCAGCCCTTGTCTCATCTTTGTGGTCCTCCTCTGGACTTGATCCATCATCTGTGTCCTTCCTATGATGGGGGCACCACAACTGGATGTGGTATTCAAGGTGGGATCTCAGCAGACCAGAGCAGAGGGACAGAATCTCCTCTCTTGCCCTGCTGGCCACACTCCTCTTTTTGTGTCCTAGGATGCAATTTGCCTTCTGGGCTGCATGAGGGCACTACTGGGTCACGGTGAACTTCTCAGCAATCAATATACCCAAGAATTTTTCAGAGCTCCACTCAAGCCTCCACTCTGCACCCAGCCTGGATTTGTGCCTTTTGTACATTTTGAATAGTAATCTTTTCCTCTGGCCTTTAGTTCCACAGAATATGCTAAAATGATTTTAGAATGCCAAGCAAAGTTTTCTTTGAAAGATTTCCAACTTTTTCATCTAATAACAAGCTCCTGTTGTAATGGAAACAAGCTGATATTAGTATTTTTGCCTATTAGTCCACTGTAATTGGTTACAAGGCCAAGGCATTTTCATCTTAATACACATAACTGTACCTGTACTGTATTCCCAAAGGGTTTGAAGAGCCTTCCTTTGTGCATTTGTGCCAAATAGAAACTGTAAGACTTCCACAACAGCTTCAGAAGCTTTGAAGTTGCTGCTAAGACCATAGGTAGCATTTGTTTTTTGGAACATCTGGCAATAAAGATAAGGAGGTGTTGCATATTTAAGTCTGTAGTATCCAAGATTTCAGCACACAGCCACCAATAAAGTCAGCAAAGTTTCTGTCCTTAAAATGAGTTGTTTGGCTTCAATTTCTTAGACACTTTATTACAATCTTTAGTAATTTTTTTTTTCCTGTATAAAAGAAAAATGGAGGAAGGATAAATATAATTCTTTTTATTATGAGAGTACTTCACTAGTAATTCACAGTCATACATCTGCTCAAATTTTAGACTTCTGACTCTTTCCTTCACAGCAGAATGTACTCTGCCCTGTTTTCCCACACTGCCTTGGGCTACTGAAGTGGTGACCTATTAGAATAGAATAGAATGGTAAGGTTGGAAGGGACCTCAAGGATCATCTAGTCCCAACCCCCTGCCATAGGCAGGGACACCTCCCACAGGCACAGGTCCTTCAAGGCCTCGTCCAACCTGACCTTCAGCACCTCCAGGGAGGGAGCAGCCACAACCTCCCTGGGCAACCTGTGCCAGTGTCTCACCACCCTCACTGCAAACAACTTCCTCCTAACATCCAGTCTAAATCTCCCCTCTGCCAGTTTAAACCCATTGCCCCTTGTCCTGTCATTGCAAGACCTTGCCAATAGTCCCTCCCCAGCCTTCCTGTGGGCCCCCTTCAGATATTGGAAGGCTGCTCTAAGGTCTCCTGGAAGCCTTCTCTTCTCCAGGCTGTAGAGCCCCAACTCTCTCAGCCTGTCCTCAGAGCAGAGCTGCTGCAGCCCTCATGGCCCTCCTCTGGACCTGCTCCAACAGTTCCATGTCCTTCCTGTGCTGGGGGCTCCAGAACTGCACACAGTCACACTTGTTTCAAGCACCTTTTGTACAAATAGTAAATGCACTTGAGCTGTGTGTTCACAAAGATTGTCTCTTACTGAGTAGCTCTCAGTCACTGAATCACAGGCTCACAGGCTCACAGGATGTTAGGGCTTGGAAGGGACCCAAAGAGATCATCAAGTTCAACCCCCCTGCCAGAACAGGACCAGACAATCTAGCTCAGGGCACACAGGAACACATCCAGACAAACCTGGAAAGGCTCCAGAGGAGACTCCACAACCTCTCTGGGCAGCCTGTGCCAGGGCTCTNTCTCTGGGACCCTTACAGTAAAAATACTCTCCTTGCATTGAGCTGGAACCTCCTGTGCTTCCGCTTCCATCCATTGCTCCTTGTCCTATCCCAGGCATCAAGTGAACAGAGCCTGTGCCCTTCTCACCTGACCCCCAGCCCTCAGATATTTATAAACATTTATTAAATCCCCTCTCAGTCTGCTCTTCTCCAGACAGAGGGACCAGGTCCCTCAGTCTCTCCTCATCAGAAGCAGTGCCCTAATCATCCTCATAGCCCTCTCTTGGACTCTCTCCAGCAGATCCCTGCCCCTCTTAAGTTGGGGAGGTCAAAACTGAACACTGTACTCACCAGGACAGAGTAGAGGAGGAGGAAAACCTCTCTCAATCTGCTGGACACACTCTTCTTAATGCACCCCAGGATCCCACTGGCCAAAGGGACACACTGCTGTCCCGTGGACAACTTTTTTATCCACCAGGGCTCAGCATCCTTCCCAACCATAACCTGCATAAGCTGCTTTTAGTCTATGCCCATTTATTTAACCTGCCTTTTCTCTTCCATCCCTGCTTACAGCATGTCAGCATTACTGATTACCCTTCCAACTTCAGCCTTCCCATTCCCATTCCAATTCCCATAACTGGTTTACTACATTTTGTGCTTTCCTGTGCCCTTCCAGCCTTATATGGTCAGCTGCTATCACTGTCCTCATCCAGCATGTGCAACTTGTTGTTAACTGTATGTCTTAAGACTTCTTCTGTGTTGACTTCCAAAAGATTTAAGTTGCTTCAGTCTGAGGACAGAGAGATGGGAAATTAGCTGTCTGAGATGCAATTCAACACCTCCCAGAAGCTAAATGCTTGCATTTGTTCATTATGCAGCTGCTTCACACCAGACAGATTAATTTCATTGTACAGAAGATGTGCAGTATCAGATTTTGAGCAGCTGAATCTAGCTGAGAGGTCCCTTCCAACCTAAGCCATTCTATGATTCTATGAAAATTGTAATCTCACTTGCACATTAAGATTCCTTTTCCTTATACAAAATACCCATTTCCAAGCACAGCTCCAGGCTGGGTGGGGAATGGCTGAGAGCAGCCCTGAGGAAAAGGCCCTGGGAGTCTGGGGTGATGAAAAGCTCAACATGAGCCTGCAGTGTGCACATGCAGCCCAGACAGCAACTGTGTGCTGGGCTGCAGCAAGAGCAGTGTGGGCAGCAGGGCNCTCTGCTATGAGGACAGGCTGAGAGAGTTGGGGCTCTGCAGCCTGCAGAAGAGAAGGCTTCCAGGAGACCTTAGAGTAGACTTCCAATATCTGAAGGGGACCTACAGGAAGGCTGGGGAGGGACTGTTGACAAGGACTTGTGATGACAGGATGAAGAGGAATGGTTTTAAACTGGCAGAGGGGAGATTGAAACTGGATGTTAGGAGGAAGTTGTTTGCAGTGAGGGTGGTGAGACGCTGGCACAGGTTGCCCAGGGAGATTGTGGAGCACAGAATCACCCAATGTGATCTTTGATCCATTGGGTGATTCTGTGCTCCACAACCTCCCAGGAGGTGTTCAAGGCCAGGTTGAATGAGGCCTTGAGTGACTTGTTCTAGTAGGAGGTGACCCTGCCTATGGTGAGGGATTGGAACTGGATGAGCTTTGAGGTCCCTAAACCATTCTGTGATTCTGTGATCTCTACAACATGGACATGTAACACATATCTGCAATACCTTTATCTCCTTCAGCTGGACACGTTTCTAGGGAGGCTGCATCTCTCCACTTAGCCCAAGCACAGCAGCAAGGTGTCTGGCTTGAGTACAGGTGTAACATCATGATCCGGGAGCGAGTTGTAGCAGTGCATCGCCAGGGTAGCGATGAAGTTCAGAGCAGATGAAGCACAAACTTCACAAGATGTAGCTGGAGGGAATGGCCAACAGCAGCCTCCAGTGACTCATCTGAGGTCAGGGGTAGAAGCATCAGTCTGATGCATCACCAGTCAATGGCAGATGCTGTAGCTGGCTCTGGTGTCTTCTCATGCTTTGTTCTTCAGCGCAGCAGACACAATGAGTGCCTGTAATGGCAAACGGAGGCAGCTGACAGAACAGCATGTTTTGGGTTGGGAATACACTCTATTCTTTCAGAATTATTCTTGAATTCAAAGAATTCTCAAACTGAATTCCTTGATGTATAAGCACTTAAATTGAGTTGCTCTCAATGCATCCCAGCTGTGCTGATCTAATTTCCAGGCAAGTGGCTGTGGCAGCCTTTTATGCTTTGAGTGCTTGTCCTTAGGACCACCGTTTCCTTCTCTGAGGAGCGATGCTGTGCTTCTGCTGGCTGTGCTCATTCATCCACAGGGTTCCACCCTTCCAGTCAGAGCCCCACAGTTCTGTTTGTGGAGTGGGACATGTCTTGCAGAAGGAGCCAGCAGACAGTAAGTCTGAATCATAGAATCAATGAATTGTAGAATCAAGGAGGTTGGAAGAGACCTCCAAGCTCACCCAGCCCAACCTATCACCCAACCTTAGCCAATCAACCAGACCATGGCACTAAGTGCCCCAGCCAGGCTTTGCTTCAACACCTCCAAGGATGGGGACTCCACCACCTCCCTGGGCAACCCATTCCAATGCCAATCACTCTCTCTGGCAACAACTTCCTCCTAACATCCAGCCTAGACCTCCCCTGGCACAACTTGAGACTGTGGACCCTCCTTCTGTTACTGGTTACCTGGGAGAAGAGACCAAACCCCACCTGGCTACAACCTCCCTTCAGGTAGCTGTAGAGAGCAATGAGGTCTGCCCTGAGCCTCCTCTTCTGCAGGCTGNTCTTCTGCAGGCTGCACAACCCCAGCTCCCTCAGCCTCTCCTCACAGGGCTGTGCTCCAGGCCCCTCCCCAGCCTTGCTGCCCTTCTTTGGATACCTTCCAACAACTCAACATCTTTCTTAAATTGAAGGGCCCAGAACTGGACACAGGACTCCCAGCGTGGCCTAACCAGTGCTGAGTCCAGGGGCAGAATAACCTCTCTTGTCCTGCTGACCACACTGTTCCTGATCCAGACCAGGTTGCCATTGGCTCTCCTGCCCACCTGGGCGCACTGCTGCCTCATTTTCAGCTGCTGTTAACCAGCATCCCCAGATCCCTCTCTGCCTGCCTGCTCTCCAACCACTCTGTCCCCAGCCTGTAGCACTGCTTGGGGTTGTTGTGGCCAAAGTGTAGAACCCTACCCTTAGCCTCGTTCAATCTCATCCCATTGGCTTCTACCCACCCATGCAGCCTGTCCAGGTCCCTCTGCAGAACCCTCCTACCCTCCAGTAGACTGACTCCTGATACTGACTTGGTGTCATCTGCAAACTTGCTGATACTGGACTCAGTCTCCTGGTCCAGATCATCAATAAAGATATTGAACAGGACCTGACTTTTCGTGGTTGGCAGTAGCAACTAAACCACACCACCTGCACCTTCCCAGGGAGGAATCACAGATCATTAAGAGTTGGAAGGGACTTTGAAAGACCATTTACTCCAACCCTCCCTGCCAGGGCAGGATCACCTAGGGTAGGTCACACAGGAATGCATCCAGGCAGGTTTTGAATGTCTCCAGAGAAAGAGGCTCCACAACCTCTCTGGGCAGCCTGCTCCAGGGCTCTGTCACCCTCAGACTTTTTCCTTATGTTCATATGGAACCTCTTGTGCTCCAGCTTGCACCTGTTGCCCCATTACCACTACAGAAAGTTGTTCATTCCACTTGGGTGTCACATAGTCATGGCTGTTTGGATATGCTCTGCAATATACTCAGTGTAACATTTTTCCTTTTAGAAAACTAAAATTTAAGACACCTTGGTGATTTTGCTTCATTTACATATAAAAGGACAGTCTCAGCTGGGAATAGAATCATAGAGTTGTAGAATGGTCTGGGTTGGAAGGGACCTGCAGAGGTCATCCAGTCCAACCCCCTCTGCAGTCAGCAGGGATATCCTCAATTAGATCAGGTTGCCCAGAGCCCTGTTGAGCCTCACCCTCAATATGTCCAGGGATGGGACCTCGACCACTTCCCTGTGCAACCTATTCCAATGTTCCACTACTAGAGGACTAGTTAATGCTTTCTGTCTCCAAAAGTTCTGTAATGAATAAAAGTTCTTTTATGAATAAGATGAGATTCCTGTGGAAATTTCAAAAGCCAGGGGCATTCAGTTTGTTAACTTCAGAGATAAGATTGTAAACTTCAGTGACAACAGTGGCACTAAAGAGCAGTTAACTAAATTATTTCAGCAGGCTTTGTTGCCTTCATCAACTGTTTATAAAGCTTTACTTTTCATTCTGTTTACTCCAACAGTTTCTTGTTTTCAGAGCTGCCAGAGCTGTCTTTCTTACTTGTGACCTTTTTGGTGTGTCATTCACTATGGAAGTATGAAGCAGCAGAATAGGGAGAGAAGTGGAAAGTACAAAGGAAGTCGAAAGTTCAAAGCTTTCACAGAATGCCTTCAGGTTTTTGAAGCCTTTCAAGTAGAAAAGTAGGATGAAAATTAATTGCTTGATGGTGCTAAAATGTAATTAAGCAACAGTGGATAGCACAATACACAACATTTATACAGCAATCATAATATATTATTAATAGCTAAAATATTTATCTAGAAGCAATTTTTCAACCACATCCCAATATTTGGGTTTTTAGATAACACAGATGTAATTTTAATGATCTGAAGCAGTGGCTTGCAAGTCTAATTACAGACTCCTAGAGTGGTTTGGATTGGAAAGGACTTCCAAAGCTCATCCAGTCCAACCCCCTCTGCGGTCAGCAAGGACATCCTCAATTAGATCAGGTTACCCAGAGCCCTGTCAAGTCTCACCTTGAACATCTCCAGGGTTAGGGCCTCAACTGCCTCTCTGAGCAACCTGTTCCAGTGTTCTACCACCCTCATAGTAAAAAACTTGTTCCTGACATCCAATCTAAATCTATCCTTCTCTAGTTTGAAACCATTAATCTGAGAATCTGTTGTAGTAGAAAGTGAACTGTTTCACTATTTGAAAGAAATAGAATTTGGAAGTATTTAAAATGGAGATCTGCTGGCAGAAAGCATCATGTAGGACAATGTAATTGGAGCTGCATGGGTATGGGGCAAGCATTAGTGAGAGGTATAAAGAAGAGGTAAAAGATGTTGGATGTTAGGAAGCATTTATAGAATCAACATAGAATCATAGAATGGTAAGGTTCGAAGGGACCACAAGGGTCATCTAGTTCCAACCCTCTGCTATAGGCAGGGACACCNACTTTCTTCTCCTTTCCTCTCATTTCCTCATGGAAAGGGAATTAGATACTGGAATGGACCACCTAAAGAGGTGGTGGAGTTGCCAGCCCTGGAGGTGTTTTAAGGAAAGATTGGATGTGGCACTTAGTGCTACGGTCTGGTCTGTGTGGTGGTGTTAGGTCATTGACTGGACTTGATGCTATTAGAGGTCTATTTCAACCTCAATAACTCTATGATTCTGTGACCAGCATCAAAGAATCATAGAATTATAGAATCATAGAATGGTAAGTTTGGAAGGGACCTCAAGGGTCATCCAGTTCCAACCCCCTGCTGTAGGCAGGGACACCTCACACTACCACAGGTCACTCAAGGCCTCCTCCAACCTGGCCCTGAACACCTCCAGGGAGGGAGCAGCCACAACCTCCCTGGGCAACCTGTGCCAGTGTCTCACCACCCTCACTGGAAAGAACTTCCTCCTAACATCCAGTCTAAATCTCCCCTCTGCCAGTTCAAACCCATTTCCCCTTGTCTTGTCATTGCAAGACCTTGTCAATAGTAATAGAGGAGATGCCCACAAAAGTGCTTGAATCTGGTGATCCTTT
>VWZE01011811.1:109823-122919 GCA_013396675.1 Eubucco bourcierii
TCCAGGCTGCAGAGCCCCAACTCTCTCAGTCTGTCCTCAGAGCAGAGCTGCTGCAGCCCTCTGAGCATCTTTGTGGCCTCCTCTGGACCCACTCCAACACTTCCATGTCCTTCCTGTACTGAGGGCTCCAGAACTGCACACAGGACTCCAGGTGGGGTCTGACAAGAGCAAAGTGGCAGAATCCCCTCCCTTGCCCTGCTGCCCACACTGCTCTTGCTGCAGCCCAGCACACAGTTGCTGTCTGGGCTGCACTCACACTTCAGCCTCATGTTGAGTTTTTCATCAACCCAGACTCCAAGATCCTTTTCCTCAGGGCTGCTCTCAGCCATTCACCACCCAGCCTGTATTTGTGCTTGGGATTGTGCCTACCCAGGTGCAGGACCTTACACTTGGCCTTGTTGAATTTCATGAGGTTGGCCTGGACACACCTCTGCAACCTGTCCGGGTCCCTCTGGATTTGACTGTAAAAGTATCTCTAAACTTTCCAGCCTCACATACACAGTTATTTAAATCTGTTGCTTAGAAAACCAGGCACATAATGTTCGTGCCTCTGCAGTGTTTCCACTAGCACTGAGTATTTCTTTCTTCACTTCACTACCAACCAGAGGTTTATTTCATTTATTTGTTTTATTCTAAATGCTCACAGGCAAAGTGGGAAGTAATTGGTTTTTTGCTTCAGCTGGTTGAAAATCTTCTGAGTTCAGGGGCATTGGAAGGCTTTGCCCAGGCTGATAGTTTGCTCCATACCTGAATGATGAATACAACACCACCTCTTCCAAGGATCATTTCTAACACAAACTGGTGTGCCTGAGAGTGCCAGAGCCCTGAAGCAGGCTGCCCAGAGATGCTGTGGAATCTCCTCTGGAGAGTTTTAAAACCCACCTGGATGCATTTCTGTGTAAGCTGCCCTAGGTGATCTTGCTTTGGACTCGATGATCTCTGGAGGTCCCTTCCAAGCCCTAACACTCTGTTGTGCTGTGTACCACAGCAGCTTCACACTGTTTGTCTGTTTGCATGTACCATTTGGATGTTGGTAAACAATGCAGGTTTTTTACCCCAACCCTTTCTTTGCTGTAGGTGACAGAGATTATTCCACCATTAAAGAAACACTCAAGAGTGGAAAGCTGCCCAGAGCATTATACACCTTGCTTTTGTTTTCAGCTACTTGTTTTTTGTTGTGTTTTTGCCTGCTAGAACTAAAAGCATAATGATATCAGCCTAATTATTCCATACACCTCTTCCCATTTTCCAGGGCTTTCAAATTAAAGCAAATTAAATGATAGGATTTCTTAACTCCCTGTTTCTTGCACCTGGAGCCAAATCCACCATTGTCAGTAAGCCTATTTGCCAACAGTGAATTGTCTGTCAGTCTTTCCATCTCAGCTATGTTTTCCAACTTAATTGCTGTTAGTCAGCAGCAGGAAATTAGAAACACATTCCAGAGTGGAAACTGTCTTTGAATGCCATCTTTTTAATATACAGTTGAACCTTTACAAATGTAAACTCATTTTGGATGTTAGGAACAAGTTCTTTACCATGAGGGTAGTGGAGCACTGGAACAGGTTGCCCAGGGAGGTGGCTGGAGTCTTAACCCTGGAGATACTCAAGGTGAGGTTCAATAAGTCTCTGAGCCACCTAACTTAGCTGTGGATGCCCCTGCTGACTGCAGAGGGGGTTGGACTGGATGATCTTTGGAGGTGCCTTCCAACCCAGACCATTCTACAATTCTATGATTCTATTCCCAGCTGAGATTGTCCTTTTATAGGTAAATGAAGCAAAATCGCCAAAGTGTCTTAAATTTTAGTTTTCTACAAGGAAAAAAAAAGATACACCAAGTATATTGCAGAGCACTTCCATCATGTTTCAAATCAATTAATATTATTGTGGTCTACAACTACCTGAAAGGTGGCTGTAGCCAGGGGGAGGTTACCTTCTTCTCTCAGGCAACCAGCACCAGAACAAGAGGACACAGTCTCAAGCTGTGCCAGGGGAAGTTTAGGCTGGAGGTGAGGAGAAAGTTCTTGACTGAGAGAGTCATTGACTGCTGGAATGGGCTGCCCAGGGAGGTGGTGGAGTCACCATCCCTGGAGGTGTTCAAGGCAGGTTTGGACGTGGCACTTGGTGCCATGGTCTGGTCTTGAGGGCTGTGGTGATGGGTTGGACTTGATGATCTTTGAGGTCTCTTCCAACCCTGGTGATACTGTGATACTGTAATATATTTTTTTCACTTTCAAAACTCAATACCTTGTCATACGTGACAAGCTGGGCAGCAGTTAGAACCTGCAAATAATCAACCAGGTGATATGATGTGTCAAAGTCACTGGAGTTTGTAAAGATGAGCTGTAGTTCTGAAAGTCCTGAATGTTCTCAGTTTCAACTTATCATAGAGTCATAGAATCATAGAATGGTAAGGTTGGAAGGGACCTCAAGGATCATCTAGTTCCAACCACCTGCCATAGGCAGGGACACCTCCCACTAGAACAGGTCACTCAAGGCCTCCTCCAACCTGACCTTGAACACCTCCAGGGAGGGAGCAATCTGTGCCAGTGCCTCTGGATTCATGTGTGAGTCATCCATTTAATCCTTGTGACAAAACCCAGTATGTCACTAGATAAAGTAATGTATCCTTGTCACTATTTTTGGAGTAGGAGCTTTGTCTTGGAATCTCTTACAAGGACTGACAAAGGCACAAGAACACTTCAAGTGGGAAAAGCTTGTCAGACCCCATCTGGAGTCCTGTGTGCAGTTCTGGAGCCTTGAACACAAGAAGGACATGGAACTGTTTGAGCCAGTCCAGAGGAGGCCAAGAAGATGCTCAGAGGGCTGGAGCAGCTCTGCTATGAGGACAGGCTGAGGGAGTTGGGGCTCTGCAGCCTGGAGAAGAGAAGGCTTCCAGGAGATCTTAGAGTAGCCTTCCAGTATCTGAAGGGGCCTACAGGAAGGCTGGGGAGGGACTATTGACAAGGTCTTGTAATGACAGGACAAGGGGCAATGGGTTTGAACTGGCAGAGGGGAGATTGAAACTGGATGTTAGGAGGAAGTTCTTTTGCAGTGAGGGTGGTGAGACACTGGCACAGGTTGCCCAGGAAGGTTGTGGCTGCTCCCTCCCTGGAGGTGTTGAAGACCAGGTTGGAGGAGGCCTTGAGTGACCTGTGCTAGTGGGAGGTGTCCCTGCCTATGGCATGGGGTTGGAACTGGGTGATATTTATGTCCCTTCCAAACTTACCATTCTATGATTCTATGATTCGATGCCACAGTGCTGCCTCATTTCAGTCTAGATGCAGATGTGAAAACAACCCAAAATCTTGAACCAGCACAATGCTCACATTTTCACCAAGGTGAATTTCACCAAAGGTCTCCTTTCGGCACCTCTTTAACGCCAGATTGAGTGCTTTGTAATGAGGTTACACTCTAGGTGCTCTCCAACTTGTGCTGGGGCTCAGATCAAAAGCATTTGCTCATGCATAACCTGTCCTTGCCTCTGTCAAAATGTATCTCACTGGCCCTGCTCATCTTAATTGGCTCTCCTGAGCTTCAGATGCCTGCGAGTACCACAAATGGAACTTCTTGTGGTGAGTATGTGGAAGTGTGAGGCGCTAAAAAAAGGCTGGTTTCGTTTGCTAGCAATTAAGATAAGGTTATTCATGTATGTAATAGATTGCTTTTCCTTGTTCTTCTAACTAATTATCAAAGGTCAGTTTTAGCATCAAAGTCCTGAGTGTCTCCACAGTCACTGACTTTCTGCAAAGTCAAAGAAGTCCACATCCTCACAGAGCGTGTTCAGCAGTGCTGACTGAGTGTCCCAAGGTTTCTATTGAAACTCTCAGATGAATAAATCTTCTCTGAAAAGGGAATATATGTTCAGTTATGATGCTCTGTAGGTTTGTAGGTTTCTTTCTAGCTTGAGAGCTTCTCAGAGTATCAGAGAATCACAAAATGTTAGGGGTTGGAAGGAACTTCCGGAGATCGTTGAATCCCCCTGCCAAAGCAGGGTCACCTAGGCCAGGTCTCATGGGAAGGTATCCAGGTGGGTTTGGAAAGTCTGTGGAGAAGGAGACTCCACCACCACACTGGGCAACCTGTTCCTATGCTTCATCACTCTCACCATAAAGAAGAGCTTCCTTGTGTTGAGGTGCAGCCTCCTGTGTTCTAGTTTGTACCCATTGTTCCTTGTCCTATGGTGGTGCCACTGGGCACCACCACAAAGAGCCTGGCACCTTCATCTTGACACCCACCCCTCAGGTATTTATAGACATTGAGCAGATCTCCTCTCAGCCTTCTCTTCTTCAGACTAAACAGCCCCCAGGGCTCTCAGTCATACTTGACAGAGATGTTCCAGTCCTTTCATCATCCTTGTAGCTCTCCATTTGACTCCATCAACTCCCTGTGTCTCTTGAACTGGGGTGCCCCAAAGTGGACACAGTATTTCAGGTGTGGTCTCACCAGGCCAGAGCAGAGCAGGAGAATTTCCTGCTTGCACACACTTTTCTTGATGCACAAGAGGATGCTGTTGGCCCTCTTGGCCACAGGGGCACATTGCTGTCCCATAGAGAACTTTCTGTCCACCAGGACCCCAAGGTCTTTCTCCACAGGGCTGTTTCTCTAAATCACTGCATTTAACAGTCTTTTGGTCTATTACCTCTGCAGCAGGAACTATATCCACTTCTCTGTTTGCAGGCTACCCAGAGCAGTATGACCTGAGCCATGGAGCTCACAGCTATTGCTATTCAGTGCAGTGGTGGAATATTATTGATTAAAGGCCATTTTGGTGGCCATGCAGGCATCATGCCTCCACAAGTGACAGAATGCCAATCTCACACCACACCTGTGCTGCTAAGCTCAGGAGTACTGAGGGCTTTTTTATACCTCATTAACTGTGAATAATTTAATGTTACTGACAGCTAGCACAGTGCAGGGGGATGAACCCAGCTGACACCGAATCACACTGGAAGAGTTCAAGGAAACCTTTGCAAATGCTCTCTGAAAGCTTAACTGGATTTAATGTACGGAACGAGTGACAAAAATACTGTATTTAATGTTAGCTTCATGGCTTTCTGTTTCTAATTATGCAAATGCTCTTTTGTATCAAAACTTTTAATCACATACAAGATGTTGTTCAATGAAACAAATCATGCTAGAGCTGCAAGGTGTTTCATCCAGAAGGAAAAAAATAAAAAAAAAGATCTGGAGAGAAAGGTTGGTTGAGCAGGTGAAGAGCATTGTTCATAGGGACTGAGGGAGCTGGGTCTCTGGTTTGGAGAAGAGGAGCCTGAGGAGTAACCTCCTCCATGTTTATCAATATGTAAAGGCTGAGTGCCTAGAAATGAGTGCTTAGGCAATCATTAAGGGGATTTTATGTCTACCTCTAACAGCTTTCATTTTCATTACCACTGGGGACTGAGCTGTTGGAAGGCAGTGAAGGGGAAAAGGATCTGGGGGTCCTAGTGGATGGGAGGTTGAGCATGAGCCAGCAAAGTGCACTCGTGGCCTGGAGTTCCAGTGCCATTCTGGGGTGTATTAGAAGGGCTGTAGTTAGTAGGTCAAGAGAGATTCTCCTGCTCCTCTGCTCTGCCTTGGTGAGGCCACATCTGGAGTACTGTGTCCAGTTCTGGGGCCCCCAGTTCAAGAGCAACATACAACTGCTTGAGAGACTCCTGTGCAGAGCCACAAAGATGAAGAAGGGAATGGAATAGCTTGGTTACAAGGAGAGCCTGAAGGAGCTGGGGCTCTTTAGCTTGAAGAAGAGGAGACTGAGAGGTGACTTCAGCAATGTTTATAAATATGTGCAGGGTGAGTGCCAGGAGGCTGGAGCCAGGCTCCACTGGGTGATGCCCAGTGACAGGACAAGGGGCATTGAGTGGAAACTGAGGCATAGGAAGTTCCATGGAAACCTGAGGAAATCATTTTCCCTGTGAGGGTGACAGAACACTGAAACAGGCTGCCCGGGGGCATTGTGGAGTCTCCCACTCTGGAGATATTCAAGACCCACCTGGATGTGTTCCTGTGTGATCTGGTCTATGTGATTCTGCTCTGGCAGACGAGGTTGGACTGGATGAGCTTTGGAGATCCCTTCTAGCCCCTAACATTCTTTGATAACTACAGGTTGCTTGCATGAGAAATTTTTAGGTCAGACTCCTATTTATTTCGTCCTGTGTTGCAGTAAATATGTGTGAGAGCTCATGGGAGGCTTTTGGATTGTAACTTTGTCCTATAGCAGGTGCAGCTGAGAAGAATTTTGCACAGAGCAGCGCTGGTCTGTTGGGCAAACACTGCTCATGTTTCTGAGCACAGCCTCTCCTGAGACACAGCCATTTGCTGGTATCTACTTCCTGACATCTGTGGAGGCCCAGGATGGTTGATGAGTTTATAATGTTGTAAGATGGGAAAGAGGAAATCCAGAAAGGAAGTAGTAAGAAGAAATATGAATACACATGAGACCTTCCTCACCTTTTACTTCTTTGCCTTCATAGCTTCAGTCACAACATTTGATAATCTGCTTTGACTTATGCTATAGACTGGAGAAATGTTGAGTTGCTACAAGAAAGGAGACATATGCTGAGGGACCTGTAAACACCTAGGCAGAGAGGGAAGTAGTCAACTGGAAACTGCTACAGTGATTGCTTGGAATGGAAAAGTGGCATTGCTTTATCCTGGAAAATAATGATTAAAAAACCCAAACCAAACCTGACATTCAGGAATAAACCTCCCACAAAATATTTAATTTAGATGTCATTAGATAAAGTATGCTAATAGCAGAATTGCACATTAGCATCACATTTTTAATTCCTTGGATGCAATTAAGGGAAATTCATATGCTTTGGAAGTATCTGAGGCCAAAACAATAAAACCAACTTCAGTTTTAATAATTGATTTGCTCTTGTTAAGGAAACCTTTTCCCCTGCGTTTTGATCTCCAGTGTGTAATTTTATTAGAGGATGAAGATAGCAGACATATGAAAATGAAATAGATACTCTTAAGAGGCAGAAAGGAGAAGATGAGTGAGTTGGGTAGTCCCAGTTCACCACTGTATCACCCCAGGCTTAATCTGCAGAAGGAAGAGTTTTCCTGTTTATAGCAGCAACCACCTAGCAGTTACTCAGATTTAGAGCTACTTTACTGCAGGAATGCATTGGAGCCTTTCACTTTATTATCTTCTTCAGCCAGTGATGGAGCTATATATATTTTTGGTGGTATAGTGTCAACCCACAATATGAGTGACAGTGGAAATCTGTCTGGCACTGTACTATGAATAAACACACTCAAAAAACTTGTGGCTCAGGACTCAGCTGAAGGAAATTGCTGTCTGACTGTTCTGGCAAAAGAATTGCACAGAATAGGGGAAAAAAAAAAAAAAAAAAAGCAGCATTAACCTTTCCTGTAGTTCTTAATAAATGAGAAATCCCTGAAAGGTGCTATGCAGGGAGCCCTGGGATGCACAGGGAACAGTTACAGTATCACAGTATCACCAGGGTTGGAAGAGACCTCAAAGATCATCAAGTCCAACCCGTCACCACAGCCCTCAAGACCAGACCATGGCACCAAGTACCACATCCAAACGTGCCTTGAACACCTCCAGGGACGGTGACTCCACCACCTCCCTGGGCAGCCCATTCCAGCAGTCAATGACTCTCTCAGTCAAGAACTTTCTCCTCACCTCCAGCCTAAACTTCCCCTGGCACAACTTGAGACTGTGTATGGTTAGTTGTATGGTTAGTGCTGTAAGGGAAGTTTCAGACATAGAATCATAGAATCAGTCAGGGTTGGAAGGGACCACAATGATCATCTAGTTCCAACCCCCCTGCCACACTAGATGAGGCTGTCTAGAGCCAAAGTGATAAACAGGTAACCACAGGTGTTTAGGTACTTGTTAGCTTCTTGCCCAAATAAGTGTAAGCAAGCCTTGTTTTCACCTTGCCATTCTGATTGGTGAATTTCTGTGGCCAAAGGAGTCATTACACTTGGGCAAGTAATATAAATGGGGCTAAGTTGCAAGCAGTTGTGCTGCTGCTCTGCCTCACTGCTCTGCCTCTGTGTGCTGCTCTGCTCTGTGTGTTCTCTGCCTCACTGCTCGGCTTAGATATGTCCTACTTTGCCCCGTGCTTTGGACCAGCTTAGCCCTGATGTTTTGGGCTTGAACCACCTGGAAACTTAAGTGCCTCAAGTTTACCAGGAGGAGACATTAAGTGCCTCACAACGTGGTGAGAAATGCCACTGACATTGTGCTCTCTGCACATCAGCAAGAGGTCCTGCCTGCACCTCTGCAAACCTCCATGCCAAGAGGAACCAGAACCAGGTCAGAGGTTGTCTGCCTCTTTGCCAGCACCCTGCTAGAGCCTGGAAAGATCTAGAAGCCTCTCAACAACTAGCAAGACTCTGAGCAGTTCCAACACTGCCATAAAGGAGCTAGGGACTATCTGTGAATTCTACTCCACCACTGTGAGTAGAACAGACTTTGTCTAGGGCTCCAGGCAGCCTATTTGTAAGTGGGGCAAAGCCATTTGTGGCTAAAGCTTTGCAGCTTTCTGATTCTCCTAAATGAATGAATTGCCCATAAGCATCCTTGGGAAGATTTTCCTGACCAAATTAGAACCCAAATTTAACTGGTTTGTATAGAGTTTGTGGGCAGGGCTTTTTTTTTTGGAAATAAAATAGCTACATATTTTGTAACTCCTGCCTCATTGATTTCCACAACTAATTCAGGTCTGCAGGAGATAATCTTGTACTCAGCTCATTATCAAGGAGGTTTTTTTCTCAACAGTGCAATCTTTCATTCATTATTCCTTAACGTTTTGCCATAGCTGACAGATGCTCTGTGGCTGTGAGCTTAATTAATAAAAACATTACCCTAAAATAGCATCCCAGAGCCACTTATTCTCCCTTTGCTTGCTCAATTACATATTTTGCTCTCTTTTCACAGAATCACAGGGTGTTAGAGGTTGGAAGGGACCTCAAAAGATCATCTAGTCCAACTCCCTGCCAGAGCAGGATCACCTAGGACAGCTCACACAGGAGCACATCCAGGCAGGTTTTGAATGCCTTCAGAGAAGGGAGACTCCACAACCTCTCTGGACAGCCTGTTCCAGTGTTTTGTCATTCTCACAGTGGAAAAGTTTTTCCTTATGTTCACATGGAGCTCCAGCTTGCACACATTGGCTCTTGTCCTGTCTTTGGACATCACTGAGCAGAGCCTAGCCCCATCCTCCTCACTCTGCCCTCCACATCCTGATGAACATGAATGAGGTTACCTCTCAGTCTCCTCCTCTCCAAGCTAAAGAGCCCCAGCTCCTTCAGCCTTTCCTCATAAGGGAGATGTTCCACTCCATGACCTTTGTGGCTCTGTGCTGGGTTCCCTGAGGTCCTTCTTCATCTGAGTAGCCCAGAACTGAACACAATATTCCAGATGTGGCCTCACCAAGGCAGAGTAGAGGGGTAAGAGAACCTCTCCTGACCTACTAACCACAGCCATTCTAATACACCCCAGGATTCCACTGGCCACAAGGGCATATTGCTGGCTCATGGTCATCTTTCTCTCCACCAGAAACCCAGGTCCCTCTCCTGTGCACTGCAATTTTCTCATAGTCTTGAAAGTCTGCATTATGCCTTGCATCAGTAAATTCTTTTTTACATCAGTAAATTCTTTTTGACCTGAGAAGGTGATACTGATGCAAGAGTCCATTCAGAAAGAAAATGAATTGCATGTTGTTGGTTTTTTTTTTTCTTGAAAGGGTTTGAGCTTTTATGGGTTCCCACTGTAGTCCTGTTTGAGGAACAAAGCTGTCCTACTGCCAGCCTCACTACATTTTTCATGGATCTTTTGAGTAGGCAGTCCCAGAACCTGTGTCCTAAAACTGCCAAACCTATATTTACTGGTTGCTGTGGGAGGTTTTTCATTGTCAATCTCAGCTGAGAGATCTGCCTTGAGGGTAAAGACTATGCTAATATTTGCAACTTCTTTAGAAGTGGTGAGTTGTTCTTTCTTCCACTTAGTCATAGAAGAACAAATTGCCTCTTTCCTTGTCTTCCCAATTTCTTTTCTCTTTCTCTCTAGCTGGGGAGTTGCCTTTCTCCCAAGCTTCTTTACACAGAAACAACCAAAATGGGAAAATTAGGTATATTTACACTTGACTGTTACAAGAAACACTATTTCAGCAAATCCATCATGCCACTTTGCTTCCCTTTATTCTTCTGAATCCTTCAGAAACATCCATATCCTTTCAGTGACCTCCCAAAGACACAGCATGCACATGATGTGCATCTCAAGCAACATCTGTTAAAAGAGACCAGGAAATTCACTTCCTTTTGCTTTCTCAAGGATTGTCCAAGCTGCCCAGAAACTTCTCTCAGGGCAAAAATGCAGAAAAAGAACAGCTGTGTGGTTCAGTGTCAGAGCTTTTTCCTAGATGAGTGCACAAGAGAAGATGAGGAGGATATATTATTTTCTGCCACTCTCTGCAGCTTCACAGAAGTCAGGAACCCCATCTGACCCATAATTGTTCTGGTTGGTTGGAAGAGGACTTTCAGATCAACTCCTAACCATTAACATAACACTGTCAACTCACCACCAAATCATCTCCTTCAGCATCACATCTGTATGGATATTAAATACCTCCAGAGATGGTAACTAAACCACTCCCCTAGTCAGCCTGCTACAGTGCTTAATAGCTCATTCAGGGAAGAGATTTTTCCTAGTAATGGGATGAGTTTAACCAGGCCAATGCCAGGTCCTGCACTTGGGTAACAACAACCCCAAGCAGGCTACAGGCTTGGGGCAGTGTGGCTGGAGAGCTGCTGACAGAAAGGGCTTGTAATAGACAGGAGCTGAATATGAGCCAGCAGTGTGCCCAGGTGGCCAAGAAGGCCAATGGCATCCTGGCTGGGATTAAATGTGCTGTGGCCAGCAGGAGCAGGGAGATGATTGTCCCCTTGGACTCTGCTCTGGTGAGGCCACACTTGGAGTATTGTGCTCGGTTTTGGGCACCGCAATACAAGAGAGAGGTGGAGGTGCTGGAGCAGGTCCAGAGGAGAGCAAGAAAGCTGGGGAAGGGCCTGGAGAATAAATCTTACAAGGAATAACTGAGGGAACTGGGGATGGTTAGTGTGAGGACAAGGAGACTGAGGGCAGACCTCATTGCTGTCTACGAGTACCTGAAGGGACATTGTGGAGAGGCTGCTGCTGGGCTCTGCTCACAGCGAATTGGAGACAGAACAAGGAGGGATGGCCTCAAGCTGAGGCTGGGGAGGGTTAGATTGGACATTAGGAAAATGTTTTTGATGGAGAGAGTGGTCAGGGACTGGAATGGGCTGTCCAGGGAGGTGGTGGAGTCCCCAACCCTGGATGTGTTTAAGGGTCATTTGGGTGTGGTGCTTGGGGATATGGTTTAAGGTGAACCTTGTGGAGTAAGGTTCTAGGTTGGAGTTGGTGATCCTGAGAGGTTTTGCCAGCCTGCATATTTCTGTGATTCTGTGATAGTATTCAGCCTAAACCTCCCCTTGCACTATCTGAGGCTATTTCCTCCTGTCCTATTACTTGCTGCCTGGGAGAAGATGCTGACACCCACCTCCCTACAACCTCCTTTCAAGAAGCTGAGAAATCTGAAGGAGGCCTACAGGAGGGCTGGGAAGGGACTATTTGCAAGGTCTGGTAATGACAGGATGAGGAGGAATGGGTTTGAACTGACAGAGGGGAGATTTAAACTGGGTGTTAGGAAGAAGTTGTTTGCAGTGATGGTGTTGAGACACTGGCACAGGTTGCCCAGGGAGGTTGTGGCTGCTCCCTCCCTGGAGGTGTTCAAGGCCAGGTTGGAGGAGGCCTTGAGTGACTTGTTCTAGTGGGAGGTGTCCCTGCCTATGGCAGGGGGTTGGAACTGGATGATCTTTGAGGTCTCTTCCAACCTAAACCGTTCTGTGATTCTATAATACAGTCTCTCCTGTGCTTTCTTTTCAACAGCCTAAAGAACCCCACTTGCCTCAGGCACTCATCATAAAACTTGTACTCTAGACCTCTTGTCATCTTTGTTACCCTTTTCTAGACCTGCTCCAGCACCTCAGTGTCCTTCTTGTAGTGAGGAACCCCAAACTGACCCAGTTTTCAAGGTGTGACCTCACCAGTGCTGAGTACAGGGGCACAATCCCTTCCCTACTCCTGCTGGCCACACTGGTCCTGATCCAAGCCAGGATGCTGTTGACCTTCTTGGCCACCTGGGCAGACTGCTGGCTCATGTTCAGCCAGCTGCCAACCAGCACCCCTAGGTCCTTTTCCACCAGGCAGCTTTCCAGCTGCTCTGCCTCAAGCTTATGTCCTGAAGACTTTATTGAAATGCAGGACTTTGTTCAAATTCAAATTCTTTTCATATTTGAATTAAAAAAAAAAAATCTATTAGATGGATGAAAATCTTGACATGAAAGATTTATCTCTGAGAACATGAAAAATGTCAGTACTTTATACAAATACCTCTCAATGCCTGTCATGGTGATTTCAAAATAGAGTTCAAACTTAGAACTGAATTGTAGCTATGTCCTTTTTGGTGTATATTATTTTTTTTAACAGAACTTTATGTGATGCATCCTGTTTTTACAATTCTGTTTTCTAAGCAGCATTTTTAGGTAATATGCTTTAAACCTATGCAGAATCATAGAATCAGAACCAGGCAGGGTTGAAAGGGACCACAAGGATCATAGAGTTCTAACTCGATGATCCCTGCCATGGGCAGGGACGCCTCACACTAGATCAGGCTGGCCACAACCTCATCCAGCCTGGCCTTAAACACCTCCAGGGATGAGGATTCCACCACCTCCCTGGGCAAACCCTGCCAGGCTCTCATCAACCTCATGCTGAAGAATTTCTTCCTAACCTCCAGTCTGAATCTCCCCATTTCCAGCTTTATTTTATTCCCCCCAGTCCTATCACTACCTGACACGCTAAAAAGTCCCTCCCCAGCTTTCTTGTAGCCCCCCTTCAGATACTGGAAGGCCACAATAAGGTCACCTGGGAGCCTTCTCCTCTCCAGACTGAACAGCCCCAACTCTTTCATTCTGTCCTCACAACAGAGCAGCTCTGGCACTCTGAGCATCCTCATGGCCCTTCTCTGGACACACT
>VWZE01011812.1:27126-37531 GCA_013396675.1 Eubucco bourcierii
CTCTTCAGGGAAAAAAAAAATCCACTATGTCCACACTGAAAGTTATTTTTTTTTTTTTGGGGGGGGGAGGGATGGTAAAGAAATGTTGGCAAACCCTCCTGATGAACCACTGCTCTCACCAAATAAAAGTGATTTCCCACTAGAGCTTGTTCCACTTTTCTCAGCAGAAGCAGCAATACCAAGAGCAATTTTTGCCAGCCCAGCAGCATTCTGTGAAGGGGACTGTGTGGCTGAGAGCTGTGTGTTATTGACTGCTCCTTCACATCATCCTTGAGACCTGGAGAGGAGAAGGCTGAGAGGAGATCTAATAAGTGTGTATAAATATCTGAGGGGTGGGGGGCAGGAAGGAAGGGACAGGGACAGGCTCTGCTCACTTGTGCCCTGGCATAGCACAAGGGGCAAGGGATGGAAATTGCAGCAGAGGAGGTTCCACCTCGACATGAGGGTGAACTTCTTGACTGCAAGGGTCCCAGAGCCCTGGCACAGGCTGCCCAGAGAGGTTGTGGAGTCTCCTTCTCTGGAGCCTTCCGAGACCTATCTGGATGTGTTTCTGTGTGCCCTGAGCTAGACTGTCTGGTCCTGCTCTGGCAGGGGGGGGTTGGACTGGAAGATCTCCAGAGGTCCCTTTGCAGAATCACAGACACATGCAGGCTGTCAAAGCTCCTTAGGAGCACCAAGTCCAACCCAGAGCCCTGCTCTGCAAGAGTCACCTTAAAACCATCTCCCCAAGCACCACATCCAAACCATCCTTAATTACATCCAGGGGTGGGGACTCCACCACCTCCCTGGGGGCAGCTCATTCCAGTCCCTGACCACTCTCTCCAGGAAAAACTTTATCCTAATGTCCAATTTAAACCTCCCCAGCCTCAGCTTGAGGCCATTCCCCCTTGTTCTGTCTCCAGTGACCTTGAGGCCATTCCCCCTTGTTCTGTCTCCAGTGACCTTGAGGCCATTCTCCCTTGTTCTGTCTCCAGTGACCTTGAGGCCGTTCTCCCTTGTTCTGTCTCCAGTGATCTATGAGCAGAGCCCAGCAGCAGCCTCTCCACAAGATCCCTTCAGGTAGCTGCAGACAGCAATGAGCTCTGCCCTCAGCCTCCTCCTCTTCCCCAAACTAAAACATCCCCAATCCCTCAGTCCTTTCCAACCCCTGACACCCCCTGATGATTACTCCAGCACAAAATTAGGACCCAGCTAATGCTCCAACAGTGAGCTGAAACCAGGAGAACTGGTGTAGACGTGACAATTGAGGTTTACACCTGGAAACAGTGCGCTGAGGATGTGCAAGCAACTCTTACTCCTTTGGAGAAGGTTGAGTTTGCACATAGAACAGTGATCAACAGCCCAAACTCCTCAAGTCCCTTAGAGTGTTTCTTTGAAGGGCCACACATTGCATATATTTAAATGATATCTATATATGTTTCTTCAAACACATCATTGTTCTCTCAGAACAAAGCAAGAGATGAAGGTTTGAAAGGCAACTTGTGTCCCTTGAGCTAACCAGCACTGCAGTTTCCACACTCAGCTAGCACAGGAGTGTTGAATTGCAGTTAGCTAAAAGCCTCCCTGAGCTGTGCTGATTTCTCAGCCATTGGTGACCCAGGTCAAAAATGTGGAGATATAGAATCATAGAATGGTAAGGTTGGAAGGAACCTCAAGGATCATCTAGTTCCACTAGTTCCATCCTCCCACTAGCACAGGTCACTCAAGGTCTCCTCCAACCTGGCCTTGAACACCTCCAGGGAGGGAGCAGCCACAACCTCCCTGGGCAACCTGTGCCAGTGCCTCACCACCCTCACTGCAAACAACTTCCTCCTAGGCTCTGGGATGACCTTAGAGCTGCATTTCAGTATCTGAAGGGGACCTATGGGAAGGCTGAGGAGGGATTGCACTGATAGGGTGAGCAGCAGGGGTCTGAAACTGGAGCAGGGGAGATTTAGGTTGGACATCAGGGCAAAGTTCTTCACTTAAGTGGTAACAAGCCCAGGGATGTGGCTGAGGTCCCATTCAAGATCAGACTTGATGGGCAGCCTGCTCTGGTTGTCCTTGACCAATTCACAGGATCACAGGATGTCAGGGGTTGGAAGGGACCCAAAGAGAGCATAGAATGGTTTAGGTTGGAAGGGACCTCAAAGCTCATCCAGTTCCAAGCCCCCACCACAGACAGAGACACCTCCCACTAGTACAGGTCACTCAAGGTCTCATCCAACCTGATCCTGAACACTTCCAGGGAGGTTGTGGAGCACAGAATCACCCAGTGTGATTTTCTACTCTATCTGCTGCTTCCCTTGGCTGTGATTTTTTTGTTTCCTGCCTCTTCTGTCTCATCTCCAGCCCCTCCAGCCCCTTCTCCTGTCACACTGCCTCACTGACAATAACAAAGCTGGAAGGGATGAGGACTTTCCCCCAGGTTACTGCAACTCCTGATAAATAGGAGGGTCTCTGCAGGATGCTGCTGTGAGAGACTGCTCCCCATTCTGATCTGGAGTGGACATCCAAGCAGCAGAAAGCTAATGCCTCCATTCCCAGTGTGCCTGGCAGCTCTGCATCCCTTCCAACCCTAGGAAATCTCTCCCAGACACACATGAATTGCCTTCTTTGTCTGACCTGTTCTCTATTAAGCAGAGGGGACTTACCCCAGAGTTGCTTTTTGGTCTCTTTCATCTTATTCCCCCCCTCCCCACCCACTTCTACACTCTATTATAAATAAGAATTTCCTAATTATTTCTGCTCTAACCCCTTAAAAGTTTCACATGATGGTGACACAGCAAGGAAATGAAAGGAGGGAGATATATGTGTGAATGGATCTGGTCACCCTCAGGCTCTTTGAAGTGGGGAGAGGAAAAAAAAAAATTAGGTCTGGGCAATCCATTTCTGGTGTAAATGTTTCAGTCATATATCTGGAGGGAGCTGCCATTAGCAAAGGGGCAATCTGTCATGGGCTCCCCCTTTGTGGCCCTTGTTCTGTGAAGCAGGAGCTGTGAACACAGGAGGTGAGTACCAAGTGGAGGGACTGCAAACATCACTAATAATGTTCATTAACAGCAAGACAATTAACCTTTTTTTTTTTTTTTTAAATGTAAAATATTTGGTTTGGTTGCTCTTTGCCAAGATAAAACAACCCCAAACCAAGGGCTGTTAAGCTTCCAGATAAATATATTTCCTTGCAACACAAGATGTGGGATTCCATGGGAACAAATACCCAGACATAAAAATGCAAACTGCTTGGGGGCATTATCAACGTGGTAGTGTAATGGGGAAAAAACCAAACAACAACAACAAAAAAAAAGAAAAGAAAAAGGCAAAAAAGAAGAAAAGGAATTTGAAAAAGGAAATAAAAAGGAAAAAAAACCAGAAAAAAGAAGAAGAATTTCGAAAGAAGAAGAAGATGAAGAAGAATTTCGAAAGAAGAAGAAGATGAAGAAGAATTTCGAAAGAAGAAGAAGATGAAGAAGAATTTCGAAAGAAGAAGAAGATGAAGAAGAATTTCGAAAGAAGAAGAAGATGAAGAAGAATTTCGAAAGAAGAAGAAGATGAAGAAGAATTTCGAAAGAAGAAGAAGATGAAGAAGAATTTCGAAAGAAGAAGAAGATGAAGAAGAATTTCGAAAGAAGAAGAAGATGAAGAAGAATTTCGAAAGAAGAAGAAGATGAAGAAGAATTTCGAAAGAAGAAGAAGATGAAGAAGAATTTCGAAAGAAGAAGAAGATGAAGAAGAATTTCGAAAGAAGAAGAAGATGAAGAAGAATTTCGANGAAAAAATTTCCCTTTTTTTTTTTTTTTTTAATGTAAAATATTTGGTTTGGTTGCTCTCTGCCAAGATAAAACAACCCCAAACCAAGGGCTATTAAGCTTCCAGATAAATATATTTCCTTGCAACACAAGATGTGGGATTCCATGGGAACAAATACCCAGACATAAAAATGCAAACTGCTTGGGGGCATTATCAACGTGGTAGTGTAATGGGGAAAAAACCAAACAACAACAACAAAAAAAAAGAAAAGAAAAAGGCAAAAAAGAAGAAAAGGAATTTGAAAAAGGAAATAAAAAGGAAAAAAAACCAGAAAAAAGAAGAAGAATTTCGAAAGAAGAAGAAGATGAAGAAGAATTTCGAAAGAAGAAGAAGATGAAGAAGAATTTCGAAAGAAGAAGAAGATGAAGAAGAATTTCGAAAGAAGAAGAAGATGAAGAAGAATTTCGAAAGAAGAAGAAGATGAAGAAGAATTTCGAAAGAAGAAGAAGATGAAGAAGAATTTCGAAAGAAGAAGAAGATGAAGAAGAATTTCGAAAGAAGAAGAAGATGAAGAAGAATTTCGAAAGAAGAAGAAGATGAANGAATAACGAAAGAAGAAGAAGAAAAATTTAGAAAGAAGAAGAAGAAAAATTTAGAAAGAAGAAGAAGAAAAATTTAGAAAGAAGAAGAAGAAAAATTTAGAAAGATGAAGAAAAAAGAAAGAAGAAAAAAGAAAGAAGAAGAAAAAAGAAAGGAAAAAAAGATAAACAAAAAAAGAAAAAGAAAATTAGAAAAGAAAAAAGAAAATAAAAAATAATGAAAAAAAATAACTAAAATAAAAGAAAAATAAAAAAGGAAAAATCAAAAAAGAAAGAGGGGAAAAGAAAAAGAAGAAAAGAAAGAAGAAAAAATAGAATAAAAAAAAGAAAAAAGTAAAATAAAGAAAATCAAAAAGAAAAAAGAAAGCAGAGAAAAAAGAAAACAAAAAAGGAGAAAAAAAAAAAGAAAAAAAAAGAAGGGGAGGGAAAAGTATAAATGTCACAGAAGCTATAAGCAAAATTAAGACAGCAGGCATTGTGCTTAAATCTCACGGGTAATGTGCTGCAGATTAAGCTGCATACTGATCACACACGGCAAAGTGTGACACAGATTGGCTGAGGAGAACAAAAAGCAGTTTACTGAGATGCTATAAATGATGATCACACTCACAGAGATCTGTGCATGGAGCAATTCCTGCTCACAGCGTTGGCAGAATTGGCAGGGATGGAAGGGACTACAAGGATCAGTCAGTCCCAACCCCCCTGCCATGCCCAGGGACACCTCACACTAGATCAGGCTGGCCACAGCCTCAGCCAGCCTGGCCTTAAACACCTCCAAGGATGAGGCTTCCACCACCTCCCTGGGCAACCCCTGCCAGGCTCTCACCACCCTCATGCTAAACAACTTCTTCCTAACCTCAGTCTGACTCTCCCCATTTCCAGCTTGATTCCATTCCCCCCAGTCCTATCACTCCCTGACAGCCTCAAAAATCCCTCCCCAGCTTTCTTGTAGCCCCCTTCAGATCCTGCAAGGCCACAAGAAGGTCACCTGGGAGCCTTCTCCTCTCCAGCCTGCACAGCCCCAACTGCCTCAGTCTCTCCTCACAGCAGAGCAGCTCCAGCCCTCTGCTCATCCTCATGGCCCTGCTCTGGACACCTTTCCAGCCCCTCCACATCCCTCTTGTCCCAGGGGCTCCAGCACTGGATGCAGCACTCCAGGTGAGGTCTACAGCAATGCACAGCAGAGGGGCAGGATCCCTTCCCTGGCCCTGCTGCCCACACTACTTCTTCTGCAGCCCAGGCTCTGGTTGCTCTCTGGGCTGCCAGAGCTCACTGACAGCTCACACTGAGCTTCTCCTCCACCAGCACCCCCACGTGCCTCTCCTCAGGGATGCTCTCCAGCCAGGCACTGCCCAGCCTAGATATATACATAGAGAGAGATATATAGATATATATACACACACACATATCATCCAGCTCCAACCCCTCTGCCATACCCAGGGACACCTCACACTAGATCAGGCTGGCCACAGCTTCATCCAGCCTGGCCTTAAAAACTTCCAGGAATGAGGCTTCCAGCACCTCCATGGGCAATCTCTTCCAATGTCTCATGACCCTCATGGAAAATAACTACTACTTAACCTCCAGTCTGACTCTCCCCATTTCTAGCTTGGTTCCATTCCCCCCAGTCCTATCACTTCCTGACAGCCTAAGAAGTCGTGTGTATGTGTGTGTGTCCCCAGTTTTTCTGTAGCCCTCTTCAGTTACTGGTACATCCTGCAGCTTTAGATGGACAATTATTTTCACTTTTTGATTCTGGGAAAACAAATTAATGAGGAATGGAGAAATGAGAAGCAAAACTTTGTGGTTTATGCTAGGGAGAATCACAGAACCACAACATTACTGAGGCTGGAGTGGAGCACTGAGATCATCCAGCCCAGCCTATGACCTAACACACATCAACCAGACCACAGCACTAAAGGCAGAGCAGAGGCAAGTCCACAGGTAGGGAAGATGCCAGAGGTGGAAGGAACTGAAGTTTGCAGCAAAGGAGCAGCTGCAGGTGAGGAAAGGGCAAAGCAGAGGCCAAGCTGCTCTTGTGGGGATGAAGCCAAGAGCAGAGATTTCCTCCTCTGAGCAGCAAACCACAGCCAGCATGGAGGAGCAGCAGCAGCACAGGGCTCTGAGAGCTGAATTCAAAATGTACTTTTCCAGGCAGGGTTCACCAAAGCTCCCAGCCCTACTGTGCTAAAGCTGGCAATGGAAGCACAGAATCAGTCAGGGCTGGAAGGGACCACAAGGAGCAGCCAGTTCCAACCCCCCTGCCATGCCCAGGGACACCTCACACTACATCAGGCTGCCCACAGCCTCAGCCAGCCTGGCCTTAAACACCTCCAGGGATGAGGCTTCCAACACCTCCCTGGCCAACCCCTGCCAGGCTCTCACCAGCCTCATGCTCAACAACTTCTTCCTAACCTCCAGTCTGAATCTCCCCATTTCTAGCTTGGTTCCATTCCCCCCAGTCCTATCCCTACCTCACAGCCTAAAAAGTCCCTCCCCATCTTTCTTGAAGCCCCCTTCAGATCCTGCAAGGCCACAAGAAGGGCACCTGGGAGCCTTCTCCTCACCACAACGAACAGTTGAAGAACTTCTTAACGTCCAACTTGAATCTCCCCACTTGTAGTTTCTCTCCCTGTTTTCAGAAGGCTGTTAACTGAGAAGCTTTGACATGGTCCCCACTTTCCCACCCTGCAAGCAAAAGCCAAGGCCACTGCTGTGTGTGAGAGGGATCTAACCTCTGCCAAATGCCACTGGGCACGTTAGGCAAGAGTAAAGTTTGCTACAACTGCAGTCAGATTACAGAAATAGTGATTCAGCTGTGACACTGATGGGGGCACAGACAGACAGAGGATGCTCAGCAGGTTTGCTGATGCCACCAACCTGGGAGGCTTGGCTGAGACAGCTGCAGGCTGTGAGGCCATCCATTGAGAGCTGGGCAGACAGAGCTGGGCACAGAGGAACCAAATGAAGTTCAACAAGGACAAGTGCAGAGTCTTGCACCTGGGGAGGAACAATAAACAACAGCAGGACAGGTTGGGAGGTGATCTGCTGGAGAGCAGCCCTGTGGAGAGGCACCTGGGATGCTGGTGGAGAACATCCATGGGCAGCAATGTGCCCTGGTGTNAGGGGACTGAGCACTGCCTGGTGAGGAGAGTCTGAGGGACCTGGGGCTGCTTAGTCTGGAGAAGAGAAGACTGAGAGGGGATCTGATCAATGTTTATAACATGTTTATAAATGGTTTTGGGTGCTGCTTTCTAAGCATCAGGCTGAGGACAGATCACAGAGTCACAGACTGCATTGGGTCAAAGGGGATTCCCAAAGCTCATCTTGTCCAAACCCCCTGAATCTTGAGCACTACAATTTTGGGCATCCCAGTTTAAGAGGGACCTGGGGCTGCTTAGTTTGGAGAAGAGAAGACTGAGAGGGCATGTGATAAATGTTTCTAAATCTCTGAGGGTTGGGGGACAGGAGGGGGGGACAGGCTCTGCTCACAGCTGCCTGGGATAGGACAAGGAGCAATGGATGGAAGCTGCAGCACAGGAGGTTCCAGCTCAACACAAGGGCAACTTCTTGCCTGTGAGGGTCCCAGAGCCCTGGCACAGGCTGCCCAGAGAGGTTGAGGAGTCTCCTTCTCTGGAGCCTTTCCAGCCCTGTCTGGATGTGTTGCTGTGTGCCCTGAGCTGCATTGTCTGGTCCTGCTCTGGCAGAGAGGTTGGACTGAATGGACCCAAGTAAGGCATTTGACTCTGTCCCACATGGCATCCTGGTCACCAAACTGGAAAAACATGGACTGGGTGTGTGGAGCACTGCTGGGTAAGGAGCTGGCTGGATGGTGGCACACAGAGTGAGGATCAAGGGCACAATGTCCAACTGAAAACCAGTTCCAAGTGGTGTCCCTGAGGGGTCAGTGCTGGCACCAGTGCTGTTGGACATCTTTGTCACTGACACGGGTAGAGGAATCGAGTGCAGTCTCAGCAAGTGTGCAGCTGGCACCAGGCTGTTGGACTGGATGATCTCTTTGGGTCCCTTCCAACCCCTGACATCCCTTGGTGCTGGGATCTGTGATGCCAGCAGCTCCTCACGGATGCACCTTGGCAGTGTCGTCTCATTGTTAACAGTGCCGGACAGAGCTGCAGGAGCTTCCCCACGGGAATCCTGCTGCAACCTCCAACATTAGCATAAACAGCTGAGTTTCTGCCAGCTCTGCTGACCCTTTAAATAGCTGCTGCAAGCTCACTGGAGCTTGGAAAGCAGCCCTGGCCTGGAAATGACTTGCTGATCATTTGTTCTGGCCTCTCACAGCCCCGCTGCAAGGCTGGAATAAAGGCAGCTAATAATTGCATCTCTTCCTCCAGATGTGATGCCTGTGGGCAGGCCAATTGCTTGAACCTTATTTGCTCAAAGTGATTTCATATTTTATGGGGTCTTTGTGAAGAGGAGGGCTGGTGGCTGCTGCCAGGAGCATAGATGCACACACAGAAAGGTGGCAGCAATTACTTGGAACCTGTGAACCACTCAGGGTCTTCCTTCCTTTTATTTTCCATCACTCCTGAACCAGAAAGGTCACAATTTGAAAGATTTTTCATCATTCCTTGCTAGAAATCAGAGGGGAAAGATTCCAAAAGCCCTTCTCAGGGCTCAGGTAGAGCACAAAGCTGGGCTCTGGCTCTCTGTGCCCTCTGACAGTAAGGCAGCAAGCCCTGAGCCAAACATTTGTGCCAACATAGGACCAGGTAGAAGCTTGGTTAGCTTTCAGATGCCTACATCTTCCTGCCTATTGAGTTGCCATACACCTGGGGTTGCTTGGATTTGCAAAACCTATTTCCTGCAGAATTTTTTTGGGGGGGTAAAGAAACTTGAAGTTCTCCTCCACTTGCCTGGATAAGGCACTGAAGCTTCTCATTCAAACATGTCCAGCTGAAGAAGAGCCTCTGGGCATTCACAGCTTCTCCAGACACTGCCTGTGGTACCTGGATGCTGATGTGCTGGAATTTATTATAGACTTCCCTGCTGCTATCTTGTGTGTCTCCAGCAGGCCTTGTTTGGAGGATGAAAATATGGGTTGGCAGGATGCATTTTTCAGGCATCTGACACGTAAGAAGACTTGAATCATAGAGTCATGGACTGGGTTGGGTTGGAAGGGACCTTTACAGACCATCTAGACCAAACTCCCTGCCATAAGCAAGGACAGAGCTCATTGCTCACTACAGCTGCCTGAAGGGAGGTTGTAGCCAGCTGGGGTTGGGCTCTGCTGCCAGGCACCCAGGGACAGAACAAGAGGACACAGCCTCAAGCTGTGCCAGGGGAGGTCTAGGCTGGATGTTAGGAAGAAGTTCTTCCCAGCAAGAGTGATTGGCATTGGAATGGGCTGCCCAGGGAGGTGGTGCAGTGCCCATGCCTGGAGGTGTTTGAGAGGAGGCTGCATGAGGCACTCAGTGCCATGGCTTAGGTAATTAGAAGGTGTTAGGTGCTAGGTTGGACTGGATGGTCTCAGAGGTCTTTCCCAACCTGCCTCATTCTGTGATTCTAACATCCCCAAAGATGCTGTGGGAAGGGGGTTGGGAAGAAACCTGTGATGATTTTGCCTTCCCATGTCTTCTTGAAGCAATCTCCTCCTCCAGCCAGGCTCCCATCATATACTAATTGAGACCTCTTGCAGCCAAGGACTGAGCTGAGGCATAGAATAGAGGAATGATCTTGGTTGGAAGTGACCTCCAAAGGTCATCCAGTCCAACCCCTCTGCAGCCAGCAGGGACATGCTCAACTCGGGCCTTTACTAGGGCCATCCAGTCCAAACTCCCTGCCATTAGCAAGGACACATTTTACTAGAGCAGGTTGCTCAGTGCCCTGCACAATCCATCCTTGAGTGCTTCCAGGTAAGGGTCATCTACAGCTTCTTTGGGCAACATAGAACCACAGAATGGGCTGGGTTGGGAGGGACCTCCAAAGCTCATCCAGTCCAACCCACTCTGCACTCAGCAGGGACATCCTCAGCTAGATCAGGTTGCCCACAGCCCTCTCAAGCCTCACCTTGGATATCTCCAGGGATAGGGCTTCAACCACCTCCCTGGGCAACC
>VWZE01011813.1:14855-45806 GCA_013396675.1 Eubucco bourcierii
TGTTCAAGGCCAGGTTGTTTGAGGCCTTGAGTGAGCTGTACTAGTGGGAGGTGTCCCTGCCTATGGCAGGGGGTTGGAACTAGATGATTCTTGAGGTCCCTTCCAACCTTACCATTCTATGATTCTATGATTTTTTTAAAATTTTTTTATTTTTTTCCCAGAGATTTGGAATCTGTATTCACATTTTATAATTTGTGTATTATAAGAGAGAAATTGTTCAAAGTATTGAAAAATCATTTTTACTATCTCTAATGCTCTAATGTTAGTAAAAAAAAATGAATACTAAGTGTAGGCAAAAAAACCCAAACTATTTATTCTGCTGAGGAGGTTGTAGCCAGGTGGGAGTTGGTCTTTCCTGCCCGTGATAGAACAAGAGGACAACCTCATACTGTGCCAGGGGAGGTATAGGCTGGACACTGGGAAGAAGTTCTTCACAGAAAGAGTAATTGGCCATTGGAATGGGCTGCCTGGGGAGGTGGTGGAGTCAGCATCCCTGGAGGTGTTTAAGAGGAGGCTGGATGAGGTACTTAGTGCCATGGTTTAGTTAATTAGAAGGGATAGGTGATAGGTTGGACTCGTTGATCCTAGAGGTCTTTTCCAACCTGGTTAATTCTGTGAAATAACTGGAATCACAGAATCACAGAATGTCAGGGGCTGGAAGTGACTTCAAAAGCTCATCCAGTCCAACCCCCCCTCTCTGAGCAGGATCACCTAGAACAGATCACACAGAGAGATTGAGGGAGCTGGGGCTCTTTAACTTGGAAAAGAGGAGACTGAGAGGTCATCTCATGAATGTTTTTATATATGTAAAGGGTGAGTGCCAGGAGGCTGGACCCATTTTCAAAGAGATTTCATTCTTGCACCTTTATGTGGCACGGAGAAAATGCACTTCACTGATTATTTTCCTATTGCTTAGAAAGTCAAACAGATTCGTGTAAAGTGATTAAATCAGGACTTCAAAAGAAAGTCAAAATCTTTGTTTCCCTGAAGAGAAAGCTGAATAAATAGCTGTAGCATGAAAGCAGGGAGCAGTAAGCATTGAGACACTGGCAAGGTAAGCATCACTTACCAGTGCAACACACTGGCTTTAGCAGAGCAAATCTATATTTCCCTCCAGGGAGAAGAGGAAGAAAAAGAAGGCTGATTACAGGACTGATAGATGAGGATATTTTATTTCCCCCCAAAAAACACCCTGCCCTTACTATACTTTTCCTGTTTCCTTAGTACTCTTTATTCTCTAGTTTTTGTTTGGGTTTTTCATTGTTTTTGTTCTGGTTTGGGTTTTGTTGTTTGATTGGTTGGTTTTATTCTTTCATTCTTAAGTATTTCTGAAAGCAGTCTTATGTGGTATATTAAGAACCAGTTTGTGCTGTACTTGTTTTCGTTTCCTACAGCCTATACCAATACATCTGTTTTCTCTGAAAAATACTCTTTGATTGCTTAAATAAAAAAGCTGCCTCTGAAAACCAGAACAATTAAGAAAACGGGGGAAATAGCCTACAGAAACTGTCATTGCTCAACATTACAGCTGATAACAGTGGTGAAAATTACTGCCTGCCAGCTCCCAGTGCCCTTAAAAGTACATCAGACTCTTGGGGCCTCTAAATAGTTATGAATACAAAGACTAGTTATCTTTTTTTTTAAGCTCAGAAGTCCAGTTTCTTAGAGTGGGTTTAGGTTTCCCATTAAATGTTTGGTATGTGCTTAGATGACTTCTCTCACTGTGTTGTTTGCGAGTCTCTCTTGCATCAGGTTACTACAATCCACTCCATTTTATAGACCAATTAACCAAGATATTAATTGCTAGTCTATAAATATAGAAAGGGTACAGAAAACTGAGAAAAGAATTGTTTGGTTTTTTTTTTTTTAAATCAACATCATTAACTCAAGCTTTCTAAAACTTGGAATTTCTCCTTTAGTGGAGCAAGAGTTTTGATTTTGTTTCAAATCAAATCAGCATAGAATCATAGAATGGTAAGGTTGGAAGGGACCTCAAGGATCAGCTAGTTCCAACCCCCTGCCATAGGCAGGGACACCTCCCACTAGTACAGCTCACTCAAGGCCTCAAACAACCTGGCCTTCAACACCTCCAGAGAGGGAGCAGCCACAACCTCCCTGGGCAACCTGTGCCAGTGTCTCACCACCCTCACGGTAAAGAACTTCCTCCTAACATCCAGTCTAAATCTTCCCTCTACCAGTTTAAACCCATTGCCCCTTGCCCTGTCATTGCAAGACCTTGTCAATAGTCCCTCCCCAGCCTTCCTGTAGGCCCCCTTCAGATCCTGGAAGGCTACTCTAAGGTCTCCTGGAAGCCTTCTCTTCTCCAGGCATCAGAAGTACTATAATAGCGTGAGAAGAAGTTGTAAAGAGAGCAACTGAAACTCTCCTTTTTGAGTTTTTTCTCTTAAAATGTATTAAAACTAGACACAGCCTTTGAAACTTCCACCACGTTCCAGTTTGGCTGTTCCTTCCAACTGAAAACTCATTTTGTGTGACCATTGAACTTACAATGAGACAGCAGAATGGTTTCCATTTTTTTATTGTTCTGTCTGACTGCAAACTCAAACACAGATGAGGTTTTCCCACAAAGTAGTCATTGACACAACCAGCAAATATCCAAGTCTTGACTAGGGAGGTGTCCCTGTCAACGGCAGGGGGTTGGAGCTAGATGATCTTTGAGGTCCCTCCCAACCTAACTGTTCTGTGACTTAAGATAGCAATAAGACAGCAATAGCAGACTTTGTTCAACACTGAGATTAATTAGAAAGATTCATCTGAAGTTGATTGTTTTGTTTCCAAGAGCTTTTCAGAATCTAATAATGGAGATAGAATTACTGTCAACTCTTCATCAAGATATTAGTGTCTGGAAATCAGCATTAGATATGCCTGATATGGAACTGAAGGAAATTATTGTAGTAAACAAAGCAGCTCAACCTGAAAGTACCAAAAGAAAAATGCCAAAACACAGCAAAAGAACCAAGACAAAAATGCCATAGAAACAAGGTAACTGCCAAAACAAAACCACCAAAAGACAACAAAAGAACCAAGACAAAAATACTATAGAAACAAGGCAAGCACCAAAACAAAAATGCTAAAAGACTACAAAAGAACCATGACAAAAATGCCATAGAAACAAGACAAACACCAAAACAAAAATACCAAAAGACAACAAAAGAACCAAGACAAAAATGCCATAGAAACAAGACAAACACCAAAACAAAAATGCCAAAAGACAACAAAAGGACCAAGACAAAAAATGCCACAGAAACAAGGTAATTCTGGGAACCTGAGCATCCCCACTTCAGTACCTGTATTCTTGTTACTAAATTCTTAAATCAGAGTCATGTTGAATTTTGATAGACTGAAAGAAAGAGATCAGAACCACTGTATTGAGAATATCACAAAAACCAGTGTCAGCTGTAGGTTCAAGACACTTAGGTTTAGAATATGTGCCTTGTAGGTACAACTACCTTCTTTGGTAGGCTACTGGACAAAGCAATAATCCTCAGTCGTGTAGATTACTCTAGAAGGACTTGGTTTTTGCTTGGTGGGTTTTGGCTAGGGGTTGGTTTTGCTTAGTTGTGAGGAGTTTTTTGTTTTGGTTTATTTCTTTGTTACTGGGGTGTTTTTTTTGTGTCTGTTTGTTGGTGTTTTGCTTGTTTGTTTCTTTTTCCCCTCTGCTAAAATGATTTATCTGTCAAATTCAGTCTGAATTTATAGAGCATTTCAGTTCTGGCCCAACATTTAATAACTCTTAATAGCTTATCTTCAGTTAATAACTGCAATCCTGTTTTTTTCTAAGTTCCAGGAAGGTGATGGTGTTTTGAAGTTGAATACTGTGGTACTAGCCATTGCACCTTTGCAAAATAACAGTGGAACAAGAGTTTCAGATTTGCTTTCAAAGACTTTTATCACAGAAGAAGGTTTTAAAAAAAAACCCAAACCAAACCAAAATAAAATCTTAGTTTGGAAGCTTACTGTGAAGTAAATCTTGTGCAAGAGCAGTGCCAAAAGCTTTAATTTTTTAATATTGTAATAGTCCACAGCATTAAAAAAACAAACAAACAATAAAACAAAGTTGAATTAAAAAAACAACCAACTGTCACACAAATAAGTAGCTAGTTTCAAAAGCTGCACCTCTACTTATTTTTCTCAGTCTATGAATATCTGTGAGATCAATCACAACAGTTTTTTGGTTGCACTATTCAATGCCTCTGAGAGGGTTGTATCATGAAGTTTTGACAAAGGATCAAGCATTTAAATCTCTGGGACATGAAAAATCTTCTTACATATATTAGTTTAAATATATGCTTTTTTAACTTTGAGCAGCAGAATAGTAATAGTGACCTGGATAGAAGGAGGGTTTTTTTTTATTTATTGTGGCTGTTTGAGTTAGATTCTTACCTCAGACATAAAAAAAAAACCAAAAAAAAAAAAACCAAACCAGAATGGAGAAACTTAGAAGTGGAAGCTTTGAGTGGAGAGGTGAACATTCTAGGGATAGGCCACAGAATGGCAACAATGGATAAGTTAATATTTCATTGGAACACCAAGAGCTTTATGTCTACACACTGCGTGTGCAGTTCTGGAACCCTTCTGTGCAGTTCTGGAACCCTCAGCACAGGAAGGACATGTTGGAATGGGTCCAGAGGAGGGCCACAAAGATGTTCAGAGGGCTGCAGCAGCTCTACTCTGAGGACAGGCTGAGAGAGTTGGGGCTCTGCAGCCTGGAGAAGAGAAGGCTTCAAGGAGACCTGATAATAGCCTTCAAGTATCTGAAGGGGGCCTACAGGAAGGCTGGGGAGGGATTATTTACAAGGNCCTTACCATTCTATGGTTCTATGATTCTATGATTCTCTCTTCCCCTGCTGCTGTTTTGGCTGCTGCTGCTTTTGCTGCTTTACCACCACTTGACCCCTTCCCCATCTTCCTTCAGGTCATTACAATCCTGTAGTACTTACATTCTCCCTATACAGTTATGTTTAGTTTAAACTATAAGAAATACAATTTCACCTTTTCTTTTTTTTTTTTTTCCCCTGACTTCACAAACAAAATCCATGTTGTGGTGAGTTTATTCTACGAGGGAAGGGATCCACCCTAACCCGATACATTTATTTAACCATATTTTGAGTTTTAAAAATGGGGGACATAAATACAACCAATCTTTAAACCACCAGGAACATCATCATACTCCTAATTTTTGTGCTGAGAAATGTGCATAGTTAAACAGATGCATACTTATGGTTTTTAAAAACAACACATAATCTTTAGGTGTGAGGATCAGCTGAAACACAAAGTGTGTATTTGGCCAGCATTCAATCAACAGTGCTTGGGTTTATGAAGGAAAAGATGCCTGCAATTCATCAGTGTTCCTTTCTGCTTTCCAAATCTGTTTCATTCCTGTTTCAGTCTGTGACTTTAGTTTTCAATTTGTTTTCCACAGACAAAGTGTTTAGATGCATATGGCTTTCACTGGAGTGCCATGCAGAAAACAAAATTAAAATGTACCCATCATTCCAGATTTTTTTTTTTTTTAAATTTCTTTCTCAGTGGAATTTGTGTTTCCACAAACTGACTATCTGAAAAGGACTGAAAAAAAAAAAAAAAAATGTCTGATGGGTGATTTGGAACTGAGTATGGAAATTGCAAATGTCACAGTTAAAATACCAAAATGATTCATCCACTTGCATATATTCTGCATAACTTGACTGCACTCCTGCCACTCTCTTGGAGCAGCAAATCTGAGAGGAAGATGATGTTGGAAGGATCAGGGTCTGTCAATAGTGTTGAAGTACAGGAAGAGTTGAGCACATCCAGGTCACCTTTACCTAGCTGAAGCTGGCAAAATGCTCATACAGATTTGTGAATTCCTTAGTGGTTTAATTATCTTTCTACCCAAGGAACGATCTTATGCCACCAAACTATTTTAGTGATATGTTGGCTATTTGAGATTATGAAGGTATTTCTTAAAAAAAAAAAAATTTAAAAATCCACATTCTGTTCTTAGTTTTGCATCCTACCTGTTTTAAAAATGTGATGGAAAATGGTTGTCACATAAACCATGCTAATAACCCAATGAGCATCAAGTGGAAGTTGTTTGCAGTGAGGGTGGTGAGGCGCTGGCACAGGTTGCACAGGGAGATTGTGGCTGCTCCCTCCCTGGAGGTGTTCAAGGCCAGGTTGGAGGAGGCCTTGAGTGACCTGTACTAGTGGGAGGTGTCCCTGTCTATGGCAGGGTGTTGGAGCTAGATGATCCTTGAGGTCCATTCCAATCTTACCATTTTATGATTCTATAATAATGCTTGATGGTGAGCTTGGCACAGGATTGTCCCTGGTACTTCAGTTTAGTGCTACTGTGAAACGTGGATGATTAGTGTCTTCCTGCTAAGCAAACCAACACAGGTTTCTTTTCTCCCATTTCAAGCTCTTTTAACTTTTGTTGTTACTTGTATAGGTATGTAATTTGCTGAAATAAAGAATATGAGGCTATATACAGGTTCATCTAAGTTTATGTATCATCTAAGTTTAAGTAAGGAAAGAATGCACTAATATAAGAGATAAAGTGAGTGACTTAAAGAAGTTCCTTCTAGTTTAAATGCCTTTTTGATTGTTATGGTAAATAGAGGAGAATGTACTTAAGACAGGGGAGAAAAATCGATTTAGGTTTGCAGATAATCGTAGTTGTAGTGCTACTACCTGAAGGGTAATTGTAGGCAGGAGGAGGTTGCTTTCTTCTCTCAAGCAAGCAGCACCAGAACAAGAGGACACAGTCTCAAGCTGTACCAGGGGAAGTTTAGGCTGGAGGTGAGGAGAAAGTTCTTGACTGAGAGAGTCATTGACTGCTGGAATGGGCTACCCAGGGAGGTGGTGGAGTCACCGTCCCTGGAGGTGTTCAAGGTGTGTTTGGACGTGGCACTTGGTGCCATGGTCTAGTCTTGAGGTCTGTGGTAATGGGCTGGACTTGATGATCTTTGAGGTCTCTTCCAACCTTGGTAATACTGTGATACTGTGTGATACTGTGTGTGTGATAATCTCGGAATGTATTTCCTAGTTACACTAAGGATAGCTTCATTATCCACTAAACATGCCCTGTGTACTCAGAGCACTTTACAGAAACTAAACTTTACTTTTTATGTCAGTATATCAACAAATGCCTTTTAAAAAATGTACCTTAGTACATATTCTTCCTAAAGATCTGTAGATTAAGATTGTTTTATTTTGTGTTAGTGCATCAATGAAGGTATTTTTAAAAAATGTGCCTTGGTACATATTTTTGTTAAAGATCTGTAGATTAAGATTGTCTTTATTTTGTGTTAGTACATCAATGAATCCCTTTTAAAAATGTGCCTTAGTACATATTTTTGTTAAAGATCTGTAGATTAAGATTGTCTTATTTTGTTGCACTTTTTTTTTTTAATCTATCAATACTATGCCACATAGACAGAGATTTTTTCCAGCTACATCTTGGTAGCTATTCTGCTTACAATTTGTATTCACAAAGACTGCATTTATAATGTTCTGTTTGCCTATAATGAAGCATGGCTAAGCTTTAAAAATCCTGGCAGCGCCCTGTAAGAGCTCTGATAATTATGTAAAAGCACTGAAATAAAATAATAGGGCTGGAAAACATTTGTGTTATTAATAATTCAGCTAAGACATCCTTGGGGGAGAGAGCAGTCAGTTTTTAACATGACACTTCTAAATCCTGGCAGGCGTAATGGGCACACAAATTGCACACATATTCCTCAGTTCTTTTTGCTTTAGACTTGATTACAATAGCTGTACTTGACTGACAGTTTTCATACAAAGTGAATTAGGAGCAGCTTCTGAAATTCCAGATTATTTCAGTATTATTTAGCATTTTCAGTACTTTGTCATGCACGTTGCTTTAGTAGCAAAAGCTTTAGAAATGAACATCAGTTAAAACTCAAGACTCTTGTCCTTTGAAAGGATCAAAGATCTGGCTAGGGAAGCATCAGCTTGCTCTGCCAGCAAGTATGCCAAGCAACCTCGGTCTGTTGCCAAGCTGGGAATGGTATGGAAGGATGCCTACAGCATTGCAAGACTCCTACTAATTTATTTTCTACCTTTAATAATTCAAAGATACCTGGAAAACATATATCAGATGAGAAGATCTGATAAAAACCGTGAAGCAGTTGAGTGCTAAGGTATTATTTTGAGATGATAAAATAGTATTTAAGGTTGATGACTGTATCATAGAATGATACAATGACTTAGCTTGGAAGGGACCTCAAAGATCATAGAATCATAGAATGGTAAGGTTGGAAGGGACCTCAAGGTCATCTAGTTCCAACCCTCTGCCATAGGCAGAGACACCTCCCACTAGTACAGGTTACTCAAGGCCTCGTCCATCCTGGCCTTGAACACCTCCAAGGAGGGAGCAGATTATTTACACCAACCTGACACCATGGGTTGGAACACCTCTCACCTAAACTCCATTGCTCAAGGCTTCATGCACACATGCAATGTGGGATCTGAAGAAGACGAAAGGCACTCTGCTCATCCTTTTTTTGGTGTCTCCCCATTAATTTTGTGTTCTCCTGCCCTGGTGTTGTGTTGCCTGGTGCTGCTCTGACATCTTTGTTCGTAGTGTTGTTTAATCAATACTCGTAATGGTTACAGATCACTTAGTACCCCAGTGTGTCACATTACATTATAGACTCGGAGCACGGCAAGGGCAATGAGTTGACTTCTGAAGAGGGCTGTTGTAATAGATTTGACTGGATTGCAGAAAGCTACTCATCTTCTGACCTTGTCACGTAAGATCACACTGACATATTTTTAATGTTGTGCATCAGCATTAATTAATTCATCAACAGGAACATTTTACTGGTCTATCGCAGTGGTCAGACTAGTCAGGGTTCCTTACATAGACCTTTAAAAAGCATCCCTTTCCCACAAAATTCCTGATATCACAAATTACCTTATCATAGCTTTGAGCTTTGTCAGGGGACATGACCCTGACAATCTCGACATGCTGTGCTCCTTCTCTTTCAGCATTTCTCACCATTGAAATGTTTTGTTCTATTAGTAGCGAGAGTGACTATTTCGGTTTTGGATTTATCTTCCTTTTCCTAAGCGCAGGACTTCGGTAAGGCAAAACAAAGTGGTCAAAGAAATACTGTATATAACTTTGCAATAGAATATTTTTTATGATAAAAGTCAAGATGGAAAGGCACTGCAATTATTACTTTAAAATGAACACTTACTGCACAGACTGCAAACAGTGACACTCAAAATTGGAAATGTAATTGAAGAGAAACATTGAAATAAAATGTTTTGATCAGGCAAAGCTGTGTGGCCTTTTTAACAGAAAAGTGTTCTTAAAAGATTTTAACATCTTCCAACTTGCTTTCTAAAATAGTTTTCTGGTAAAAAAAAAAACAAACAAAAAAAAACAAAACCCAAACACACCAAAACAAACTAAACAAAAATAAAACAAACAACAAAACAAAACCAACAAAACACTGAAAAATCACCTATAGACAATACTGTGAAAAATGTGAATTCTCCTTAATGAAAAATAAACTTGATTTTCATGCACCTGTGCCAAGCTCATATAAAATAACAGTTTCACAGAATCATAGAATGGTAAGGTTGGAAGGGACCTCAAGGATCATTTAGTTCCAACCCCCTGCCATAGGTAGGGACACCTCCCACTAGTACAGCTCACTCAAGACCTCTTCCAACCTGGCCTTGAACACCTCCAGGGAGGGAGCAACCACAACCTGCCTGGGCTACCTGTGCCAGTGTCTCACCACCCTCACTGCAAACAACTTCATCCTGACACCCAGTTTCAATCTCCCCTCTGCCGCTTTAAACCCATTGCCCCTTGTCCTGTCATTGCAAGACCTTGTAAATAGTCTCTCCCCAGCCTTCCTGTAGGCCCCCTTCAGATGTTGGAAGGCTACTCTAAGGTCTCCTGGAAGCCTTCTCTTCTCCAGGCTGCAGGCCTCCAACTCTCTCAGCCTGTCCTCATAGGAGAGCTGCTGCAGCCCTCTGAGCATCTTTGTGGCCCTCCTCTGGACCCACTCCAACACTTCCATGTTCTTCCTGTACTAGGGGCTCAGAACTGCACACAGGACTCCAGGTGGGGTCTGATGAGAGCAGAGTAAAGGACAATCATCACTAACTGTAAGGGTAGCAGAATTAAACCTCTTCCTTATGTATGCTGTGACACCTCAACCTTACCTGCTCTGTTTATCCCACCTGGACAGTCTATAGCACTTCTTCATCCAAGCAGTCTACGTTTAGTACTCATTCCACCAAGTCTCACTGATACCAGTGATAATGCAGCTCTGGCAGCTGATCAAATGGTTCCAGTTCATCTTGGCTTTTTCTTATGCTGTGTGAATTGGAGCATTAGCATATCAGATACACTCCAGAGTCCTCCTCCATGTTTTCAGTATCACTGTAAATGTTCCCACTAGCATTTCCGTGTTCAGATGATGCCACATGAGCCCTTGGTTTACCCACTGCAATACTTATTGATACTCCTTTCCCTATCATTTCTAGCTTAAAAGTCTCTTTATCAGTCCTACTCTTGAAGACATATGTTCCCCCTAAAACAGATTGAACCCGTAAGCCCCCAGTATACCTTTTCTTTTGAAGGTTCCTCCATGTTTTCAAATCATCTTCGTCCACAATGCTTCTAGCCATGGTTTTGATTGCCTTAATGGACCTCAGATATCCTTGTTACATGCTGTCCACTATCTTCAACTCTAGAATTATCATGCATCAAGCAGCAACGTAATGCAGATGGTCAAATCCTCTAAGGATTTAACATATCTAAGACAGCCTTTGTCTCTAGGTGTTATACAAGGACTACTTTGAACTTCTGTATTTGAAAATCCACTTTTCATTATCCTCCTCCTTTCTCTCCCTGCCTAGTTTTCTTTCCATTGACTCTATGTCTCATTTCCATTCTGATTTTTATAATCTCTGTATCCCCAGGGATAAGTACCTCTGAAGCTGCCTGAGGTCTGACACATCACTCTTTGCAGTCCTCAGAAATGTTTCCCCTAATTTTTATCAGATGATGAGTCACACATGCAACGCAATGGATGTTAAATAGATTGTTCTCAATACCTTCAGAGCCTTATCCAACCTTACAAAACAAGATTTCAAATATCATAGTGATTAATGTAGATTTAAATCTCTGGTTTTGAAAAAAACCTTTTTTTCAGAGGTGTTGTGCAAAGGATCTTGTCTTTCAATATATTCTCCATATATCTTTCAATATATTCTCACTACTTAAATGTGAACAATTTAAGTAGTTCCCAGCATGACTTGCCAACTTGGTTTAAGTTTTCTCTTAATTTGCATTACCTGCTTTTCCACAAAACAACACAAAATTCCTTTGTACAAACAAACAAAAAATAATACATCAGTTAATATTAGTTCATGGTCTTCTTTCAGAAATATTTTTTAGTGCCCCCTGAGGTCCTCAGGTGAGAAATTATTAGTAAAGTACTTGAAAAATCAATGTAGATACAAACAACATGCAAGGTGAAAAGTGATTTGGGATGTGTTAATGCAAAATGTACTAAAGAAACCATGGTGTGGTATAGTAAACATCAGAAGTATTAAACACCTTGATAATGACTTTTCTCAAGGGATGGAGTGTGAATAGAACTCTTTTTTACTTTTAAATCCAGGGACAGCTAAATGTGAAACAACCATGACATATGTAAAGCAGGGGGAAATCCAGTGTTATAGGAACATTGACTGATAAGCATATGAGCCTTGTTTCTTCATTGTTAAGGAAGGTCTTATAGGATTGGTGTCATTTAAATTCTATTTATGGGTTTAAAGTGGCAGAGGGAAGATTTAGACTAGATGTTAGGAGGAAGTTCTTTACAGTGAGGGTGGTGAGGCACTGGAACAGGTTGCCCAGGGAGGTTGTGGCTGCTCTCTCCCTGGAGATGTTCAAGGCCAGGTTGTTTGAGGCCTTGAGTGAGCTGTACTAGTGGGAGGTGTCCCTGCCTATGGCAGGAGGTTGGAACTAGATGATTCTTGAGGTCCCTTCCAACCTTACCATTCTATGATTCTATGATTCTATTTATTAATTTACTTATATTAGAACTAACATTGAAATACTAATAAAAATTAACAAACTACAGCAACTCTTAAACTAACTAATGTTCCATGATCAGCACAAGCTCTTGACAGCTGCAGTACAGGGCTCAGGATAAACGCTAATTTTGTGATTTTGGTATATTTTTGTGCCTTGGCTCACTCATCAGTTTCCATTAGATTGGATTTCTCATGGCAATGGACAGAGAATTAAAAAATTAGAAATACAGTTTCTTTCGTGTGTTGGCTACCTTCTGGGAGGTATGGGAAAGTTTAGTTTGCTGTTAAAAATGTATTTTCTTAGAGAATTCATGATCAACAAAACTTTGGATCTGTAGAAGTACCTGTAATTTTTTCTGCTGTTTCTTCAATCCAATTTGTGTTTGTCTGACATCTGAAGTTGCTAGTACCATACTAATATTCATCATTACCACTAAAGCAGTGATTTGCTTACTATCTCACTTCCTTAAACTTCCTTATTTCCCACTATTCCATTCCCAAGTGCAACAATTCCTAAGGCCCCTATTAATGCCCCATGATGGTTTGAAGCAAATTGGATGTTTTAATGAGAGAAATTAGATCATTGGCTGTGAGAATACAATAATAATGATGTCTATATTACCCACTGGTTTTGCTTAAAGATATAAAACCAAGAAACAGTTTCAAAGTTTCTCAGTCTCTGGTTACTGCTTGCCCTGTTAACTCTCTCTGCTTGAATCTGTGTAACTCAATTCAATCATTCTCCTTCTAACCTCTTGCTGGCTTTTTCCATCTCACCCTTGCACATAAGCCTTCTGAGATAAGGGAAGGAGTGAGAAGAAGGAGGGGAGCTAGTTTGGAACCTTTCTGGGTGGTTCTGCTGTTTGGGAGGGGGTTTGAATATTCATATTACTTTTAATTTGTATGAGATTGTATATAGTTGTAAATATAGAATCATAGAATCATAGAATGGTAAGGTTGGAAGGGACCTCAAGGGTCATCTAGTTCCAACCCCCTGCCATAGGCAGGGACACCTCCCACTAGGACAGCTCACTCAAGGCCTCCTCCAACCTGGCCTTGAACACCTCCAGAGAGGGAGCAGCCACAACCTCCCTCAACAGCCTGTGCCAGTGTCTCACCACCCTCGCTGTAAAGAACTTCCTCCTAACATCCAGTCTAAATCTCCCCTCTGCCACTTCAAACCCATTGGCCCTTGATCTGTCATTGCAAGACCTTGTTAATAGTCCCTCCCCAGCCTTCCTGTAGGCCTCCTTCAGATGTTGGAAGGCTACTCTGTGGTCTCTTGGAAGCCTTCTCTTTTCCAGGCTGCAGAACCTCAACTCTCTCAGCCTGTCCTCATAGGAGAGCTGCTGCAGCCCTCTGAGCATCTTGGTGACCTCCTCTGGACCCACTCCAACAGTTTCATGTCCTTCCTGTCCTGGGGGCTCCAGAATTGTACACAGGACTCCAGATGGGGTCTGAGGAGAGCTGAGTAGAGGGGCAGATTGTGCATATATATTTGTAAATTTGTGTTACGCTGTAAAATATAGCTTAAACCTTAACTTCCAACCAACTGAATGTGCTGGTTTGAGGCGAATTGGAATATTTTAATGGAGAAAATTATGTTACAGGCTGTGAAAAGCAAACTATGGTGATGTCAGCTTCACTCACAGGCTTGTTGAGATGGATAAGAACAAGAACACAAACATAGATAACAGTCTCTCCCAGAGAGCCTCGGGCTCTCTAGCTGTTTTTTTTTCAGATCTTGGCCTCTCTACTGAATAACTTAACTAACCACTTTCCTTCTAACCTCCTTGACCAATCCTCTAAACTCACCTTGCACATAAGACAAACATTGGGCTAAGGTAGAGGGGTGGGGAGAAGGTGGACGGGTGGTTGGGACCCCCTCCTGGGGACTCTGATTTCTGGGAGGGGAGTTGTGTTTCTGTATTCCNTCTCTCCCAGAGAGCCTCGGGCTCTCTAGCTGTTTTTTTTTCAGATCTTGGCCTCTCTACTGAATAACTTAACTAACCACTTTCCTTCTAACCTCCTTGACCAATCCTCTAAACTCACCTTGCACATAAGACAAACATTGGGCTAAGGTAGAGGGGTGGGGAGAAGGTGGACGGGTGGTTGGGACCCCCTCCTGGGGACTCTGATTTCTGGGAGGGGAGTTGTGTTTCTGTATTCCCTTTAACTTGTCTGCTTCTGTAACTATTCCTGTCTATAGTGTATATCTCTGCTTGTACATTGTGCTGAGATGTAAATAGGGCTTCAGTCTTTAACTTCCATCTGTCTGAGTATAGTCTGGGGGATTTTACAAAGTGTGGGGGGACAGAGAACTCCCAAACCATCACACTGAGTTAACCTGGTGGATCTCATGGAGGGGGAGAAATCTCCCAAACCACAACAGGCCCTTAAGCATTATACAGCTTTTGTGAGGTCAGCCTCTTGCCTTTTTCACATTTATGCTTTTTGAAAACCCCTTTTGATCTTTACTTCTATCAACTTGATTGATCTAGGAACAATATTTTATACTTTTTTCACACCTCCTCCTACCCCCCAGTCTTCTCCTTCTGTGCTTTAGAACATGAATTTTAAGGGGATTCTTCATTCCTTGCATCCATGAGGAATGTGCTAACTTCAATTATTTGAAGAAGAATAAATTGAAATATTAATTGTCTTTATAAAATTATGAATCATCTTTACAAATGGTTCCCTAAAATTAATTTAACAAATAATGTCCTTTCTTTGCTCATGTACATCCAAGAATAAAAACCTATCTGAAAAACAAACATATCTTTGGAAAGATGTAGAAGAACAGATAGGTATTGGAAGATGGTTACAGGTAATTTAGTCTATGAAACTCTAAAAGCTACATTTCAAAAGCAAAAAGGGGGCTTGTGATGGTTTGGGAGTCACCTACGCCCCCACACTATGAAAAATCACCCAGGCTAGACTCAACCAGCTGGAAGTTAAGGACTGAAGCTCTATTTACAGCTCAGCACAATGTACAAGCAGAGATAGACACAATAGACAGGAATAGTTACAGAAGTAGACAAGTTAAAGATAATACAGAAACACAACTCCCCTCCCAACAATGAGTCCCCAGGAGGGGCTCCCAACCACCCTTCCACCTTCTTTCTACCCTTCTACCTTACTCCAGGGTCTGCCTTATGTGCAAGGTGAGTTTGGAGGATTGGCAATGTGAGTTAGAAGCAGAGAGATTAGTTGAGTTACACAACAGAAAACAGAACACACAGTAGTTCCCAGAGACTCTTTCTCTTATATATATTTGTGTCCTTGTTTTTATACATCTCAGAAAGCCTATGAGTGAAGCAGACATCACCATTGTTTGTTTTTCACAACCTATAATATAATTTTTTTTACCCATTAAAATATTCCAATTAGCCTCAAACCAGCACAGGGGTGGAATTCTGTTTGATTAGAGATTGTTTGTATCTGTCTGATGCCCTTTCATGCTCCCTATCCAGCTACTCCACTTCTTCTCTTCATTTCAGGCTCCCACCAAGACCACTCATTAGGCAGACATGGAAAAGGGGAACTCTTACACACACTAGAGTCCTTCTGCAGTATAAACAAGTGTTTCACCTATGTTGTATTCTAATGTGTTCATTTCCATCCCTATAAGAAGAGTGTTTTCCTGTGGGAAATCAGTACACCAAGAAACTAATGGTGTATGACTGTTGTCTAATGCTGCCTTTCTCTGGGAAGTCTGATAAAAATAAGAAACTCAGAACATTAACAACAGAGTTCCTCATTCCAGAGATACCCTTTTAATAACTACCAATATTAATAAATAGCTTCAGTTCTAAGAATAATGTGGACTTTCCCCTTTCAGTGTGCATGGGACAAACCTGAAACACACCGAAGTGACAGAAAAAAAAAACATTTTTATTTTAACCTTTACCAAACCTGAGAGTATCTCTGTGAATTTCATAGATAGGCCCCTGCAAGCTGTTCAGAATTGCAAATGTATATCCTGAGCCTTCCAGAGCAGGGACATACTAATCCAGTGATTAGTCCTGCTGTTGAAAGTAAAACAAAATGTATAATTTATTTTTTTTCTAAAATGCCCAAATTTTCTCCTTTTCATAATCATAGAATCATAGAATAGAATCAGTCAGGCTTGTTAGGGACCACAAGGATCATCTAGTTCCAACCCCCCTGCCATGGGCAGGGACACCTCACACTAGATCAGGCTGTCCAGAGCCTCATCCAGTTTGACCTTAAACATCTTCAGGCATGAGGCTTCCAACACCTCCCTGGGTAATCCCTTCCAGGGTCTCACCACCCTCATGCTCACCACCCATTTCCAGTTTTGTTCCATTCCTCCAAGTCCTATCACTACCTGACAACGTAAAAAGTCCCTCCACAGGTTTCTTGTAGCCCACTTAAGACACTGAAAGACCACAAGAAGGTCACCTCAGAGCCTTTCAGTTTGCTCCAAATCTTTTGAGTGATGAACCAGAGAGCTTTACACTGCCAGGCTTTAGCTTCCAGCCATCTGAGTGATCTCTGTAAGTGGCAGAAGTAGGGTGGAGAAGGATGTTTTGTATCAAGAGGAGGGATCAAGGTGGTGGAATCACCAGCTCTGCAGTTGTTTAAAAAACAGACTGGATGTGGCACTTAGTGCTATGGTTTAGTTGGTTAGATGGTGTTAAGTAATAGGTTGGACTTCATGATCTCAATGGTCTTTTCCAACCTGCATAATTCTGTGTGATTCTGGGTGACATTGCTGTAGCTATCCCAAGACAGTTATTGTGATGCAGTTGTCTCAGTGTAAGTCCCAGGACAGGCACTTTTTTTCTCTTCAGAAGAAAGAAATTGCTTCATATGTCTTCAAAGCAGCACAAGGCAAAGGAAATACAGTGAGGAGAGATGAGAGTGGCTTCCTCTTCCTAATGCTTTAGCTGTTGTGCAGAGCATAATATCACCAGCTGCTCTCTGCAAAGAGTTCATGTTTCTGTTAGAGGTTATGAACTCTTTTCTTGCTTACCTGATGCCATCAGTGCCTTAGCATGCAGCGCAGCATAACAACCAAATCCTAGTCTCTCCTGAGTCTAAAGAGTTATGGTGTTCACTACTGACCAGCCTATTAGACCCCCCCAGATCCCTGAACAATCTGACTACTGGCTATTACCACAGATGTATGGTTTATGGCTAGACACAAGACAGGTGTGATCTGGGAGATGCATGTGCATGTTAACACACCTATGTGCCTTTTACTTTTGAGGGCATTTCAGGTAAGAAACTCTACTTAAAGATGTGTAAATTCCAGAGTAGATAGGTGTAGAGGAACACTTTGTATTAAATGGACATATGAGCAATCCAACCTCTGCTAACTGCTAATTGCAAACTGAAAAGTTTCACAGCCTACATGAAGGTTGTTATGAATGATGCAAAATTAATAATTGATATTAATTTTTTATATCCAGGCAGAGATTGTTAATAAGTATTAAAACTGTTTATTAACATTAAATCTTGCCAGAAAACTTATATACAAGGTTCAAAATGCACAGTTTGGAAATTTATACGTACAGGGAACAGGTAAAACTGGAACACTTTAAAGGTAACCAGCAAAAGCTAACATTGTTACTGGCAGAGAAGGTTTGTGAAGTCACTTACACCACTTGCAGTTAGTTATCCTGCTTAGCCACTGGATAGATGCAGGAAGCTCCTTTCTGCTTATGGCAGAAGGCAATTAATGATTACAAGAGGTTTTAAATTTTTACTGTCCCAAAAATATTATGGGACAGTACCCAAAGCACATGGCAGGGTTGTTGCTGGGCTGAAAGCCATTAGAGGCTTTGGAGTTTCCCCGGGTCCCTGGGTGCTGGAGAAGGGAGGCAGATGATCTCTGACCCTGTCCTGTCTCTCTTGGCAGGAGGCATTCAGATGTAGGCAGGATGTTTTGTGGTGTGCAGTCTCAGCACGGTGTCATGCTGGCTGTGCAGGCCAAACGCGTGGAGGCATCAGAGCCTGATCCTGGTCACTGAAGTTCCACACAGCTCAGGATCAATAAGGTAGTAAGCAGGCATGGATACAATGGCAGAGAACCCCTTGTGCTACCTGCCCCATCCCTTTATATCTATTCGGCCCGAGACTAATGGGCCTTTGGACATAGATTAGCCAATCAGGATGGCACTTCACCAAGCTTGACCATATTAGTTGAAACCAGGGCTTTTATCCCCTTTCCTATGGCTAGCACTCCCAGCAAGAAGCGGGGGGAGCAGAGGAGCACACCTGGGAAAGGCAGGACATGTACAAGCCCACCTTGGCTTATTTAGGCCTACCATGACAAGGTTCATCTGACGGGCACAGACACCAGCTGCGAGATGCAACCAGGGGAAATGGACAACAACAGGAGGATCAAAGCAAAACAAAAACTCACACGAAGCATTTGAACAGATAATGATGAACCAATTGCTTAATGCCACAGAGCTTGTGTCTTAATGATTTAGACCAATTGCTTAATGCCACAGAGCTTCATAGAATTATAGAATGGTAAGGTTGGAAGGGACCTCAAGGATCATCTAGTTCCAACCCTCTGCCATAGGCAGGGACACCTCCCACTAGTACAGCTCACTCAAGGCCTCAAACAACCTGGCCTTCAACACCTCCAGGGAGGGAGCAACCACAACCTCCCTGGGCAATCTGTTCCAGTGCCTCACCACCCTCACTATGAAGAACTCCAGGTGGGGTCTGACAAGAGCAGAGTAAAGGGGCAGAATCACCTCCCTTGCCCTGCTGCCCACACTGCTCTTAATGCAGCCCAGCACACAGTTGCTGTCTGGGCTGCACTCACACTGAAGGCTCATGTTGAGCTTTTCATCAACCCAGACCCCAAGGTCCTTTTCCTCAGGGCTGTTTTCCAGCCATTCACCACCCAGCCTGGATTTGTGCTTGTCCCTTAGTGATTTGCACCAATTGCTTAACAATGAACTAGCCTTTATAGTCTCTTAGAAAGTATATAAATGTTTGCTCATATTCAATAAATCAGCTTGGGCATTGCTTGGATCACATTGGTCTGTGTACAGCTTTGTCCAGGAGCTTCCACAATTGATAGGCTTGTATCTGTGCCCTTCAGAGGCAGGTATAAAACCTGCAGTTGTCTGCTGCTATTCAGGAACACAACGTAAACTAGGAATATCAAAATGGACTGGACTGAAATTTAAAGAATAAGATCTTTTTGGTAAAAAAGTTTACTATAGCAAACTCTTTCTCAGTCTGTGTATATTTGTGCCCACTGTTAATGAAATGCCAAGGATGACTGTAGGGTAATGTGTACAGCATTTTCACAAATACAGACCTGTGATAGAACGTACTGATGGGAAAGGCTTGATTGTGCCTTTCAGGGTTAATTATCCTAAGGGTTGAGAATAAAGATAGCACCCTCCAATCAATCACTGCTTTCCTGGATATGAACAAAACAGGAAACAGATCTGCAATGAAAGAGCAGGAGATTGAAGTAATTTAAATGAAAACAGTATATACTTTTTCTCTTATTAAAAAGGGTTGAAGACCTAAAAAGAGGCAAAGGAATAACAAATGTTTTAAAAATCTTATTAAAATGCAGTGCCAGTGTTTTCAATAGAGTGATAAAAACCCAAATATAAATACATTTTATTAAATGGTCTGCAAGTTACTACCTTTGAAAACGCTGTCTGAAGTTTTGTGCAATTAAGCGGGCAAAACAGAATTGAACAACATTGTCCTTGTTTATCTGAATTGTTATGCCAAAATGCTGCACTATATAGACTGGGAGTGAAACTGTGTTAACTGTTCCTACCCATAGATGTGTAGATATTTGGAATCTGCGAAGCCAGTATTGAAGGATTTATGGACTGATAATAAACAATAATGGAAAATTCATCTATACCATAATACAGAGCAAGATAGTTAAGGTTATCTTTCTGCTATATCAGAGAAAGCTGCCCCATGCGTATACTGATTTGAGCCTATAGCATCTCAGCTAAGTATTTTGTTTTCAAGGACCTTGATTCATAGATCTTCACTGACTTAGCCAGGCTGTCCTGAGACCCCCACCTGGGAATACTTCGTCCATTGCTCAGGAGTCCCATTTAAGCTCAGTCTGGGATATGAGCTGTGTTGCAGATCTACCTATCTTCAGCTCTAGCCTCTGCTACTCCTGACTACCTTTGGCTTGGCTCAATTTAATTTGAGCCGTGACTTGCCTCTCACTTACCTGTTGATGGCTGGACCGTTGATGGAACCTGAGCCTTGGCAGCTTTACAGAGATAATCTTGAATTATCTTTCTCAAGTACACCAGGATGGTATCTTTGGTGGTTAAGTTGTCACTTCTGCTTTGGTGAGGACACACCTTGGGTATTGTGTTCACTTTTGGGCACCGCAATACAAGAGAGATGTGAAGGTGCTGGAGCAGGTCCAGAGGATGGCAACAAAGCTGGGAAGGACCTAGAGAAAAAAATCTTATGAGTGACTGAGGGAGGTGGGGATGGTTAGCTTGAGTAAGAGGTGGATGCAAGGAAATCCCATTGCTGTCTACAAGTATCTGAAGGTTTGCTGTGTAGAGGCTGGTGCTAGTCTTCTCACAAGTAATTGAAGACAGAATGAGTGGGAATGACCTCAAGTTGAGGTTAGGTAGGTTTAGATTGGGCATCAGGAGAAAGTTTTTCATGGAGAGAGTGGTCAGGCACTGGAATGAGCTGCCCAGAGAGGTGGTGGAGTCACCAACACTTGGATGTGTTCAAGAGTCATTTGAATGTGTTGCTTGGGGATATGGTTTAAGGTAACTCTTATAGAGTGGGGTTCTAGGTTGGACTTTGTGATCCTGAGGGGCTTTTCCAACCTGGATGTTTCTGTGATTCTGTCATTGTTGTCACTGACTATGGTCACTATTCTGTGATTCTGTGATTGTTGTCACTGATGATGGTCACTAATTTCTCTGTGGAGCAATTCCAATCTTGAAGCTTTGTGACAATAATTCTAATCTCAAAGATTTGTGATAATTTTCCCATTAAAACTAAGACTACTGCATACTTAGAAGTAACAGATGAAAGAAAAGAGGTAACAAGAAGCCTAGCTCTTGGGTAGGAAGTCTTGCTAGAACAAAAAGGGATTGTCTTCTGGAGTTTGTGATTGACGTCTCAGACTTTTTAAACAATAAGTCTGAAAAGTTTGGTAGACATGTAATTTTTAGTAAGGAAAAAAAGATGATTTCAGTGTTCTTTGAAATACCAGTAAAGTTTAATGGATGTGACTTTACCAGCTTTCAGATCCTGCAGAAGTTTAACAGACTTTTTAACTTGCATTTATATCGCATTGATTCTGCATGAGCCATCTCTTTATCGTGAACAATTATATACCAGGAAATAATCACAGAATCGATATTCTGTCCCTTTACTCTGTTCTTGTCAGACCTCATCTGGAGTCCTGTGTGCAGTTCTGGAGCCCCCAGCACAGAAAGGACATGGAAGTATTGGAGTGGGTCCAGAGGAGGTCACCAAGATGCTCAGAGGGCTGCAGCAACTGTGCTGTGAGGACAGGTGGAGAGAGTTGGGGCTCTGCAGCCTGGAGAAGAGAAGGCTTCCAGGAGACCTTAGAGTAGCCTTACAGTATCTGAAGGGGGCCTACAGGAAGGCTGGGGAGGGACTATTGACAAGGTCTTACAGTGACAGGACAAGGGGCAGTGGGTTTGAACTGGCAGAGGGGAGAATGAAACTGGATGTTAGGAGGAAGTTCTTTACAGTGAGGGTGGTGAGACACTGACACAGGTTGCCCAGGGAGGTTGTGGCTGCTCCCTCCCCGGAGGTGTTGAAGGCCAGGTTGGAGGAGACCTTGAGTGAGCTGTACTAGCGGGAGGTGTCCCTGTCTATGGCAGGGGGTTGGAACTAGTTGATCCTTGAAGTCCCTTCCAAGTTTAACATTTTATGATTCTATGATTCTATTTAGAGGTTGTTTCTCAGAGTCTTAAGGTGCTAATGTATGTTGCAGTGAGTACAAAGCAACAAATAGAGTTGCTCTTTAAACACCTACATATGCCTGAAAATAGACCTAAAGAGATACCATTTCCCCATATATATGTGATTTGCAGAAAGATATAATAAAATATAAAGTTGTTGTCAGTATTTATTAGCTTGGCATATGAGTCTTAAAGTGCTAAACTATGTTTTAGTGAGTACAAAGAAACAAACAGAGTGGCTATTTAAACACCTACATATGCCCAAAAATAAACCTAATGAGAAACACTTTCCCCATACCTATGTAATTTTCAGAAAGATATAATAAACTATAGATTTGTTGTCACTGTTTATGATCTTGGTATACACCATTCCTTTGTGGCTTTAAGAGTGTTTTTGTGCATCAAAAACGAAGCTGTTATTCCTTCCTCACATGCCATTTCTTGAGTTTCAAATATTTGCTGCTGGTTTTTGGTTTTTTGTTTTGGTTTTTTTTTTCCCCTCCATTTTGCTGTGTGTTAAGCTTCATCTCCTTCCAGATGTTTCTGATTGCTGAAGAATTTTCATGGTAGTTTTGTGGTGAGAGCAAATGTAAGGAGAGATTATCCTCTATCCATAAGGAAAGTTTTATAGAATCATAGAATCATAGAATGGTAAGGTTGGAAGGGACTTCAAAGATCATCTAGTTCCAAACCCCTGCCATAGGCAGGGACACCTCCCACTAGTACAGCTCACTCAAGGCCTCAAACAACCTGGCCTTCAACACCTCCAGGGAGGGAGCAGTCACAACCTCCATGGGCAACTTGTTCCAGTGTCTCACCACCCTCACTGCAAACAACTTCCTGCTAGCATCCAGTTTCAATCTCCCCTCTACCAGTTTAAACCCATTGGCCCTTGTCCCCTCATTACAAGACCTTGTCAATAGTCCCTCCCTAGCCTTCCTGCAGGCCCCCTTCAGATACTCAAAGGCTACTAGAAGGTCTCCTGAAGGCCTTCTCCTCTCCAGGCTGAAGAGCCCCAACTCTCTCAGCCTGTCCTCAGAACAGAGCTGCTGCTGCCCTCTCAGCATCTTGGTGGCCTCCTCTGGACCCGCTCCAACACTTCCATGTCCTTTCTGTGCTAGGGGCTCCAGAACTGCACACAGCACTCCAGGTGGGGTCTGAGTAGAGCAGAGCAAAGGGGCAGAATTCCCTCTCTTGCCATGCTGCCCACACTGCTCTTGCTGCAGCCCAATACTTGGTTACTGTCTGGGTTGCACTCACACTACAGATGAAAACATCCTATGAATTCTTTACCAGTTCTGCCCAGTAACTTTACAAACTGTCAATCAATTCCAGTTCAATGTGATAGCTGCTTTAGGAACGAAGGATGTTGCAAAGAGTATTAGATACCACACAGAAATCAGATTTTTCTGACAGGGGAAACACACTTGCACTATTTTCAGTGCATAGAAAATGAAGAGGGTAACTGTGGCCTGGTGCTGCAATGTGGCTGACATGGAGGTGCATACACCACAACACATGTAAAGGACTCACAGTCTGTACAATGGTACATCCAACCCAAACCATTGTATGATCTAGCTTGCTGCTCTCCCAGAGATGGTGTGAGACATGATACAGAAAGAGTATACCTGATGGTCCACAACCTTCCTCCAATCCTCAGCATAACATCTGAAAGACTATGGACATACATCCTTAATCCCTGCTGTCCCTGACGTCTCCTTTTTTTTTTTTGAACCTAACTATATTGTTGTAAGGGAGAGACTGTTTCAAAATTAATAATTATATTAATTTTGATATCCGGGCAGAGATTGTTAATAACTATGAACACCATTTATTAACATTAAATCTCACCACAAAAGTCATTTACAAGGTTCAAAAACGCACGGTTTGGAAATTTGCACATGCAGGGAACAAGTAAGCTGGAACACTTTAAGGGCAACCAGTGTAAGCAAACATTGTTACTAGCAGAGAAGTTTTGTGCTGTCACTCACACTACTTGCAGTTAGTTACCCTGCTTAGCCACTGGATGGGTGCAGGAAGCTCCTTTCTGCTTATGGCAGAAGGCAATTAGTGATTACAAAAGGCTTGAAGCATTTACTCACAAAAAATATCCTGGGACAATACCCAAAGCATGTGGTGGGCTGCTACCGAGTTGGAAGCTGTTAGAGGCTTTGGAGTTTCCTCCGGCTCCTGGGTGCTTCAGAAAAGGAGGCAGACATCTGCCCTGGTCCTGGCTCTCTTGGCAGCAGGCTCTCATGTGCAGGCAGATGTCTGTGATGTGCAGTCTGGGCACGGTGTCAGGCTGGCTGTGCAGGCCGANCATATCAGGTGAAGCTGGGGCCTTTCTCCCCTTTCTTGTGGCCGCCACCCCCAGCACAGAGGGAGGGGGAGGAGGGGAGCACGCCTGGGCAAGCCAGGACATGTACAAACCCACCTTTGGCCTATTCAGGCCTACCATGACAATTGTCTGCCCCCAAGGAGTTTAATTCCCTCTTTGTTTTACTACCATGAAGTACAACATTGCATCACACCAAGTCATATACATCAAGGAGCATATAATCACAGAATGGCATGGGTTGGGACAGACCCTTGAAATCATCTAATCCAACCTCAGCTTTCACTGCTTTCACTAGATATGGTCTTTCAATCCCCTCTGAACACTTCCAGTGAGTGGGAAGGGAGGAGTTAAATAGCTTGTCCAAAATTAAGAAGTGAGAATCCGAATGGTCTTGTTTCTAGCTTTAGGAAGAATAAGATCAATGCATTTCACTGCTTGATTTTCTTTTGCATCACACTGCCCTGAGTTTTCATGAATTGAGTCATAGTGAAAGATTAACTTAATGTGTGTTTGTTTGGTTTTATAGAATCATAGAATCATAGAATGGTAAGGTTGGAAGGGACCTCAAGGATCATCTAGTTCCAACCCCCTGCCATAGGCAGGGACACCTCCCACTAGTACAGGTTACTCAAGGCCTCATCCAATCTGGCCTTGAACACATCCAGGGAGGGAGAAACCACAACCTCCCTGGGCAACCTGTTCCAGTGCCTCACCACCCTCACTGTAAAGAACTTCCTCCTAACATCCAGTCTAAATCTCCCCTCTGCCAGTTCAAACCCATTGCCCCTTGTCCTGTCATTGCAGGACCTTGTAAATAATCCTTCCCCAGCCTTCCTGTAGGCCCCCTTCAGATACTGGAAGGCTACTATCAGGTCCCCTCGAAGCCTTCTCTTCTCCAGGCTGAAGAACCCCAACTCCCTCAGCCTGTCCTCATAGGAGAGCTGCTCCAGCCCTCTGATCATCTTTGTGGCCCTCCTCTGGACCCGCTCCAACACTTCCATGTCCTTCCTACAGTTTTGTTGCTGTTTTTTGTTTTGGTGGTTGAGGGGTTTTTTATTATTCTTTTTCTCCTTGGTTTTCTAATGTGTCTTAAAACGTCTTATTCTCTTGGCCAGATTTTCAACAGCATATAAATCAGTTCTGTGGCTCTTGCATAGTGGGGAGATTTATATCTTATAAACCATTTTCCATGTGAAGGCAGGAGTCTGATATAAATGAATGCTTTATCATTGATCAAAAATAGAGACCATTGGAATGCTTTGAGTGGAGCTGAGTAAAGGAAAAAAAAAATCCTCCTTTCCCCACAGCTTGACAGGCCTCACAATTTTGCTTAAAGAAAATGATTTTAGAACTGAAAAGAAGTCTCCAGACTTATTATAATAGCTCAAATATAGAACTTCTTAAGGAGTAAATTTTCTGTTTTCTGAACAACAAAACCCCTCACCTTAATTTCCCTGTCATAATTAATTCTTTCCTATACACTGTAAACAACCGTAACTATTTAACCAAAAGAGCAACATTTCCTGATATTGATTTTCTTTTTCCAACATTCAAAGCAAGAAATTGGTATTTTTGATGTACTGATCAGTAACATGGTGAGTGACACTTCATGCAGTGTGCACATGCAGTCCAGACAGCCAACCGAGTCCTTGGCTGCAACAAGAGCAGTGTGGGCAGCAGGGAGAGGGAGGCAATTCTGCCCCTTTACTCTGCTTTTGTCAGACCCCACCTGGAGTACTGTGTGCAGTTCTGGAGCCCCCAAAACAGGTAGGACATGGAAGTGTTGTAGTGGGTCCAAAGGAGGGCCACGAGGGTGATCAGTGGGCTGCAGCAGCTCTCCTATGAGGACCAACTAAGAGAGTTGGGGTTCTGCAGCCTGGAGAAGAGAAGGTTTCCAGGAGACCTTACAGTAGCCTTCCAATATCTGAAGGGGGCCTACAGGAAGGCTGGGGAGGAACTGTTTACAAGGTCTTGTAATGACAGGACAAGGGACAATGGGTTTGAACTGGTAGAGGGGAGATTTAGACTGGATGTTAGGAGGAAGTTCTTTCCAGTGAGGGTGGTGAGGCAGTGGAACAGGTTGCCCAGGGAGGTTGTGGTTACTCCCTCCCTGGAGGTGTTGAATGCCAGGTTGTTTGAGGCCTTGAGTGAGCTGTACTAGTGGGAGGTGTCCCTGCCTATGGCAGGGGGTTGGAACTAGATGATCCTTGAGGTCCCTTCCAACCTTACCATTCTATGGTTCTATGAATCCAGGAGGGAAAATTTCTGTGAATTTGACCACTGTCTGGTGCTGACTTTCCTCTTTTCTAAAATGAGTATCTGTTTTTAAGCAAGACTTGAAGTTTGAGTAACAAACTGTCTTACTCAGCCTTGAAGCAGTTGAATCAAGTGTTGAAGCTTATGACAAGGAAGCAACACCTGTTGGTGTTTCCCAGATGCTGAGTCTGGATATTCTAGAGTCAAGGTGTAGGGGGAAAAAAATGGAGACCTGGAGAACTCCTACAACTTCTCCAATGTGAGTGACTGGAGTACAGGATGCCAGGACAGGCCACTGGTTTCAGTTGCCACATTCTCTAAATGTAGCCTTAGTAACCTTATCTTCACTCCTTTTAAACATGGGTGTTTTACAAGTGATAACCATTACAGTGCTTTTGTACAGTATATATGTGCTAAGTGCCATAATCTCCAACTGGAGGGATTTTTTTTTTTCATTGAAAAAGCCCAAAATTAAAAAGAATACCTCATGAAACAAATATGGATTTTATTTATTTAATTTATTTTATTTTACTGTAGAATGCCAGATGTTTCCCTTTATTATGTACACTAGCTGGATGTTCATAAACCTCACTTTTAAGTGGTGATCAAATACACTAAGAAATTCATTGGCTGAATGTAACCAATGTTCCTTCAAAGGTGGGCACGGATATCCAAGTCACTATCTCTCTCCTCAATGGTTTTTGCTGGATGATACCAGGTAGCACAAGCTGCAGTATGGTCTGAGCAGAAGGCATTTGTGAGGGGGGAGACAATTACAAAATTGATTAAAAAAAATATAATAAAAATTGCACAGAATCAAGAATCACAGAATTAGTCAGGTTGGAAAAGACCTCTGAGATCATCAAGCCCAACCTACCACCCAACAACATCCTGTTAACTAACTCAGGGCACCAAGTGCCTCATCCAGTCTCCTTTTAAACACCTCCAGGGACAGTGACTCCACCACCTCCCTGGGCAGCCCATTCCAATGCTAATCACTCTTTCTACAAAGAATTTCTTCCTAACATCCAACCTAAACCTGCCCTGTGGCAGCTTGAGACTGTGTCCCTTTGTTCTGGCATTGGTTGCCAGGGAGAAGAAACTAACCCCACCTGGCTACAACCTCCTTTCAGATAGTCATAGACAGCAATAAGGTCTCCTCACAGGGTTGTGCTCCAGTTCAAGCAAAAGTTACTTCTTTGAATGTAGCAGAGTCTTTTGGTAGAATCCCTAGTGCGATGGTTTGGGAGTTAACTGTGTGTGTTCCCCCCCCCCACTCCATCACACACACACACTTTATAAAATCACCCAGACTAGACACAGCCAGCTGGAAGTTAAGGACTGAAGCTCTGTTTACAGCTTAGCACAATATACAAGCAGAGTTATACACAATAGACAGGAATAGTTACAAAAATATACATGTCAAAGGTGATACAGAAACACAATCCCTCTCCCAGGAATCAGAGTCCCCAGGAGGGGCTCCCAACCACCCTTCCACCTTCTCCCCACCCCTATACCTTACTCCAGGGTTTGCCTTACGTGCAAGGTGAGCTTGGAGGATCAACCAGAGCAGTTAGAAGCAGAGTGATTAGTTAGGTTACTCAACAGGGAGGAGAAGACACACTGGCTTCCAGAGACACCAAGAGACTCTGTGTTATCTGTGTTTGTGTTCTTGTTCTTATACATCTCAGGAAACCTATGAGGGAAGTAGACATTACCAGTGTTTGCTTTTCACAGCCTATAATCTAACTCTTTTCATTAAAATATTCCAATTAGCTTCAAACCAGCACACCTTGAAGAGAGGTTGTACCAGTATAAACTATTAATACTAATCCTAATGTCCTGTTATTTTCAATTAAGTCTGTTAATCCCAGAAGTATGCTGGATAGGCTGATTTGGTATGCACGCGGCTGAATGGTACAGGCAGGCTAGAAAAGCAAAAGCTCTCTTAAAGGGTGATTACATTTTCTCACCCTCCCATTGCTACCTCCCAGGAAGAAAACAAAATCTCACCCTCCCTCATCTCCAACTGCTTGTGCTTTTGGAGCACAAAAAAACTGACTGGGGAACTACAAATGAAAAGGGAGTAAACAGTATTATCCCCTATAGGGTTCAATATGTCTCATGTCTTTGGTAATTGCCAGTGCCCTTGTGAATTAGGATACAATTTCCCCCAACATCTGATGAACTTGTGCCAAGTAAATTATCAATTTTCATTTTCCTGGTAATTTGCTTTCTTAGGGGTTTACATTAAGTGTTTCAAAAAATGTCAATTTGCATAACATCCTCCTTTCTGAGTCTAATTTTCTTGACATTGAATAATTTACATCCTCACACTTGTCTTCATTCTGCTCCAACGTGTTTAAAAGCTGCAGCTCTTACTCCTTATTGTTCACTTTAAGACAATTTAATTAGGTGACCTTTCTACTTTCAGCTAATACAACAACATCAACTTTTGTAATTATTAAAGTTTTCCAAACGTTTTCACAGCTGCATATTGATTCCAATGAATGTTTCTTTCTGACTGGTTTTAATTTGTATCAATTTTACCTCTTCCTTTAAGTTGTTTTTCTTATCTGTCTATCTATAAATGACTTCTTTGTTTTTATTATTGTTTCTTCTCCTGACTCACATTGCCTTCTTTTGAGTAAGTTGTCAGCAGAAAACTGTCTTACTGACTTCAATGTGTTGTAAATGTATTTTGGGGAAAAAAATAGCTGATTTTTTTTTTTCCTTAAAGTGAATATTTCTGGGAAAATCTCAATTCTGTTAATTTCATTTGGGCCTCATGTATATTTCCAAGGATTTTTCTCCAGCTTTACTGGTTACTTGGTCTCTATTCTTCTATTTCTTATTTTACATTAGAGCAACTAAAGGTTTCCTCAAATTGGGTGTTTTACTGTGTAAATAAATTTGGAAATGCAGTGTACATTACATCCATGTACATTACATTCATGGACAAAAACCTGTGACACTAAAGGACACATCTACAGTGTAATGAAAACATTCAGTGTGCATTACATCCATGGACAATAGCCTATGACACTAAAGGACAAATCTATGGTATAATGAACACATCCAGTGTGCATTACATCCATGGACAATAGCCTGTGACACTAAAACACACATCTATGGTATAATGAACACATCCAGTGTGCATTACATCCATGGACAATAGCCTGTGACACTAAAGCACACATCTGTGGCGTAATGAACACATCCAGTGTATATTACATCCATGGACAACAGCCTATGACACTAAAAAACACATCTATGGTATAATGAACACATCCAGTGTGCATTACATCCATGGACAATAGCCTGTGACACTAAAGCACACATCTGTGGCGTAATGAACACATCCAGTGTATATTACATCCATGGACAACAGCCTATGACACTAAAAAACACATCTATGGTATAATGAACACATCCATGTACATTACATCCATGGGCTAAAGACTGTGACACTAAAGGGTACATCTATGGTATAATGAACACATCCAGTGTACATTGCATCCATGGACAAAAGCCTCTGACACTAAACACATATCTGTGGTGTGATGAACATATCTACTGTTGCTTATCAATTAAGATGGATTGTTGCTCCTTAAGATAATTATATGGCCGTCACTGCTACTTTAAGTATTTAATAACGCCATCTTTAACTTATCAACTACCATCAATTATGTGAATATTGAAGCATTCCAAGTACAAATCTTATATGTTTAGTTAGCTAAAAGAATTTATTCTGGACAAACCAGCATAAAATCACTCAGAAAATCTGCATCAAAAGGCAAACTGAACCTCAGCCAAAGCTTCAAAGTACTGGAATTACCTGTGGATTTTCCTGCATACTACTCAAATTCCTTTTGAAAACTTTATTGGCTAAAATCCAGTAGATAAAACACTTTTTATTTTTTCCTTTTTTTTCTTTTTTTTTTTTTTTTTTTTTTTTTTTTTTCTCCCTCCCAAATGTCACATTTTATAGCAAGTAAAAAAAGGTTGCCAGGAATGATTGCCATTTGAGTGGCTGTCAATGGAAAAGAAAAACAAAATGGAGATCTCTTTCTGATATACGAAGACGCTCAGAGGGCAGGAGCAGCTCTCCTATGAGGACAGACTGAGAGAGTTGGGACTCTTCAGCCTGGAGAAGAGAAGGCTTCCAGGAGACCTGATAGTAGCCTTCCAGTATCTGAATGGGGCCTACAGAAAGGCTGGGGAGGGATTATTTACAAAGTCCTGCAATGACAGGACAAGGAGTAATAGATTTAAACTGGCAGAGGGAAGATTTAGACTGGATGTCAAGAGGAA
>VWZE01011813.1:77384-87640 GCA_013396675.1 Eubucco bourcierii
CTGCCCAGGGAGGTGGTGGAGTCAGCGTCCCTGGAGGTGTTCAAGGTATGTTTGGACGTGGCACTTGGTGCCATGGTCTGGTCTTGAGGGTTGTGGTATTGGGTTGGACTTGATGATCTTTGAGGTCTCTTCCAACCCTGATGATACTGTGAGACTGTGATACTGTGATAAATTCTCATGATCTGAGTCAGGTACTATGAGGCAAAAGTTTCTCTTATTTCAAGACAAAGAAAAAAAAAAGGTGAACTGTGTTGAAAAATAGAGTGCAAAATAATTGATGATGGAGAGTGTAGTGGACAGGTGATTAATTAATGCAAGAGTATATTTTTTAAAAATATTGTTTATTAATAAAATTAATAAAATAAATAAAATGGAGTACTGTGTACAGTTCTGGAGTACCCAGCACATGAAGGACATTAAACTGTCGGAGTGGGTCCAGAGGAGGCCATGAAGATGATCAGAGGGCTGCAGCAGATCTGCTGTAAGAACAGACTGAGAGAGTTGGGGGTCTGCAACCTGGAGAAGAGAAGGGTTCCAGGAGACCTTAGAGTAACCTTCCAGTATCTGAAGGGGGCTACAGGAAGGCTGGGGAGGGACTATTGACAAGGTCTTGCAATGATAGGACAAGGGGCAATGGGTTTAAACTGGCAGAGGGGAGATTGAAACTGGATGTTAGGAACAAGTTGTTTGCAGTGAGGGTGGTGAGACACTGGCACAGGTTGCCCAGGGAGGTTGTGGCTGCTCCCTCCCTGGACGTGTTGAAGACCAGGTTGTTTGAAGCCTTGAGTGAGCTGTACTAGTGGGAGGTGTCCCTGCCTGTGGCAGGGGATTGGAACTGGATGATGTTTGATGTCCATTCCAACCTTACCATTCTGTGATTCTGTATTCAATATTCAGAACTCTCACCACCCCCATCACTAATTTTAATAACAATCAGTTCTTTACATCAGTCATGGAATCTTTACACACAGGTACTAACAGGTTCTAGCAATAACCAGTGATATACAACATTAATTGAATTCGATTGAACTGGCAGAGAAGGCTTTGTGGTCAGTGCACTGCTTGCAGTCAGTACTCCCCTTGCCCACTACACGGACGCAGGAAACTCCTTTCTGCTTATGGCTGAAGGCAATTAATGATTACAAGAGGCTTTAAATATTTACTCACAAAATATTATTGGACAGTACCCAAAGCATGTGGAGGGGCTGTTGTCAGTGATTTCAAAGCGGTTAGAGGCTTTGGAGCTTTCCCAAACTCTTTTCTCAGGCAGCTGGAGTCTGGCACAGTCTCTGACCTGGTTCCTCTTGACTTCTGATTCAGCAGAAGCCTTGCAGAGGAGCAGGCAGGATGCAATGCCATGTGCAGGCTTGGCATAATGTCAGGCTGGCTGTGCAGGCCAATTGCCTGCAGGCATTTAGAGCCTGTGCCTGGTAAACTCTTGGAAGGCAGTTTCCAGGAACAGGATACAAGGCAGTAGGAGCACTGAGAGAGAGCACGAATACAACTTCAGAGCACACGTTGTGCTCCCCGCTAATCTTTTATCCATACAGTCCAGGACTAATGGGCATTTGGACACAGAATAGCCAATCAGAATGGCACTTAGACAAACTTGACCATATTAGGTGAAACCATAGGCTTGCTTTACCCATTTTAGGGCAGAACACAAGTCTTGCACAAGGCAACTGTGCGTACCTCACTTACAGTAGGGTTCAAAACAAGTCTGGGCAGGCCACAGTCCTCAGACTCAGTGGCTCCAGGTTCTTTGTCCTCTTCCCCATGGTTACTTCTCCCCAAAACAAAAGGAGGGAGAGCAGAAAAAACATGTCTGGGCAAGCCAGGACATGTATAAGCCTATTTTGGCCAGCTTAGGCCTACCACAACAGAGAGACATTCAAACTAATTGCCTTTAGTCACTGATTCATGATGAAACCTTTAAGTAAATTTGAATTTCAGATGCAGAAGTATGTTTTCTGTTTATCATGATTTTCAAACCTCCAATATCAACAAATAACTTTGTGGCAAGCTATCTCCTTAATTATGTTGCTAATGGTTAAAAATTAATACTGTTTCATGATGAAGAAGGTATTACTGCACACCTCAGCAGTGTTTCTCTTAAGTACAATTCTTTATAGATTAGATATAGTATTATTAGCAATGAGAATAAATTGTTAATTTTTAGTTCTTACTTTCACCTACAACTTATAGAGGAGCAACAGAAAAGTGCTTGTGTAATCTTCTGGAATTGTATCACAGTATCACCAAGGTTGGAAGAGACCTCAAAGATCATCAAGTCCAACCCCATACCACAGACCTCAAGACCAGACCATGGCACCAAGTACCACATCCAAACCCACCTTGAACACCTCCAGGAATGGTGACTCCACCACCTCCCTGGGCAGCCCATTCCAGCAGCCAATGACTCAGACAAGAACTTTCTCCTCACCTCCAGCCTAAACTTCCCCTGGCACAGCTTGAGACTGTGTCTTCTTGTTCTGGTGCTGCTTGCCTGAGAGAAGAAGATAACCTCCTTGTGGCTATAACCACCCTTCACATAGTTGTAGAGGGCAATAAGGTCTCCCCTGAACCTCCTCTTCTCCAGACTAACCAATCCCAGCTCCCTCAGCCTCTCTTCATAGGGCTGTGCTTGAAACCTCTCCCCACACTATTGCTGATTCAGGCCAGGATGCCATTGGCCTTCTTGGCCACCTGGGCACACTGTTGGCTCATGTTTAGGTGGGTGTCAATCAGCATCCCCAGATCCCTTTCTGTTTGGCTGCTCTCCAGCCACTCTGATCCCAGTAGAGAATCTATTTAAAGAGACTTAATAGATACCATAAATAATGAAAGTATTGTAAAATCTTATTGTATCCTTTTACAGTGGCTCTGTTAACACAAAAAGAAAATATTTCAAGCTAACAGTGTAAGGGCAGTTTGGATAAAGGAAATTATGAACTACATATATGATGAGCACAGCGGAAAAAAAAGTAATTTCATAACATTCTTTGAAAAAAAAAAGTCATAAATTGTAGCTTATATAGGAAAGAAATATCCTCATATATGTATTAGTAAGAATGTTCCATCTGAACAGATAAATTATATATATATATATATATATATATTTAATAGTTTTTAGCAAGGAAAAAATAATAAAAGAGAAAAAGACATAAGGAACAAATAAGAAGAAAAAAAATCTTTTGACTTCTTAGAAACATGTAAGTAGCATCTGATATTTAGTCTTCATAAAAAAAATCTGTGCTGCAGAAATGGTTGATTAAAATTTACTTGCCTAGGTAAAATATATACTCATCTAGCTTTTGCTAAGAAGACTGACACAATAATAGTAGATAATATTTGCTCTTGTATCTTAATAGTCATATTTTACTAGGCTAGTTTGTTTTCCTGTCACAGGAGTCAGGGGGATTTTGTAAAGTGTTATTTTAAAGGGGAGTTGTATTTATATTATTGAATTGCTTTTGTAGACTAAGTAAATAAAATACTAGGATCATGGAATCATGGACCCATTCCAACACTTTCATGTCTTTCCTGTATTATTGTATATTGTTTATTATATATATTGTATATTATATATATTGTGACATCCTACTTGAAAGGTAGGCTTGTAAAATTTCTGAGCCTTTACATATGCATCCTTTTTGTTTACTCAGTGTATTCTTAAAGAGCAAACAATGTTCTTTGGCTTGAAAAATGGACAATTAGTGCTTTGTCTCTTTGCTGTGTTCACACAAACCTACCTTTTATTCCTTGGTAGTGCCCTGCTTTTGAAGGAGACTAGCAATTATCTTCGACCCTGAAAATATGACCTACCTAGTATGAGAAAATGAATCCTGTCTTAAGCCACTACTCAAGAGACTAGTAAAAATTGGTCACCTACCACGTATGACCTTTAGTTAAATCCATAGAAGACTGCAGTGGAAGTCTTAGAAGCTACATTAAAGTAATTGTTTAAGGCAGGAATATCTTCCAGAGACAGAAGAGAAGATCAGCGTTTTGTTCTGATGAGATTTATCTTTCTTTGTTTGAAGTAATTGATACTGTCAACTGTGTATTTTTTTTAATAGATGTTCTTTATTGACAACACCAAGGTATTTTCCCAGTTCTTAGCCAGTCAGCTTGCAGAGAATCACAAGTTAACTAACAAATCCCATTACTGTGCTGACAGTATTGATGATGCTATCAATGCTTCAGGTAGACTAGAAAGGGAATTACAACTTGTTTCTGGGGCCAGTCGCACTGCAGTTTCATCTCCTGTGGCAAGGAGTAGATGAGTTGTTAAAATCTTGTAAAGCTTCATTTACATTGTAGGAAAAAGAAATTAAAACAAACAAACAAACCTCCTTGTGAATTATATAGCTTCTTACTTTGGACAGGAACACGCTAAGAACATGATCCAAAACCAGAGAAGTCCCCAAGAATCACAGTATCACAGTATCACCAGGGTTGGAAGAGACCTCAAAGATCATCAAGTCCAACCCATCACCACAGCCCTCAAGACTAGACCACGGCACCAAGTGCCATGTCCAAACCTACCTTGAACACTTCCAGGGACAGTGACTCCACCACCTCCCTAGGCAGCCCATTCCAGCAGTCAATGACTCTCTCAGTCAAGAACTTTCTCCTCAAAATCTCTCTAATGGCTAAAAATTAATTCAAGAAGGACACAGATTTCAAGAAATCACATAATCCTTAACATGATTTTATTATGCCCTTGAATGCAAAGGCAAATGCAAATTAGTTTTGGGAAAAAAGCCTGTGAGAGTGGTAGATGTTGAGTTGTGATGGTTTGGGAGTTCCCTGCCTCCGCCCTCCCCACTTTGTAAAATCCCCCAGACTATACTCAGCCAGCTGGAAGTTAAGGACTGAAGCTCTATTTACAGCTTAGCACAATGTACAAGCAGAGATATACACAGTAGACAGGAATAGTTACAGACATAGACAATTAAAGGTAATACAGAAACACAACTCCCCTCCCAGAAATGAGTCCCCAGGAGTGGCTCCCAACCACCCTTCCACCTTCTCCCCACCCCTCTACCTTAGCCCAGTGTTTGCCTCATGTGCAAGGTGAGTTTGGAGGATTGGCCAGAGGGGTTAGAAGCAGAGTGGTTAGTTAGGTTAGCAGAGAGGAGAAGACAAAGCTCCCAGAGAGTGAGACTCTCCGTGTTATCTATGTTTGCGTCGTTGTTCTTATACATCTCATCAAGCCTATGAGTGAAGCTGACATCACCATTGCTTGCTTTTCACAGCCTATAATCTAATTCTTTTCATTAAAATATTCCAATTAGCCTCAAACCAGCACATGGTTGGGGTTTTTTTGTTTGGGTTTTTTTTGTTTTGTTTTGTTTTGTTTTGTTTTTTTGTCAGAAACAAATCTCATAACATGTGGAAGTAAAGTCAAGGATGCAGTTTGACTTCTACAATGCATTCCTGTGCTTTGTTTTGTTTTGTTTTGGTTTGGTTTTTTGTTTGGTTTGTTTTTGTTTTTTCTGTAAGAAATGAATTAATTGAACAAGATTTTGGCCTGTAAGACGAACAAGTTTTTATTGGAAGGTAGTAAACATTGTGAGATGAAGGATATCAGCATGAGAGAGAAAAAAAAGATATTAAGGCAGCAGAAGAATCAAGATCAAAGAGTAGGAGAAATAGAAGAAAATGAAGAATAGGGAGGAAATTATGGCAGAATGCTTGTACACTGAAGAAAGGCTACAGGAGCTGAACCTCTTTAGTTTGGAGAGGAGGAGACAGAGAGGTGATCTCATTCATGTTTCAAGGGTGAGTGCCAAGTGGATGGAGCCAGGCTCTTCTCACTAATACCTAATGACAGGACAAGGGGCAATGGGTGGAAGCTGAGGCATAGGAAGTTTCATGTAAATGTGATGAAGAATTTCTTCACTGTGAGGGTGACAGAACACTGGAACAGGCTGCCCAGGGGGATTGTGGAGTCTCCCTCTCTGGAGATATTCAAGATCTGCTATAGGTGGTTCTGCCCTGGCAGGGAGGTTGGACTACATGATCTTTCAAGGTCCATTTCAGCCCCTAGTGTTCTGCGATTCTGTGATTCATAAAAGTTCAAAGATATGCAGAGTTCGACTGTAACGCAGCGAAGAAATGAAAAGAAAAACAGTTAAAGTAACTGAGTCAATAAATCAGAAAGATACTGAAGTCCTGTTTTATGACAGTAGCTCTGAAAAGGAGGGGAAAAAAAACCCACAAACTCAACAACAAAAAAACCCCCAAAACAAAAACACACACACACAAAAAAAAAAAAAAAAACCCAACCAAAAAAACCCCCACCAAACCAAAAAACCCCAAAACCAAAAAAAACAAACCCACCCCAAAGGTTAAATGAGTTATTAATTCCTCTCCTAAGAAGGAAGGTGGCATCAAGAGAAGCAACATCAAGAGAACTGTGGCCAGCAGGGCAAGGGAAGTGATTCTGCCACTTTACTCTGCTCTTGTCAGACCCCACCTGGAGTACTGTGTGCAGTTCTGGAACCCTCAGCACAGGAAGGACATGGAAGTGTAGGAGCGGGTCCAGAGGAGGCCACAAAGATGATCAGAGGGCTGGAGTAGCTCTCCTAAGAGGACAGACTGAGAGAGTCGGGGCTCTGCAGCTTGGAGAAGTGAAGGCTTCGAGGGGACCTGATAGTAGCCTTTGAGTATCTGAAGGGGGCCTACAGGAAGGCTGGGGAGGGATTATTTACAAGGTCCTGCAACGACAGGACAAGGGGCAATGGTTTTAAACTGGCAGAGGAGAGATTTAGACTAGATGTTAGGAGAAAGTTCTTTACAGTGAGGGTGGTGAGAGACTGGCACAGGTAGCCCAGGGAGGTCGTGGCTGCTCCCTGCCTGGAGGTGTTCAAGGCCAGATTGGATGAGGCCTTGAGTGAGCTGTACTAGTGGGAGGTGTCCCTGCCTATGGCAGGGGGGTGGGACTAGCTGATCCTTGAGGTCTCTTCCAACCTTAACATTCTATGATTCTATGATTCTAGAGTAAGAGAGCAAAGTTATCATCAGTGTTGTTTTGGAGAGGTGAGATGGGAAAGTACTTTCACGTCTCTGCACCAAAGTTTTATAAAAGTAACAACAGAGAGGACATTCTGCGGTTGATTGAAGTCTTTTGACAGTGTAAGGTAAGATCATAGAATCACAGAATCCCAGAATGGTAAGGTTGGAAGGCACCTCAAAGATCATCTAGTTCTAAGCCCCTGCCTTAGGCAGGGACACCTCCCACTAGTACAGGTAAGATGTTGTGGAGATTAATTGTTTCTAGGTACTGTCATTCTTTTGGCCCTAACTTTCTGCAGAGCATGCTGGTTCTACACTTGTAGGCAGTGTCTTTTAAGCCCAGAGTTCCTCAGGAGTGACCTCAAAATTTGAGAAGGAAATAAATTGTGCTTTATCATCACTGGTTTGACAGGCTTGATATATATATATATATATATTTTTTTTTTTTTTGTTTTAATTCAATAGATTGGTTCACCATTATTTTATTTAAGGAAAGAAATAAAACCTGGGAGATTCCAAGAGGGGAAAAAAAAAATGTTAAACAGTTTTTACTGAAAACTAAGTATAGTTGCTAAATGCAACCATACACTAATATACTGCCTCATATTTAAATCCCAAACACTTAATGTCAAGGGAATTAATGGCTGAAGATATCATAACGCTTATGTTGAATACATTATAGATGTAAGAGGATTATTCTGATCAAACAGATGGAAATGCATATTTCATCACACTACTACAGCCTTAACTCTGGCCCAAAATAAACAAAGTTTTTCCATCAGTGATTTCAGAATGTAAACAGAGCACAACACACAAACCTGCTGAAACAGAAATGGGTATGGTTGAGATTTTCTAAAGCAACCAATGGATCTCAACAACACTTTGACTCCCTGGGCTTTGTAAAATCCTTCCTAAAACTCAAACATCTTTGCACAGCTCAAAGAAGAGGTAGTTCTGAAATTTATCAATTTGTAACACCGGTTTTCTATTAAACTGTTGAGTTTTTCTTCAGCTGCACTTAGCATTTTCTACAGACTGATGTAGTACTATTTTTTCCCCCTTCTGTTTAGGTATGATTAACATTTCAATATGTAAGGCATACAGAGGATTTCCTGAACAATGGTTGAGGCTCTGCTTCTGGTTATTTGAGATAACTGTTCTTCTTATTATTAGTTATTCCTGATCCTGCACTGATTTTCTCCTTTCTAAATACTAACTAACTTAATCTCTATTAAAATGTTTGAACCATAAAAAAACAGTAAAGCAATAGATATTTTAGGGAAAAATCTTCATAGAATCATAGAATCATAGAATGGTAAGATTGGAAGGGGTCCTCAAGGATCATCTAGTTCCAAACCCCTGCCAAAGGCAGGGACACCTCCCACTAGTACAGCTCACTCAAGGCCTCAAACAACCTGGCCTTCAACACCTCCAGGCAGGGAACAGCCACAACCTCCCTGGGCAACCTGTTCCAGTGTCTCACCACCCTCACTGTAAAGAACTTCCTCCTAACATCCAGTCTAAATCTTCCCTCTACCAGTTTAAACCCATTGACCCTTGTCCTGTGATGAAAGTCCCTGTCAATAGTCCCTCCCCAGCCTTCCTGTAGGCCCCCTTCAGATACTGGAAGGCTGCTATCAGGTCCCCTTGAAGCCTTCTCTTCTCCAGGCTGCAGAGCCCCAACTCTCTCAGCCTGTCCTCATAGGAGAGCTGCTGCAGCCCTCTGAGCACCCTCGTGGCCTCCTCTGGACCCGCTCCAACACTTCCATGTCCTTCCTGTGCTGAGGGCTTCAAATAATTACTTAATTAGTGTCTGATCTCTCAAAAAACCCCCAAACAAAACAAACAAACAAACAAACACAAAAAACCCCATCAAAAACATATTGAGATTTGGAGACTTATTTTACAATGCCTAAACCAAACTTTTTAATTGAATTAATATAACTAACTCCAGCTTCCTAAAAGAATTATTAGAAATTTGACTTGGATTTTTTTGCCTAGTGCCATTATCCCCTGCATATTCCTGTCTGTTCAGCCAATTCAACACCCACTTAAGTCATTGGGAAGGGTTTTATGAGCTTCTGGGAACGCTGAGGCCTCTTGGGGATTCAGGACAAGAAACACACCTGACATTATTGAAAGGATACCTCTTCCATCTCACTACCTCTCAAGAAAATCAATTCAGTTCCTTAAAAAAAAAAATCTCCATCACAGGAGAAGAAATTGTTCTGAAGAGTTTACTTTCTCTTTTAATGTAGAAGTTACCTAAGTTATTGATAGTAAAAGTTACTTCTCATACTGAAATTGAGACTTGCATTTGTGACTCCTAAATTAATTACTGATTTCATTATCCCTGAAGTCATTTTAAGAACTCATCACAGTTTTGGTCATTATTTATATATTATTTTCCATAATATCTCTGTATGGATTGTTTTTTGTTTTTTTTTTTAAACCATCCTTGATTTTGCAACTGCCTCCAAGGGGGTCTTCCAAATGGAAGATTCCACAATAAAATGCACCTTGACTGAAAACTTCCAAAAGCTAACTTTTGAATTGAAAATAAAATAAAGTAGTAGAACAGGGGTCTGTCTGCACTTATTCTTTTTCCGGAATAGAAAAGGAATAAACAAACAAACAAACAAACAAATAAATAAATATATACATAACATATATATTTATATATATTCATTTATAGATATTTCTATATAGTCACATTTTTATATTTTATATATATATATAAAAATATAAATATAAAAATAAAAATAGATATTTACATGTATATTATACATAATTATATATACCCATATCTGTATATCTTAATATATATATATGGAACATGTATGTACTTATATATTTTATACATGTTATTTATATTAATTTCCATATATCTATGTAATGACTATATATAATACTTATATTATTTTTATATATTCACCTACACATATTCATATATATCTACATATAATATATAATATCTCTATATTTTTTATATATTCACTTCTATGGATCCATATATATTTATTGATAACATTTCAATATATTTATATATAATATATAAAATTAGATATAATTATATATTCACTTGTAGACTTTATAATGTGTTTATATATACAAATTTATATTCATTTGTATACATTATTATATAATTATATATACACATATCTATATATTTATACATAATATATCAAATTAGATATAATTATATATTTGTCTGTATACATTATAATGTGTTT
>VWZE01011815.1:0-205332 GCA_013396675.1 Eubucco bourcierii
CCAACCTTACCATTCTATGATTCTATGAAGATGCTTTAGCACTTCTGATTGCATTATGGGTTTGCATTCAGGTGGCAGTGAAGGAAAACAAGAGGAAACTGCACTTTGTCAAAGTCGCAGTGGTTGAAAACCAGGTGCCTCGGGAGACTAGAAAAGTGCATTTTTCAGACCTACCATCACAGCTGCTGCTTCCCAGTGGAGAGCATGGAAATGTTTAACCTTCCAGCAAAACTTGACTTGAGTTTCCCTGCACTCAGTCACTTCTGTGCCACCGTCCAACTCATATTACAACTAGATCCTGTGCAGGATCTTGAGGAAAAAACAAAATCCTGTTCCCTTCCTTCTCCTATCTAGCTCCACACACAGTACTTGTATTTACATTCAGCCATAGTAGGCACCCCATATATCCATGCATTTTGGACAGATTTTATCATTTATTATCCAGTAACAAAGCTGTGGAATTGGAATCAAATCAGACAGACAAAATGAAATCATGGTTCCCTAGTGCTTAAATTTGTATTAATTTTAAGCATCTTGAGTAATTCTGAATAAACCTTGCTGTACAACATCAACATCTGACAAACAATTGACTTTTGCTCATCCTACATTGCCAACTTTCCCTACTGCCTCTTCCCGGCCCTTGTGGACAAGCTTCAGGACAGTTTCCACATGGTTTCATTTGAGTATAACATTTGGATTATACTGCTGCAGAAAGCTCAGTCTGAAGCAGGTAAAACCCATTTAATATCCTATGTACGTTTCCATAAAATCCACTTAATATCCTATGTACATTTCATCACAAACAGAAAAGTATGCAGTCCCTAACTGGAAAGGTCCATTTTCTGGTGAAAGTCTACCAATACCTAATGCCAACAAGCAACTCCAGAGAATAGAAAGCACAGGAAATCTGAACCAACTCCCTAATATCACATAACAAAAAAATCAGATGAATGGAAATTTAACATCTCCCTTCCACTGACTGCAAAACGTTAAGATACTTAGGCCATTGTCCTATAGTGCCAGAAGCAAACCCTGTACTGTACCCTGGTCATGGCCAGAATAAAGACCCCTGTGTAAGACAGGGTATTCTGTAATGGACAGAACTAATCACATGCCTTTCTACTTGAGACTAACTTTTCAATCCATAGTGTTGATAAAGATAGTCATGAATGAAAGCCACTGCGGTGCAAAGCACAGAGAACAGCTGAAGTCAGTGGCAGTTTATCTGCCAGCCCCACTGGAGAAAGCATGCCGCTCTCTGCCTGATGTACCAGCTCCCCACAGGACACAGGAATAGCTGAGAAGGGAAAATCAGAGCCCATCTCTGCCCCAAGGACACTTGCCGTCATCTCACCAAAGCTTCTAAGAGAACATGAGTTTCCTTTCCACTGGGCACTGCTCTGTTCACTTACCATCGGAAACCAACCTCAGCAAATGCACAGGACCTCACTCTAACAGCCTTTTATCCCAGGGGCAAGTGGTTTACTGGGAAGTATATCCTTCCTGCTGGGCAACTGCCATGCCAGTTCAATCACTACCTGATTTTCAAAGCTGTCTTCTGATTTCCTCAGCCCTCAATTTTCCCATTAGCTTCAAGAAAACACAGTCTGGTTTTGTTAGTTTGTTTCAAATGGGCAGTAGAAAGGAAAACCAGAAAGCATTAAACTTCAGTATATTGCTCTGCTGGATTAGTAACACACTAACCAACTGCAATATTTTTTTTTAGGAAGTATTTCTGTCAATTAAAATGCACGATTTTAAAATGCTGCAGCTAGTCCCTACAAATCCTGTTCTCAAAGATGTCAGCAGAAATCCCTACATACTGCTGCCTAAATCTGCATATCCTCGTAACACACTCAGCATATTTGATTTATGGTCAAAACCATTGCTGGTTACATACCTTCAGAAACGACCATGTTCAGTAGGCCCTCCATAAGCCTCTTTTGCTAACAAACCTGTAAGATAAAAAGGCCCTGGGCTGCAGCACCTCCAAATCTTGGACCACCAGCACTGTCCAAAACTGAGAAGATTCAAGGCACTCTGACAGAAACTCCTGAGTGCAAAGTAATTTCAGACTTTCAGAAATTACACTGGGAAATAAAAACTATCAAAGTTGTCCTTCTCTCTTTTGGTACACCAGGTGGTTCTTGAATTTGTATTTTGTGTGGATTATACTGCTGCAGAAATCTCACTGTCTGAAGCAGGTAAAACCCTATTAACACCCAACATACATCAAGCTCATAAGCTCTTGGCTTGGGGCACTCTCAGACAAAAGACTCTGATCAGAACCTCAGCTGTTGTAACCTTAAGTTACTTCATAAATGACCTATTAATTTAAATCCAGGATGAGAGTACATGAATGAGCTGAGCAGGTGGATAGTGTTGATTTACTTTCAGCAAATATTTACTTACATGATTAGGTAACATAGGCATGTTCAATAGGTTTTAATTACATTCTAGTTGAAGGATTCCCTCTCTGTTCTTCTATATGCTATGGAAGAGACCATAAAACATCATAGGACTGTGAGTGACAGACTGTACAAAATAAAAATGCTAACCAAATGGTTCCCATCCTCTAATTAAATTTATAATTAAAACCATGCCATGCAGAGGGAAAACATAAAAGTGCAGATCTCAGTAAAAAAAAGGTTTTTGAAAGATCTGGAAATGAATTTAAATAGAATGTGATAATTTTAATAAAAGAGGGAAAAAAGAAGGAAACACAAAGTATTGGAAGTGCTTAAAAATAAACTAGTGTGTGCCTAAGGGTCATGCCAGCCATTTCACACTTACGAGGACTGGAAAAGGCAAGCAAAAAAGTGCCTGAAGCAACAGAGGGATTGAAAGAAAAGCAAGAAAAAGAGATGGGAAAGGAACAAAATACTTGTAAAGAAAAGAATGAGGAAATGGAGGCAGAAAAGCCCACCTGAGAGGGAGCAGAAGGGCTGCAGTTCAGCTCTGCATCACACCTGCCCCATGGCTTTGCTGTTGCATGCTGTGGAAGTCAGGAGATCAGTTCCCTGTATCCAGCTTCTGGCCCCTTTGACCCATACAGTTTAATGGCTCACCAAGCCGTGTCCTGACAATACTTCCTTCCCTGTTCATTAAAAGCTAAAGCTAAATTACAAGGACAAGGAGAAGGAAGAAATGTCTGACAATCTTCCATCTCTGCCTCTTGCTTCCTATGAAAGAAACAAACCTGAAGCAATTTAAATTGTGTGGCTTGCTAAGTATATCTTTTGCAAATGCACCACTGTCATTATATGACAGATTTCAGCATTTCCATAACATTTCAGCTGAGTTTATCAGACCTGAAATACTACCCCTAAAAAAATTCAGGGATATCTTCAGTTAACTGACATGTAGATGCTGGATCCTGGTCTTGCTTCCCCCAGCATAGGGCACAGATAGCAGTTACATACCACATCAAGCCTGGGAGGACATTCCTGTTTTCAATTAGCTGACAGATCTGTCACAGCCCAGGAAGCTGTAACTGGCATCTGAATCCAAGTTTGGTCCCCACGCATTTTTAAAATTATTGCCGGGTATCTTCATTACAATATGCACTGACATCGTGTTCTGGTTAGAGCACTACCATGTTTTGGGTTTATGTTTTGGGATTCTAGTGGCAAAATTCATTTCAGTTTCATGTCATTTTGAGGTAGCAGAAGACACCAGTAGTGCCAGAGCTCTCCTGTCCCAGCCCCACAGGACAATTGCTCTGGTCTGAAATTTATCCAGTTAACCAGAAATGTTATCACTCAAATCCTTTTGCCTTTAAGCACTGTCGTAATGCACCCTTACCTACACAAGAGTCTGAAAAGCACCAGCACAAGTTGCACACTTCTCTCAGGCACAGCTGGCACAGTCTGACATTCTCAACAGAAGAACCAGTTGCATGCCATAAATCTTGGAATGCAACTGCTTTCTTGCACAAAAATACTATTTGTGGCCCAAAACTGAGAGGCTCTGGATCCTATCTTTTTACATGCTATCTGAGGGAAGAAAAATAAGAAAAACAAAAGAAAGAGCAACTAATTGTGGGTCTCACCAGCACAGCAAATGTACAACCTATCTATGGCTTCTCATAACTTTTCAATCCGATACTGTGCTACAAATCACCATCAGACCCACTGTGCAGCACAGGAAGAGACATTTACAGACTTAAGTGAATCCACACTTTTTTATACCTTTCCTATTACATAATCAAACTAAAACATTGACTCGGTGGTGGTACTGCATTTCCCTTGACAAAGAAGCCTTTCAGTACAGCAGTGAACTAAAACCCAGATTCCATTTGAACAGCGATGGTAGCACTTAAAACCACTTTGTCTGGAAATTTTCTTACCACTAAATGTTACTAAAACCTTTACAGTAGAGGTCTGCAAGGTTTTGAAAAGAAACTAATGTGTGGAGGGAGACAAGCAAAACAAAAGAAATTGGAGAAAAAACATGCCTTAGTGACAGATGAAAGAAGTGATTTATCTGAAGAGAGTGTCAACAAACACATCACTGCACTTTCATGAGTGAAACATAAGCAGAAAAGGAGAAAGAAAGCTAGAGACAAAAGAGGAGGAAAGTGTGGCAGGAGAGAAAAAAGCCTCAGAAAACAAAGCAAAGGACTCATCAGTAACGACCTAGTAGAGGCATCACACTCAAGAGTGCAAGTCACCACCCTTCTCCTACTAAGTGCAGCCCTGCAACTCCCAAACCCTCCCCATGCTCCAGTATGCCATTAAAGAGATGCAATGCAAGAGGTGAATGACACTCTGGTACTGAAGCACTGGCAAAATTTAAAGGCACAACACTGTAATTGACTATGATCTGTACCAAAAATCTTCATCGGTTGTGGAGCTCATTGCATATTTTCAGCAGATCTGTCAAAAGCACTTAACACCCAACAAACTCCCATTCCTCCCATTAAATGGAATCAAGCCAGCTTCAAGAGCTTAGGCTTTTTCCAGCCTCCAGCCTCCATCCTTGTCTTTGTAACAGGGCCTGATCATCACTGATAGCATGTTCAAGGTGTTACTTACAGTAATAACAAATCCCCAAAATGAACTCATGCAAATGTAATGCCAAGGTAATCAAATGTAAAGTCAGAATAAGCTTGATGTCTCAGTTTCCTTCCTCTTCCCCAGGCAATGACTTTCTTCAGGAGGAAAGGTGAATAAGATATGCTAGGAAATGCAGACCCCGGTCACTCATTATTTCATAAAGTACCCAGAACTATAAGATTTTTCAGAACTCCACTTGAGATCCTTGTGCCAACAAAGACAAACATAAGACAAAGTCGGATCTGTGTACTGAAAAAAAAAAAGCCATTTGCAGGTTATCTCTCCTAGTCCTTACCCTTCAAAACCTTACAATCAGCATGTTTTGTTAGAATGACTTTTGGAACAACTACAGGCATAGGTCCTAGTTTCACATACACCACCTTCTAAATTCAGCACTCTATCAAGAGATTTTCAACAAAGTCAACATCCAAAGATGTCCGGGTTTTTGAAAGATCTGCATTTCATGGATCCCAACCTGAGCACCTCAAACCCCAAATAAAGTATATGGCAGCTTCTTAAGATTTTGTCCATAAAGAATGTTCTGCATAATTTATCCTCTAATCTTGTTCCAGACCCAAGACAAATGACAAGAAGGTTTGTTAACATTTGCCTTCAACACTGTTCTTGCCAAGAAAATCATATTCTTTGTCACTGAATATCAATCCATCTTTATTATTAAAAAATGTATAGATATTAATGGACAGATACGTAACCATTCTTCCTTTCCAGGTGAAAACATTAGGATACAGAGAAGCTACATAAACTGCTCAAGGTCACCTAATAAGTCAAGAGAGACCCTTCCAACTGTCATATTATAGGTTGGGGGGGGGGGGGNTTAACCTGGGGCTGAGATCGTGTAGCTAATCTTGATTTACACAAATGAAGAAACTTGAGCCAGCGGATTTTACTTCTTACTACATTTCACTGTTATCTTGGACTTTACATTCAAGTAACAGTACTGTATGTTCAATAAAAAGCACTTTTCTTCAGACCAAGATCTTCATTTAAACTAGTGTCTGATTTAAATAAAACGCAATTCCTTTTTTCTTCCAGAGGGCAATTTAATTTGGAGATTTCATGAATTTTCCTAAGGATTACTTAATGTAATATAGTAGAAATATGTACTGTTATATGTGTGTATATATAACAAGTGTCTTTGGTTAATTCTCAATGAATTTCATTTTTTTTCATTCCTATATGCATATATGGGGAAAACCTTTACTTTCATACCGGCTTATTTATTCAATGTACTTTTAGACTCACATTGATATATCTAATATATAGTTCAAAAAAGAAAAATAATAGAACTCAATTATTATTATGTAAAACATTTGTATCTTTAGAGCAAAAAGTACTTGCTAACTTAGTGACAAGAAGTTCTTGGAATAAAACCAGACTGTAAAAGGTCAGTTCACTGCAATTTTGAACCTTTTAATTAATTAATTTTAAGTAATGGTTTCCAGTGATTTTTTTCTTAGCAGAGTATCAACACCTGCAAAGGAGAAAAATTAATGAAAGCATTGCTGTAGTCTTGAACAAATATCTCACTCAATTATGAGCTAGATGAACAAACAGATGTGAATGCATTTGATTATCCAAATAATCACCCTGAGCATTCAAATGTAGTAATGTCAATTAATATTGTTTTTATCTCAAGCATGGAGACTTAAGCATTGCTGTCTAGCTACTGGCTACTGTTCCCACCAACAGAAGTCACCCACCTGGGGCAGCATGCGATTTTCCTCCTCCAGCTGTCTTACTCTTGCCTCCAGCTGCCTAACATAGGACAAGGTTGATTCTAAAAATCAAAAAGAAGAAAACACTCATATTATCCACAGAGACTGGCTTGTGTTTACTAATGTTAGCGCCTTTGCCACATTCTTACTTGTACTCACAGTAGATTGCCTCTCAAGTGCCCAATAAGCATTCAGCTCTGCTCTTCTCAAAGGTAGTGCAATTAACACCAATACTAGAATTAATCCAAGTCCCTGTTGCTTTGGATTCTAAACTGATGCACTTTAAGGTTGTCCCTTCTCAGACATAAGCTATCTTACAGAAAGGCAACACAGACTTGAGTTCTTCCAACCCGTCCCCTGACCTCTGTGAGCTTGTACAGTATTTTGGAAATACTTGACAAGAGTAACGCATTTTTCCACCAAGTCACTGAAATGCTCAGAAAGAAAAGGCAATATGCTTCAGGAAGATGCAGGCAAGGAGGTCCCTCCACACATTCAGCAGGGGACTGGTGGCACACACACAGTTTCCTCCTACAAGCCATGATCTTGCATGCAGAAAATACAGCAGTTTGCTGGAACAGAGGCTCAAACCTCTACTCCTGCTAGGGCCGGGTTGTTATGGCTGGAGCCTATACTGGAAACCAGATGTGTCACCCTAGAGCACCAAGAGTGTTTGGAGCCTGGTGGATGGCACGGTCACCCTGTTCACAATGGATACTCCTCACCCCATGCTTGCCAGGGCAGTACCATACTAGAACATGCTCTCACAGTGCTGCTTTGCTACATCGAGTTAGATAAAAAGCAAATTCCTGTCCACTTTATTCACAAGGAACCTCACTGAACTTTGTCAGGTAATTTGGTTGACTCCTAGTCTGCTCTGTTCCCAAGAACTTTATGTAAGAAGAGTAGAACCATCACCCAATCCCTAAAAGCACCAGAGACCTTTATCATCACACATTTTTGGGTCACACAGTTTCTGCTATTAATGTCCTCTATCTAGGAGAAATATTCCTTCTTGCTCTTATGAGATTGCAGTACTCATGCACAGATACTGCATGGGAATTTACACTACATGTAATGAATGAAGGCAACATACAGTAATTTGTCAAAAATAATTAATACACACTAAGACACCAGTTTAAAAATAGCACAGTACAATAAGAGGGAAAGAGGTAATGTGAGGTTCTGCATGCTTTGCTGAATAAGAATTTTCATAGTTAGTGATGGGTGCATCTCTGGAGAGTCACTAAGCCTAGCTCAGATGAGCACTTAGAAGATGAACAGCTTATTCAATTAACTATGTACGACAGCATCCCTCCCACCAAATCAGCTTCCTTCACAGCAGCAGGACTTCTAGGAGGAGCTGCAGAAGCTCCCTCATTGTTACAGCCAGTAGCATAGGGAACAGCTTTTAACATATCTCATGTCTTCTCTCTATTTTCTATGTAAGACACTTTCCATGAAGCCACCTTTTCAGAGAGACTGAAGGAAGTACTTGCTTTGGCCATCTCTACCCATCTCTAAATTAACTGGTCACAAGTCCACTGCTGTGTTAGCTTGATCTCAACTAAATGCTCCAGTCCAACTTCCTAGCTGTGCCCACCAGCCCACTTCATGTAAGCTCCCTTCTGTTTGACTTAGTTTTCTGTAATTCCTGATTTACCACTTATCAGCTCCTCATACAATGTATACTCCTTGGCAAAGCCTGTCTCTGTTCTATTTCTTCATGTTGGGAGTTCGGAGCTGCTGCTTTAAGTCACACCACTCTGCTGCCAGTTCACAATTTCCCAATACCAGTTCAGATGAGCTGAGGATCTGGTCTGAATTCTGTGTCTGTTAACCCTTCTAAAGTGTGACATAGTTATTTAAATCTCTTTTTGTAAAATGATTAGAATGGAAAATTAGGTCATCTAGCAAAGTCCTGATCTAGCAAATCCTTATTTATGTGAGTCTTCTTGGCACATAGACTAGATGCATATATATATTTCAGTATCTGTTAATATATTTATGCTGTGATGCTATGAGTTTAAAAGGAAAAAGTGAGGAGAAAAGCCAGTCAAGGACATAGAAGACAGAGGAACTGGGAAAAAAAAACAAACCAAAAACAAACCCACAAAGTGAAACAGTCATCAAACTTCAAAACAACACGCCAGAACCAACCAACCAAAAAAAACCATGTATCAAAGCATTCATGAAAAGGCCTGCATGATGCACCCATTTTTCACCAGGCTGGAGACCAGTAAAGAGCAAATCTTAAAATTTCATCTACCTACTCCAGCTACCACTCCCATTGTCATGCCAGGCTAATTTTCACAAGACAATTAAGCAAATTAAAATGGAAAGCAAATTAAAATGCAAGCAGAATGAACTGATGGTAAAAATACTTCAATTTCACTATCTGAGCTGCAAACAAATGTGAGACTTTTTTTTCAGTTCAGTACAGAAAGCAGTACAGAAACTTAACATCACTTCCATAATATTAGTGTTGTCTTATAATAAAGCACTTAATAAGATGCTAAAATGTGTCAGGTACCAACTCCTCTGAAACATAACCTATGCAAACAAGATGGTCTCTCACTGATGTCAGTCATAAAACTATTTTGTGTTTTCTCCTTCCCCAAACAGATTTATCTCACATTGCTCACTTTCACAGAGCTGCAAGTACACAGCAAAGCCCTCTCTTGTTTGCAAACATAAATGTGAGTTGTAGACTTCTAACAGATAAATTTCCAAACAGAAATCCATTAAGCTTCCTCTGCAGAGAACACAACCAAGGGTAAAACGGTATCTGTATTAACAACTACTACAGTTTGGGCAATAGCTCAGAAACTATTTATCATGTTGAGATCAAACATTTATTCAAATGAAAATGGACAAACAACTCATTTGGGCCAGCACCTAATTAGATGTGACCACAGAGCCATGACACTGCAGTAGCCAAACTACCAGTTTCATCATCTGTGGGCTTTTTGGTTGCATTATTTCAGCTCCTTTCCATCTTCTTTCGCAAACTGAGCTACCAAATGAGTTAGTTGTGCTCTTACCATCATTGAAAATGTGGTCACCATGTGATACTTCATTCCAGAACTGAAAGTTGTTTGGGTTTTTTTAAATTACTAAAGACGACAGTAACTTGCTTTTAGGGAAATTCGATTGCAATCTGCCTTTTCTCCAAATCCATCACCCCAACATGTTATGAAAGAGTACCAATATTTATGTAGCTGATTGCTTTTTCTTTTGACATCCACGCTCTTGAAGTTAGTAGATATTTTGGGGCTATGTCAAGCTTCATCAGACACATTGTTGCCAAAGGCATATCTGTGCCTTGGTTTTATCCACTTGTGTAACTGCACCTCAGTCCATGAAGTAATTCTTAAAAGTTCTTCAAGTTGTCTTAATCCTCTGTTATTTTAGAATGGTTGAGAATGTCACATTAAATTCTGACACTTTTTTTTCTGGGTTTCTTCTTTTGCAGACTGGGGGGTTATGACTCACAGGCAACTGCAGGATTCCACCAGATAACTTCTTAAGGACTGAGGTTTTCTACCTACCTATTAGCTCTCTGCAAAGGAATTTGATTAGAACCCCACAAGAAGCAAAAACTTGAGCATTCAGACTACACTTCTACTTGTTCAAGCAAGTTTGAGTAGCAAGCAAGAAAACTGCCAGTGGAAAGAGATCTTACCTAAAAACCAGAAGAGTACTTGAGGTAAAAGTACTTGAGAAAGTAATACAAAAGAAGTACTATCACTGAGAAAAGCTCCATTTTTCTGTATTAAAAGAACAAACCAAAATTCCAGATTTTAATAGATGTCTGCAAAAACCAAGTATAGGAACTCCACAGACCTCCTTTTGACTAACTTTGAAGGATTCGCTCCTCAATGTGAAAGATGCTATTGCTTCATGGAACTTGAAAGAAAAGCATAAACTCTTTAGAGGAAACTGGTAACAGAGTGGATGAGCAAAGCAGGCATCTCAGAGGAAGCAGAGCAAAATCCTCCAGGATGAATATACTTTGAAAGCTCAAAATATTATGTAAAAAGAGTTAACACTGTTTGACTTGATCTCTAGTCATTAACTTATTGCCAGGATGAAGAGCCCACACTGGACGGAAGCTCTGAAGTACTGCTCTGAAGTAGCAGCAGTTGGTCCTTACATCCTCAAAGCTAGGAAATGGAAAAACACAATTTCATGATAATGCAAACATCACCTCAGTTCTGCTACCATCAATGTTTTCTGCTTCTACTCGATCAGCTCTATTTGGTATACAGGTTTCTAAAGGAGGTCACCACAATCTGGAGCTATCACATCCCCATACGCATCTTTTAAACACCTAAGATATAAATGAGGGAAACTGCAAACAATTTACCACAGTGAAAAATTTAGCATGTTATGTCTAATGATACTTCAATACATGACAAAGAAGGTTTAGTTAAGGTATACTCAAGTTCGGTGAGGAAAGTCATTTGTTCTGATGCTCTTCCTGCACTGTGCTGGCAGGAATATAATAATTGCATATCAAACTGGATTTTAGTTATTCAAATCCATACCCAGCATCCCACAATGAAATAATCTTTCCATAAATGGAAGATGAAAAACAAGGCTGTGCAAGGACTACTTTAAACCTTCCTGTAATTAATTGACAGCTCCGTATGTTTATAAAAGTGTTCCTCTGCTAACTGGGGAGCAGATTCAATGACATGCAAAGCATCTCCCTGTCCTAGAATTCCTAGTCATCTGATTTAATTACTTCAACATTAATATTCATGACTAAAACACATTATTACTGCAATCCATCCCCTTCCAGCTACCTTTTTTGAATATTAAAAAAAAAAACAACAAACCAAGAAAACAAAAAACCACAAACCCCACACTGTTGGATTTACACTAATAAAAATTTACAACACCTGTTTCTCCAAACTGGTGAAACTGTTCAGTGTTTACACTGGTAGTGTCCAGACTCCCAGCCATAGTACAGGATGACCTCCAAAGGCCATTTTTAGCCCTGTCTTCTACAATTTTCTATTATGGTTGCACATGTTACATAACATTCCTATTGAGGAAGTGCTGGAGAACTTATTAGAGTGCAGCTGAATTCCCCTGTAATGCAGCAACTTTAAGATGACTGCTGCTATGTAGTCTGAAAGACATCCGCTTAAGGCAAAATTTTATTAATGTCTCAAGAATGTTTAGGAGCTATTTAGTACTGACATCTATTCTCTGCAAGTTTGGGGACAGCAAACACCATGGCATTAGCATTAAGAGAGAGTTTGCATTTCTTGTCCGGAATTCTCCCACCTTGTGATTATAGATCCAGCACTTCATAACTTTTCCATGTAGGGTTTGACTCAATGATCTCCAGAGGTCCCTTCCAACCCCCACCATTCTATGATTCTGTCAGCTTAGCCTCCAGAGGTCCTTTCCAATTCCTACCATTCTATGATTCTGTCAGCTTAGCTAGTTCACTGAATATTTCAAAGCTCAATCGTAGCAAAGGGAAAAGCTCACATATGCTAATTCAAACATCCCCTGCCACTTCATTTTCTTTCCCAGGCAACATATGCTGTGCTTCTCCTTTTCACCACACATTACACACAGACATGCTAATTACCTTATCTCTGTAATCAGTCACTTTTACTCAGAAATAGTGGTTTCTCAGTTGCAGTAGCTTTTCATCACAAATTATCTATTTATCATAAGAAAAAATACCTCTCATTTTCTTGAGGCAGCCATAGCCCTTTCTTTAATGATTCATTGATGCTATCTGACTCAGATTGCCTGTGTTTGCTTTTGTCTGGATATAAAGGGTCACTTTGACACTGTGGATTTTGTAGGGGTAATCAGGCCCAGGCTGACCAGGCTGCCATGCACATGGTTCCCCATGGTGAGGTGCAGACATCACTCTAAGGCAGCATCCAGAGCTTTCACCCTTGCAGAGGTCACTCACGGAATACCTGTAGCTACCCAAATGCTGCTTGTACACAACTTACTAAAAATGTAGGGTTGGCTTCCACATCAGAACTTCAACAATTTAAGTTAGTGTTTCTGGGGGTTGTGTTGTTAAGTTTAGCTTCAGGGTACAACAAAATTTCCAGCTGAATTCAATGACATAGATTCAATTACAAGAGTACCCAAAAACACTATCAGATGTCAGATGAAGTAAGCTTTTGTTTCCTATTTCTCTGAAGCTATTCTTAAGCCTCCTGCTAACAACTGGATAATGCTGTCATGTTAATGGTCTGCTGTAACAGGCTGGCTTGTTTGGCATTTTTTGATGCTGGAGGTGACAACAACAAAGCTTTTTTTCCTGGCCTGCTTGATACCCTGTTAGCTCCACTTCAACCTGTGCTAAATGCATTAGCCACGTTATCGATGAAAACTGAGAAAATCAAACCCATTACACTACTGCAAAAACCTTTTCCACTGGCTGTTAGCTTGTTCTGATATGGATTCTGTGTGGTTTATGATTGGCAAAAATCTTTATTTGCTCCAGTTATTTAACTGATTGGGTTTTCCCTATGCCAGCACACTCTCATTTGCTCATTGGGAGTGTCTCCTAACCCCAGACTGGAAGTGCAGCAGAAGGGGATGAAGGATGTTTAGTGGGCTCCTGTGTGTAAAAGACTGGAAAATACAAAGTGGAGAATTAGGTTAGAGCTAAAGTTTTGCTTAAGGAAGGCAAGTAGATGAGGGCAGTGTCTCAGAGATAAATAAGGTGGGGTTTCACCACTGGTACATAGGAAGAAATGCATGAAAACAAGTATTTTGACCTTACACCGGTGCCTCCATGATAACTTGCATCTGTTAAGTGGCCTCTTGATAGAAAGGCCCTGGGTTCCCTGCAAATGTACAGTTGGTGTGAAACCATGCATACCTACGTGGTCCCCACCTCCATCTTCTCTCAGTTTTGCTGTGAGCATAGTTACTGGCCATTTGCCGTACGACAAAAAAGGGGGGGAGGGAAATTATATAAAGCTTCCCAGCAACAGTGATATTGTTGCATAAAGCAGAGGACCCGAGCGAAAAACTGCCTAAGGAGCTGAATACATGCACTAAAAGTCATCCCAGCAACCTCCACAGAGTCCCACACCTTTTTTATCATATAAAATTCTATTTCATACCCTCCAATCACCAGATGTTGTAGAAACATAGTGCAGTAAAATTACTTTGGTTGAAAATTTTAATAATTAACTACAGTTTGCTGTACAAAAATTGTATTGGCTTCTACTTGGAAGACTGCAATGTAGACCAAACCAGAAAACTACATCTCCAGGAATTCTGAATCAGGTAAAACCTTTGAATCATTTTAATGCTCTTTTATAGCCTCATTAGGAGGCAATAACTCCTCCTGCAAACTCCCTTTTCATGAGTTACTATTTGTGTGATTCAAAACCAAATTCAAATAATGTGCCTGAGACAGCAGAAATAGAAGCCTTCATGTTACTGAAGCCACTGAACAATAGAACATACACTTCTCCTAAGACTACAAAACAGATAACAAAACTCACAACACAGATCAATAGAAGCATGAGTATGTGGATAAACAACTGGCCCACACTCTTCCTCCTTGGTAACGCATCTGTTTGTGCAAGTTCACATTCTGGGTTTATGTAGGACAAGTTTAGATGAAGAGGTGAAGGTTGGAAAATATTCCATAGTTGTGTACACTATGAAATAAATTGGACACCACAGACTACAAATGTATGGCAGCAGATTGCATCCTACTGTCTGCTGACTGCAGACCACAGAGTTTGTCAAGGAGTCCTTTGATGACCCTTATACCTCCCACTGTTCAGAGAGGCCTCCAGCAAGATTGTTTCACCTGGCAGAACCTGAACCATCTGATCACAGCTTCAAGAGATATTTGGGCAGCAGACAGTGCCCTGAAAGCAAGAAGAGCACTAAGGCCACTCTCTCAGGCTCTGTTTCCAGCTCCTTTGCTCTCTTCTGATCCTGCCATCACTTTGTTTTTACAACAGAAGCATCCCAGAGTGAACTACAGTGTGCAGAGCGCGGGGCAAAGCCTTGCGTAAGCCTTACCAGAAAGCCAGCATGGTGACAGCATCTCCCATGTGCAGAACAATGTGGGCACATCCGGTCTCCAGCAGAAAGTATCACGTAATAGTAACCCAAGAAGACAGTAGGATTTAAGCTCAGCTCTTACCTGTGAGACTGCTGTCTCAGGAATACAGGAAAAGCTGCTGAGAGAGTCAGGAGTCTTGCATTTGCTCTTAAACTTCTTGTCTTATTAGCTGTGGTAAAAGCTGCCAATATACAATTTCATAAAACACAAGCATAAAACGTGGGAAGCTATGTTTTAACAGGGTTTCAGAGGAAACCAAATGCACCATATCAACACAGTTCTCTAATTTCTCAGTCCTTTCCACAATCATTTTGCCACTATCATAATATGCTGCCATTAAAATATGATGCTGATTAACAAGTTCACTGAGCCAGTAATGTGCCCTTGTGGCCAAGAAGGCAAATGTTTTCCTTGGCTGCATGAATAGTGTGGCCAACGGCTCAAGGGAGGTTCTCCTCCATCTCTGTTCTGCCCTGGTAAGGTCTCATTTGGAGTATTTGGTCCAGTTTTGAGCTTCCCAGTACAACAGGGACAGGGAACTACTGGAAAGCATCTAACAGAGGGCTATAAGGATGACTATGAGACTGGAGCATCTTTCTTAAGAGAAGAGATTTTAGTCTGGGAAAAAAAGAAGACTGAGAGGGGATCCCTTAGGATGCTTATTGACTGGCCTGTTGGTAGCCTCTCCACTGATGTGGCTTTTTACCCATATTAGTAAAGCTAATCCTTGTGTTTTAATACTATGTGATTGTCTTCCTAAGCAAAGAGGTTAATGAAGTGCTTTCTCTTTACTTCACTTCCAAACCATATAGGAGAAAGATTCAACTGTATCTCCAAGCACCCCTAAATAAAGCACAGTACATCTCCTGTAGAATCACACACACATTTTTATTGCTAACATGGCCATCAACCACCCAGCAAGGCCATTCCTGAATCTACACGCCTCACTCCAAGCTGTCTTTTAAACACATGAAATCATAGAATCAACCAGGTTGGAAGAGACCTCCAAGATCATCCAGTCAAACCTATTATCCAGCCCTATTAAATCAACCAGACCATGGCACTAAATGCCTTATCCATATTTTATTGAATATCTCCAGGGATGGCAACTCCATCACCTCCCTGGGCAGCCCATTCCAATGGCAAATCACTCTCTCTGTGAAGAATTTCCTAATATCCAGCCTATACCTCCCTTGGCACAATTTGCGACTGTGTTCCCTCATTCCGTTGCTGGGTGCCTGGGAGAAGCAACCAAGCCTCATCTGGCTACAATCTCCCTTCAGGTAGTTGTAGACTGCTGTTGGCTGCCCTGACCCTTCTACTATTCTGTTTCAAGTACTATTCTGTTTCAAGTACCGTTTAATTCAACAGGGATGAAATCCATCCCATATAGGAAGTAATTTAGAACCTGAAAATGGTCAATAAACAGTTACAATAATTCTGCAAGTCTTTAAATCACCTGCACTTCTTTAATCATGTGTATAGTACTTTGTTCAGTTGCACCAGGGGCTCCAACATTCAGACAAAGCTTAAAATGACTCACAGAGAATTCAAACTTGAGAGCCCTCACAGCTGCTTATCTACCTCACTGGAACAAAACAAGTATTTTAAACAAGGCCTCCTCTGTTTATTTCCTGGTTACTTCACTAATGGGAAAGCAATTTACGTATTTCCTCTCCCTAAACATATAAATAATTGAGAAAGGCTTTTGTTTACAAAAGGCTGTTGGAAGCTGTCATGTTCTTCATGCTGAGATTTACACAGAGCAATTCACTACTAATCCCACCTAGGTACATGGCAAGAGGTTGCATTGCTTCCCAAGGCCCCTTTCCTGCCTTTTTCAGCATCAAGCCCCTCTTATGTTACACATGGCACAGAGAATTATGAGATAGACCTCAAAAATCAAGAGTGCACGTTTGTGTACACATGTGCAGGTGAGGTCAGAGTATTTTCGTTCACAACCTGTCTCAGAGTTATTAGGATTTCATTCTGGTCACATTCTGAAGGCTTCTTTTACAGGATTACAAGGACTAAAAACTTTCTCCTTCAGCAGGCAAAGAGACAGAAGAGAGATTTAGCTGAGCATTTCCTGAGCAGGTGGTACAGCAGTCACAGTGATCATGGCTATCTGATTCATACCAATACTGAAACTGAATTATAATAATGTTGTGACATATAATAAATTATAGAAAAATAAAAAATACAGACATTTTACTCTCCCACCAGCTGCAGACTAGGACTGTATCTCTTGAGGCTTTCTAGAATGAAAATAAAAAGACATAATTATTCCCAGAGTTTTGGGCCATACAAGACAGATGTGACTATAGCTACAAACTGGGGAGAATTACAAATCAGATTACATTACCTACATATCACCACTGTAAGTCATGTTAAAAAGGCAACAAAACCATACTACCTACTATTTTATTACACAGGGATGAGCTTAGATACCACAGAGTTGAGGGCAGGGAGGGTAGAATAAGTGTATAAGGGAGCTGTCAGAGGATCTACTGTAATGAAATGCAGACAACATCCTGAAATTTCTCAAGAAAATTGAGAGATATAGTCTCTGAGGTTTAAGGCTAGAAAAATGCCATTAAACCAATTCAGTCTGGCTTCCAGCCCTGTGGAGACAAAAGAATCTTGATAATAATTCCAGGAATGCCTGGTTTCCTCTGCGCTGCTGGAATTGGACATGGTAAAGAGTAAGCTGTGGGTTTCTTCTATACAGAAAATTTTGGAAGAATTGGACCAAAATTAAGTTTACGTACAACATTCTTTGTGTGACTTTAGACATAAACATAAGATCTGCAGTAATAAATTATTGCAGGATGGTTTTACTCTCCATTTCTGTAGGACTTGTGGAGCCTGACAACTCATTCCAATCCATCTACATTACTTCCTGCTATTCACCAGGACAACCCTGCTTACATGTTCACCTATGGAAACAGCAGGAGAAAACCTGTATCATTGATCCTCCATCACTTTGTTTACATCACATAAGGAAGGAAACCCATCCAGTCCAGCTGGGAAGACCCCCACCAGAGGACATCCCACGATGCTTCCTCCATCCACCTGCTTCTACACGGGTACCAGAACAGGTACCGTAGCACTAAGATTTGCTATTCCACAGTTAAGTGTTACTAACATCCCAGAATGTGCTGAGAAATCTTAGAGAAGATGGTTCCTAGGAACCCATTGGTATTTCCTAGATGGTGACAGCTATCTGGCCTCCACTAGTACGTACTAGAGAACTCTCTTTGGCTAGATCGTTACTCACAGACTCAAAAGAAACTTCCAGTCTTAACAAAGGCAAAAAGAAAAATGTCAGAGCATGGAATTGGAGAGTACAGGAATCTCCTTTCCTCCCATTCTTCTAACAGCAGCCATTACAACACACTGACTCCAGGAACAGTCGACACACAAAAGAACTTCTTTCTGGAAATGTGCCAGGAACTCAGGAAAATTATAAGTTTGCCTTTCCTGTAGCATAAACAGATTTCAATGAAGCTCTGCAACAACGGCAGCAGTAGAATTATCACACAGAGCAGCAGAATTATCAGGCAGAGCAGCTGCTAAGTGCTACATGGCTCTGCCACCAGTCACCAACAGAGTCAGGACAGCCTGCACTTTCCAAGGAAAACAGCATTTTACCAGACAATTGAGGTAACCTTTCCTTGAGTACTCAGGAGCCAACACTGCTGAGAGCTGAACTCTTCCAGCAAGTTCCATCATTTCTCATCAGACAAATAGAATTTCATAGACCAAAACACTGGGGCAGCACATGGAGCTAGAAGAGTAGTGAGAATTGCCTGCTTTACTTTTGGGTTGGTTGGTTGGTTTGCTCTGGGGTCATTTCGGTGTTTTTTTCCTCACTACAAACAAGCAGAAGCAAAAAAGGCATTTAACACATCTCTAACCACATCACAGGCTGGAAAAGTGGCAGTGAGTGGTCTCCTCTCATTCCCACACTTGGTTGTTACAAGTACGTCTGAAGATAAAGTCGTTCCACTCCCATGACTCACAATATTCCTAGGTTTTATTTTCATTCTTTGTTAAGGGAACGCTTGCAGAGGCAGTGGACATAGTTGGATGAGTTCTGTTGAGAGTATTTTTTATGCCAGGACCAGAGGCCTGGCTCCATAGACAGCACAAAGGAACAATTTACACCATCTAGGACAGCAAAAAAATGTGCCACAGAGGCAGAATATGTGTGGTGAGCAGAGAAGGTTAGTTCAAGGCCACAGTCTTCTTCTGGTTTGAATTACTTCCTTTAGTAAATGACATATGGACACTCTGAAGAGTTAACTTCACTGAACAGAGTGCCAAGCTGACATTTGATACCTGACATAGGCAGAAGCATTTGGTTTCTGTGCTCCACACAAAGGGATTATCTGCTCTCACAACAGGTAGAGAGAGCTCTTGAAATCACTGTTTTGGTTTGGTTTCCTCTAATTTAAGTTTCTCTAAGCGGCACACTCTGGGTTTCTCAATAACACCCACGCTCTCAGGAACTCTGACTCCAAGGGCTACTTCTTATGACCAGAAGGAAAGGAAAAGCCTAAGTTCAACAACAGTTTTATACACCAGGTTCACAAAGGTGTAGAACTTTTATAATCATGCTGGAGACTGTAATTAAGAAAGAATTACAGATGTCTGGTTAACCTTTTAATGGAATATTTAGCATCATCACCTAAACATCAAGAGTGTTATCTAAACGTCACCTAAACATGCCTGAGTGCTGTTGCAGTTGACTATGTTCAGCTAATGGAGAAGAGGCCCAACATGCAATAACACTGTTTCCTCTAAGACTGATCTGCCCCTGAGTTCAAATTTGTTTTGATCTCACACGAAAATTTCAGGTACGGCCACCAAAGACGCTGATGATCTTGTGACCAGGACACTGCTTCAGGGCAATAAATGATCAAAGACCACTCTTTTATTTCAGACTAGTCAGTGAACAGATACCAATTCTCCTCACAAGAAAAACAACAGTAAAGAACCTTTCGTCCCCTTCCAGATCTGCTTGTTGATTATCACATTTATTGAGGACATTTTATGCTTTGATGAAAATGCTTACACTTGTATTAAGCACAAACATCCAAGTCATTGCTCTGTCTTAGAAAAACGCAAGATTAAAGGGTCAGGTATCAAAAAGATTGGATCTTTCAGTTAGAAAAAGACAAGAAAGACTCACACTTGACTTTGAAGCTTTCAGAATGGAAAAGAGAAAGAGTAGGAGGCAAAGTCAGAGAAAGGAAACTTGACCTCCATTTGAACTAATAACTGAGACAAGTTTCTTATGGTGGAAGTCAGAGGAATGCAAACCTGTTTGGAAAAGTAAAATTGGAGGAAGTCAGAGGAATAATTAATAAACTAATTTTCAGAAAAGTAGCTTATCTTTACTGCCCTATTCTTAACATGAACACAATGTTTCCTAGTTACACAAAGAATTTCTGTAGATTTAAAAAGTGAGGTTTTCTTCTAGACACTTTCTTTAAGTCATCCATTACTTCTAAAGCAAGCCCACAATCTTCTGTCCATCAAAGTATTTGCCAACTGAACATGTTAAATGTTGGCAATAGTCAATCTGGTTTCAGGTACACTCCCTGTGCAACATCTTTTCCTACTTTTCTTCACTAGCTCTTTTAAAATCCAAGTAATAACCACGGCTGGTGCCACCTAACCAGTTTCTCTCCTCAGCTACCAATTAAGTAGTTTTCAGGACCATAAAATACATTAAAGTAAGTTGAAAGTGTTTTTGCTGAAAGCTTGTATGAGTGGATATTTGTTAAGTACTATACTTACTGTAACGATAGTTCCAAGACTGACAAAAGTTACATTTTCCTCTATTTTATTAAAAACATGTTTATCACTTAAGATATCTAACAATTCCAGTCAGTAGTGTCATAATCAGAAGTCAGTAACTCTATCATAACTGTGTTCTCAAGATAATACATCAAAAGCTGAAAACAGGACAACTCACCGTAGACACACGCTGCATTAAGATGCAAATCAGTCTTCCCAATCTTTACTCAAAGACACACCAGTTTGAAAGTGCAACACATGGATCTCAGAGACTTGCAATTTGACTTTCAATTTAAAAAACGCTCAGGAAGTCACAAGATGCTTTTCCCACAAATACAGGACTAAAATTCAATTTTTGCTCTTTACATCTCTTCACTTTGTAAGAAAGTTCAGTCAAATCTGCTGATTTGGATTTACAGGGAAATGGGGATTTGGAAAACATCATGGAAAACACAAGTTTTCATAGATTATGTAGTAAATGTTGATATTCTGAGGAAATGGCTGCAAGTCATTATTTACTGCTTGGGGACAGTATCTGAGGATATTTTACTTGTCACAGAAAAGCTTCCCCACATGGTAAATTATAATTTCCCATACTGTCTCTCATCTCAAACTAAATTCCTTTCCCTGTTGAAAGAATGGACCAAATTCATCCAGCCTACAGTTCATTTAGTGCCTTGGATAGATCACATGGCAAGCCAAAGTCACTTTGATCCTAAAAGAAAAAAATAAAAAAAACAACTATTGAATCAGCAGTGTCATACACTAGATTAAATTTGCTATTAATCCAATCAGATGGACCACTTACTTTGTCCTACATGCTAAGCACACACCCCTTCAGTCTATTAAAGACCACATATTTCATTAAATAGTGCTGGTTCATAATTCCCAGTTAATGTCTCAGCACAAATTAAAAGGGAGTTTAAATTCTACTTCCCGTTGCTGATGAGTATCTTTGTGATCGTCTGCTTTGCCACCCCTAGCAGGGTGTATTGCCACTAATGGCTTCCGTTTTTCCAGAGCAGTAAAATGGGTCATATAACTTTGGAGATGAATGATACCAGAGCAGACACGAACTAAGATGCAGTGTAACCAGGAACAAAGCACGGGTCTGGCCAAGTTCAGTGCTCAGCTGGGTACAGTTGATGCCAAGATAGAAAGGAAGCAGCCGGCCTGTGCTGCAAAGTACAACTGGACGAATGCAGAGCAACCAGCAAAGGGGTGTGGGACTGGTTGTACTCCTGGGCAGACAGCAATGGATCAATAGTACATTTACAGACTTCTGGTATTTCCTCTGTATATTGATACACGCACTTAAGTCGGGTTGTGGTGTCCTCCCTCTTCAACTCAGCAGTTCAGCTGCACACTGTGTGGCAACCCTGCCTATAATCCGATGGGTCATCTGAGCTCCAGAGGAAGCATGATCCATCACTCACAGAATTTATGTTTACCACATTAAATTCCCAAAGTGGAGACCAAAACTAAGGATAAATTTGGACTCACCCTCACCCGCTGCCCAGTTGTAAAAAAAGCTTCACAGTGCAAGCTGCAGCCTCAGAGCAGGGCTGGGGCAGCTTTCCCAGGACAATTCCCTCTCCTTTGCGAACACCCTAGAATCAGTATTATTGGATTGCTGTACGTTTTTATCATGCAGGGAGTCAGTTCCCAAACACAAGGCTTTACTGGATAATTGTTCAGTTTACATTTTCACCAGCAACTGCTTTCCATCTGCTGCTTTTCCTGCTGCAGACTTTTAAGAGACTTTAAACACTTCTGACCAAGAACTGGGTCTTAACAGACCATGGCAAGTTGCTTCACACTATAATTAAGTCTTTCTGGCCCTGTGAACAACAATACAAAAGTTAATCAAGTGTAAAAGAAATTAGGGATGTTACTACTGAAGACATGCAAATTTTACAAGTCTTGTTTCTAAACTGTAAGATTACTTCACATTTGTCATTCATTTGTTCTGGTTTTGCTGTGAAAAGATTGCAGAGAAATTATGTTTATTTGAAATGTCACCTTCGGCAATCTTCATGCCAAGTTTAAGCGCAATAAGCTCAAGCCACATTAAACTGAAATTTTGTTGAATGAATGATGAGTTTGACTGTAGTTTTCGTAATGTAATAGTACATAATCAAAGGTATGATTGCTCTCTCCAGCAGAACTCTCTCTAGTAAAATACCTGTTCCATGGTAATAGGATAGGTTAATTACTGTTTTCCCACAATAAAATTACTTTTATACAGGTTTTGCTCATTATATTAGAATGTTGCATGTACACCTTTAAACATGATTTCTCTATTCAGGAGCACAATCATAACTAGAAAACCCTTGCGTTCTTACTTTCTGTTTACTTGCATAAACTCTCACAACAGTCATCAGATTTTACCGCATTCTCACTACTGTCACTGCCTGGCAACATCTGAGACTCAGACTTAACAAAATAAGTATTTTTCTTGCACTGCAGCTTCCTGACATCTTCATATCCATCAACATAACTATTACCTTGAACACTTAGACACCAACAAAAAATACCCCAAAACCCATGGAAAGTAGTAAAGGGACATATGCCTCCATGCCCTCAAAATCTTGCTTTCTCCCTTCTTGTCAAACACATCTCTTATATTTGACGTGTTTATCAGCTGGATAAATATGCACATTGTCAAATTTGACCCTGGGGCAGACATTCACATTGTTTATTTTTACAGCTGGAGAACTTGATGAGGACAAATATGCCTTGAAAAAGGCAGTGAGGTCAAGGCCATATGAATGAAGATTTAAGATTTATTTAGCAAAATAATTTTTCTTTAAATAATAAAAATACAAAAAAACCCACCCAACATTCAAATAAAGTTAGATCCTGTTGCTAAGAAAAGTCAGCGGGCACGTTTCAGAAGAGTGGAACAAAGTTTATTTTCAAGTGTGTCACTTCTTGAATGTTTATAGAACTACATTCAACCTCTAAAAAACACATGCCATTTAATATCAGTATCCTGCAGATCTTGTATTTGCTGTGAGAACAGCCCTACTGCCAATTTCCATGAACTAATTCAGTGTTTTCCAAACACACTGGAGGATGAAATAATTGAGGATGAAACAATTTGAGCCAAGACTGATTTAAAGAGCTCCTTTGCATACCTTTTCATTCTGAAGGCTTCATTTTGCTGCTGTTTTTTTCAGATTAATACTAGTATAAAAAGGAGCTGCATTTGGCCATCAAGTGGTTTGACACTTCTGTTATTCTTCTGACCTTGTACTTCATCCATTTTGACTGTATTTCTGCATCTCCCTTTGCAGGCTGCTGTTGACCTGAGTCCTTTCTGAGATTGAAGCCCTGCCCAACTTCAAAGTTTTGGCTTGAAAATCATGTCACTGAGCATCGGGCACATGCACTGTTCAAGCACTAGTGTCCATCAGTATTGCAAGGGAATTTTCAACCAACCTCACATGTATACCACGCCTCACCTGTTTTGTTACAGGGACAAGTAATAACCCTTACAAACAGGAGTTACATGAACTTGTCATGCTTGGTGTTATATACTGTGAAAAGAATAAAAGGAGAATAGAGTAATGCAGGGCTTTGAATTTACTGCAATTCAAGGAATTGGTAATGTGTGCCCAGTCCTACTGCATGCCCCTCTGTCCCACAAACATTATGGATGTGGGCTGAGCCACAGGCACAAGGACCTAGAACAAATCCTCCACTCAATACTCCTTTCCAAATGGGAATTGATCATATTTATTTCTGGTGTCTCTTCCCACTCCCAGAGAGAAAATGTCTAGTCCCTCTGTTCATTTGAAAGATAATTCACCCACTGACTGACTTCCATGGGAACAAAGTCCTTATAGCATTTTCCTCTGAAGGCTTCTAATTCTGAAAGTGTCCTGAAGGTAATGAACATTGTGATATATATGTTCATGACATATATTTCCTGTTAGTAAAACAATTCAACATCTCCATCCTAAAGAGCCATTATAGGAAGTTGTATTGATAAGATTATTAATGTGCAGAGGTTGAGTGAAAATTTGGTCCCAAGCTCTTTACTTGAATTATTCAATTCAAGTAGGTGTGAAAAGAATTATTTTTTCACTAAAAACACCAGACAAGCTCTGTATTCTTTATTCTTTCTCTGGCTTGTGTGTCAGAAAATCATGAAAGCTTTCTAACTTTCCTTTCAGAAAACCATAAAAGTTTATTTAAATTACAGCAGATGCAAAAGCAGTGACTGAAATTATTGGACACCGTCCACAAAGTCATCCTAGAGGATGTGCTGTCAGTTGAGAATTTGATTGCAGATGCACCAAAATTGTCAACAATCTGCAAATAGTTCTTACCCACAGCCACTAGGCCTCACATGAATAGGAACATGGTGCGGATCACAGCTCTTTTTGAGGGTCTGGACCTGATACACTTGCCCTTGAAGCACCAAATGATGCTTTTTAAGAGAGATCTGTGTGTTCCTATGAGTGTCTCTACCACCTACATGTGCCTATGGTTTCCAGTTAAACTAGATTTAGGCACCTAGAGTGGAATTTAGGTGCAACTCAGACCACTATACCCAAAACTGTACACTTTTCTCTAAATACAACGGGACTTGGACTCCCAAGATAGACAAAATGCTAAAATGTGAATTCAGCAGCACAGAATAGCAACTATTTTATACAGCAGTATGTTTTCTGTAGGCCTGCTGCAGCACATCCATTGCTTTTCTCTGTGGTTCTTCTCACTATCAGAACACCTTCATTTAGTTCACTGACGGCTTAACTGCTTGGTTTTCACTTCAAGTTATATAGATACCAGATAAAATACATACATGTATTTGCATTTTCCTATATAACTACATGATTCATAATTGCAGCAGGCACTAGAAGAGGAGCTCTAGCTTGTGTCACAGAATCACAGAATTAACCAGGTTGGGAAAGACCTCCAAGATCATCAAGTCCAATCTATCACCCAACACCTTCTAATTAACTAAACCATGGCACTAAGTGCCTCATCCAGCCTCTTTTAAAACACCCCCAGGGATAGTGACTCCACCACCTCCAAGGGCAGCTCATTCCAATAGCCAATCACTCTTTCTGTGAAGAATTTCTTAACATCCAGCCTAAACCTGCCCTGGCACAGCTTGAGGCTATGTCCTGTTGTTCTGCCACTCGGTGCCTGGGAGAAGAGACCAATCCCCACCTGGCTACAACCTCCTTTCAGGTAGTTGTAAAGAGCAATGTGGTCTCCCCTGAGCTTCCTCTTCTCCAGTCTGAACAACCCCAGCTCCTTCAGCTGCTCCTCGTAGGGTTGTGCTCCAGCCCCCTTACCAGCCTTGTTGCTCTTCTCAGGACACATTCAAGCACCTCAACATCTTTCTTAAATTGAGGGACCCAGAACTGGACATAGTACTCAAGGTGTGGCTTAACCAGTACTGAGTACAGGGGCAGAATGACTTCCCCAGTCCTGCTGGCCACACTATTCCAGATACAGGCCAGGATGCCATTGGCCTTCTTGGCCACCTGGGCACACTGCTGGCTCATGTTCAGTTGGCTGTCAAGTAGTACCCCCAGGTCCCTCTCTGCCTGATTGCTCTCCAGCCACTCTGTCCTCAGCCTGTAGCACTGCATGGGGTTGTTGTGGCCAAAATGCAGGACCTTGCACTTGGACTTGTTAAAATTAGTGGCATTGGTATGTGTCCATCTATCCAGCCTGTCCAGGTCCCTCTGCAGAGCCCTCCTGCCCTCTAACAGATCCACACATGCTCCCAACTTGGTGTCATCTGCAAACTTACTGATGGTGGACTCAACCCCCTCATCCAGATCATCAATGAAGATACTGAATAGGGCTGGGCCCAGCACTGATCCCTGGGGCACACCACTAGTAACTGGCTGCCAACTGGATGTGGCTCCATTCACCACCACTCTCTGGGCCTGACCATCCAGACAGTTCTTGACCCAGCACAGAATGCCTCTGTCCAAGCCATGGGCTCCCAGCTTTGCTAGGAGTTTGCTATGACAGACAGTGTTAAAGGCCATAAAGCCCAGGTAGACTATGTCCACAGCCTTCCCCACATCCACCAGGTGAATCACCTGGTCATAGAAAGAGATCAGGTTGGTCAAACAGGACCTGCCCCTCATAAACCCATGTTGGTTGGGTCTGACTGCTTGGCCATTCTGTAGGTGGTGTGTGTCAAGAAGCCTCACTGAAGTGATAGGAGAGTCAGATCCAAGAACAGATCATAAACTGAAACACAAACTGCCACCAGCATCACGAAACATAGGTACTAATGCCAGGTTGAGACACAGTACAGTTTGCTTCATACATCACAGGACCTCTTCAATTCTCCCTTTCTGAGGCAACCACTTCAGTTAAAGGGACTGTCTTGCTCTACATGTTTACATATCGCCTGTTTCAAGGAGAGCTGCAATACTGTCAGGTCTGATATATAGACAGCAACCAAGCCACATGTCACTGAGACAAATTTCCTACAAAAGGGTCCACAGTAACTTGCCAAAATTGAACAGTCTGGCCTTGGCTGGCAGCCAAGCTGTGCTTCTGCTGAAGCTAACAGTAACTCTTCCACTTCTGTAATGCTTAACCTAATGGATATATTTATAGTGTAAATGCTGCATATACCCACTGTAAATGCTGACATCCACTGTAAATCCACTGTAAATGCTGACAGTGATTTGTTGTTTAATAAATTATGGGTCTGACTTTCAACAGCAGCCAAGTGCCAGCTCTGTTCCCAATGAAGGCATTGGGAAAAATCTCTTGATTTCAGTAGTCAGATGAAGACTCAAGATTTTTTAAAAAATTAACTGCATGGAGGTGTAAAAGCTCACAAGCAAAATAAGTATATAAAATATAAACCATTGCAACAATTCTTTACGTTTACATTAGACCAACTGTTGCTGTTCAGATATTTCATTTCAAAGTTGTAACAGATGTGAAAATCAAAAGAAGCAAGAGACAGAGACTGAGATTTGTGAATCTGCTGTTTCTTAAAGCCAGATAAAAAGCATAATGTCTGAGTTGTAGTCTTGCCCAGAATTACTATATATGACAGTACCTTTTCAGAAAAGGTAGCTAGGTCTTGTGGTAACAACATGTAAAATTTAAAGTATATGAATAATTATGAAGAGATTAATAGATACCTTAAATAAATAAGTTTCATGAAAATAGACATGTTTTTAAAACTTAACCAAATGTATAGTAAATAGTAAAATCCATGAAGGAAATAATTTTTACTGTCACAAAAGAATCTATCAATTCCATCTACAGCAGTAATTATCATAAATCCAGAGCCTTCTTCAGGACAACTTAAAGCAGATGTTTTGTTAAATCCTACCTTACTTATGCTTTTACTTAAGACCTGATCCTGTACATACATTCAAAGCTGTCATTAAGAGTACAAAGGTTTAGTCACATATCACAGTTTACAGAATGGTAGAGACTGGAAGGAACCTCTGGAAATCATCTAGTCCAACCCCCCCCCGCTAATGCAGGTATGCATAGAGCAGGTTGCACTGGGAACATGTCCAGGTAGGTTACGAAAGTCTTCAGAGAAGGAGACTTCACAACCTTGCTGGATGGCCTATTGCAGCACTCCAGCACACTCACAAGAAAGAAGTTTCTCCTCAAGTTCCAATAAAAGTTCCTGTGTTTTAGTCTGTACGCACTGTCCCTTGTCCTATCACTGAGAACCCTTGAAAAGAGCCAAGTCCCATCCTCCATGTTTTAGATATTGATAAGCACTCTAGAACACCACTGGCCTTTTTTGGCCACAAGGGCACACTGCTGGCTCATGGTAAACTTGCCATCCATCAGGACTCCCAGGTCCTTCTTTAGAGAGCTGTTTTCCAGCAAGTCAGCCCCTAACTTGTACTGGTGCATGGGGTTATTTGTCCTCAGATGCAGGATGCCACACTTGCTTTTCTGTGAACTTCATGAGGCTACTCAATTCTGCAGCCTGTTCCAGTCTCACTGAATGGTAGCACAGTTTGATAGTATCAGGAACTCCTCCCAGTTCACTATGAACAGCAAACTTGCCAAGAGTACACTCTGTTCCCTCATCCAAGTCATTAACCAATATGTTGAATAAGACTGCTCCCAGTACTGACTCAGTCCACTTCACTGCCCACTCATCAAGCCCCCAGTTCCTAGACTTACCTAAGAGAATGTTAAGGGAGACAGTATCAAAAGCATCGCTGAAGTCAAGGTGAGTAACATCTCCTGCTTTTCCCTCACCTACCCAGCTGGTCACACCACCACAGAAGACTATCAGATTGGTCAAGCATGATTTCCTCTTCATGAATCCATGCTGACTATTCCACATAATCTTCTAAAGATGATCTCCAGAATGATCTGTTCCAGTAGCTTTCCTGAGATGGAGGTGAGGCTGAGATCCAGCAGCTTTCCTGAGATGGAGGTGAGGCTGGCTGGCCTGTGGTTTCCTGAGTCAAAGGAAAAGGCTCCCAGGACAAAGTCTACATCCTCAGGAAATTCCAGTTTATTTCAAAACTATCTCACATCCACTCATTAGCACATGTAATCCTCGCCACAAAGACAGGCACACCCAAGAAGCTAGATTACATAACACTTGGGTTAATGAAAAAGGTATTTTAAAAATAATAATGAAATAGAATTATTTCAGTTAGAAAAGACAGAATTCTAAGATCACCAAGCCCAACCATTAACTTAACACCACCATGACCATTAAACCACATCCCATTTTTTTAACAATTCCATGGATGGTGACTCCATCACCTCCCTGGGCAGTCTGTTCTAATGCCCGATCATTTTTTCAGTAAATAATTTTTTTCCTAATATCCAATCTAAATGTTCTCTAGCACAATTTGAAGCCATTTCCTCTTGTTCTACCACCTGATACTAGGGAGAAGAGAACAATTGCCATCGCACTGCAACCTTTCAGGGAGCTGAAGGGGGCAATACAGCCTCCTCTTCTCCAGATGAAACAACCCCAGTTGCCTCAGCCACTCCTCATAGACTTGTTCTCTAAACCCTTCACAAGTTTTGTTACCCTTCTCTGGACAAGTTCCAGCAACTCAATGTCCTCCTTGTAGTGAGAGGTCCAAATCTGAACACGGTATCCAAGGTGCAGCCTCACCTGTGCTAAGTACAGGGTCACAATCACTTCTCTAGTCCTGCTGGTCACACTATTCCTGACAGAGGCCAGGATGCTGTTGGGCCTTCTTGGCCACCTGAGCACACTGATGGCTCATGTTCAGATGGCTGTTCGCCAGTACCCCCAGGTCCTATTCTGCAGGGCAACTTCCCAGCCATTCTTCAGCAAGTCTGTAGCATTGCCTGGGGTCATTGTGAACCAAGTGCAGGACCTGACACTTGGCCTTGTTAAACCACATACAACTGATCCTGGCCCATCAATACAGCCTGGTCAGACACCTCTGCAGAGCCTTCCTACCATCAAGCAGATCAACACTCTCATCCAATAGGGTGTGAAGTACCAGTGAGAACAGCAGCCTCTGTCAGGTTCCCAAATCCTTTCAAGACTCAAAAGAACAGAAAACAGCATCTGTAATTCACACAGAACAAGAGAACATCCTTGTCTTCAAGGTAAAGGTACCAGTGCTAAGAATCTAATAAATCTTTATTATTAATGTACCTTCTTGCATGATTTTCTGCAAAATTACTAGATAAATGAAGTTTACATGCAATGAGACACTTGGTGATTCAGAGTTGTTTGGGTACCATAGTTCTCAGCAACGGTTGCCTCCTGTGTGTCATGACAGCAGACTACATCACAAAATACAGAGGGAAAGGGATGATACCAGAAATCAACCACAGCTTTCAAGTGCACAACTTGGACAGATGTCTCTGCATTTCAGATGTCACTCTTCAGATCAGAATACTGAGCCCATAACAATCACAGCATTTTCTACCTGTAACTGCATTTTCAGATGAGATTTTCATGGAGAAAAGCCAAAAAAAAAAAAAAAAAAAAAAAAAAAAAAGCACAGTATTACCACTTTTGAGGAGATCATATAAGCTAAGTTAAAGTAATAGCAAAGCATCCCTGCCAGGACATCAGAGACATCACACAGTAGATTTCATCTGAGAGTCCCTTGACTAAGGTGTTACTCTAAAGAGAGATCTATTACCTGAGGTAAGACTAAAAATAATGTTTCAGGACAAGTAATTTTAATGAAGAATGTATCTGTATTTAAGAGACCCATTTATTTCATGTAGTTCTATTCCTCCTTGATCTTCCATTTCTTTTCATGCAATTATATTTAGAACTAATAGGATTTAGGATTATGTTTAGAATGACACAATCAAAACAGAAGTATTGTGTCTGTCCTTCTAAGATGCTTTCTAAACTATTTTTTTCGGTGATTTCTCAGCCATTTGAACTAGAAATGGATTTTTCTTCCCATTTTGCAATTTTATGGATATTTAAAGAAAAATGCATAAACAAAATTAAGCTTAAAGAAGTACCTGCTAATAACACCCATTTGCTTAATGGTAGTTGTACAGCGAAGTAAGAGATTGCTTACATCAGCAAACAGAATCCATTTATAAAAATTAGTCTTATAAACCACCACAGATAAATTTACAGGAAATCAATGTCCATGGTTTCTCATTGTTTCTCTGAGGAAGTGGTAAAGAATTATTCTTTATCCAAGAAATAAAATAAGCTTTTTTCGTCGCCCTACTGCAAAATTCTGAAGGCCACATCCAAAGCTCTTAACAGTCAGTGAAGCTCCACACTGACATCTGTGGGCTTTGGATGACACCCTTCACCTGTCCTTAATCTTGTCAACAAATTCTATCATAGCCTTCAGAGAAAATCTTGTCATCATTGTAAGTATGTCTAATCCATAAGGACAAAGCTTTAATGAGTTTCCAAATTTATATCTTAAGAAATAAAATAAAAGAAATTAAACCCTGTGACCCAGAATCTCTTCCAAAGTGCACACATGTTTTCACAATCTCTGTGCACTCTCCTGTGGTGAAGTCTCTAGATGAGATTTATCTCACATGAGCTAATACATGAGCAAAAGACAGAAAGTAACTCTTATGCTACACAGAAAGATGGTTGTCACCATATCACTCAAAAGACAGTAAAGCGGTCATACTCTGTGTACCCACTGCCACCCCAGGGATTCTACCACCTCACCTCCCTACAGACAAGCGTCTCTTATAGCATGACATCATTTCTAGACGAGGAGATACTAGGTTTAGTAAAAATGAGAACTCAAATAAATGAGGGACAGAGCAGGCTCCTGAGAACAGTAAGAGACTTCTTTATTATCACTGACAGTCCCTTAGGTGGTCTAATAAAGAGCAGGATATTGTGCATTATAAAATGAAAGATAAAACCCATAAGAATTTCTTGTCTTCCAGTTAGTTTGGTTATAACTTGGCAGTTCTGTAATTTAAAAGAATTGAACAGCATTTCCCATGCAGACTGTATCAACCCTAGAAGAACAACATCCTAGTCTGTTACGTGGGGTTTATTACACTTCAATCAAAATGAGAAGGGAAAGTAAACATAATCTTTCACTTGTTTCTACTCAAGAATTTTAATTCCTTCAAATGACCCAATTTCATACCCTACAGTAAACTGCATGACAAAAATCACTTACTTAGGACCTTTTAATTTAATTTTTCATCTAAATTTATTCACTTTAAATAAAATAAACCAAAGCTGGTAATTAGCTGAGGACATGGAAGGTAAATGGATGAATTAATGAGAAACAGAGAGAAATTTACTCTTCAGTCATGCATGCTGAAGGCACAGGAAAATCACCACGCTGATTATTATTGTGCACTGCTCTTTGTTTCTCTTACTGTTTATCTAGTGTGTATAGAGGTTTGTGGGACGGACAGTGTTTCCTTGTGTTTTCACATTGCTAGGCACATTTGGGATGCTGCTGCAATCTAGCCCAGTGAACCTACATGACTGATGGAAGACATGGCAGGGAGAACCACGACAAGAAGCAGAAGTACAGCAACCAACGTCTACTGCAGCAAAATACAAATCACATTGCTTCACTTTCTCTGTTCTTGCTTTTAAGGCTTGACCTAGAATAAGTTGTGACATCAGAAAAAGAGGGACAGAATAGAATAGGGCAGAGGACTAAAAGGCATTACCTGAAGTTATCAACACCTTTTGACTTTTAATGGTGACAAAATAGTCCCTATCAATATTCTGACCTTCTACCTGGCACCAGCCAAAATCCTAGCTCGTCTATAACCTATAGAGGCAAAGTTCCAGGCACACAACAATACAAGGTGCTCCACATCACACCACAACTGTAAAGAACTGAGGGGAGGGTCAAACCCCACCCTTTGGTAGTGTGCAGCTCTCCCTTTTCAGTCCTATAGCTTTTGTCTTGTTTGATCCTGATGAATATGTGTGATGCATTTTCTCTTATTTGTTGATACTGTTGGAGGGCTTCTCCCTCGTCTTTGTTTCATATTTACACCTATTCAATCTCAGTTCAGTTGCATTTTCATAAAGGAATGTGTGTATATCTAGCTTTAGAATTCAACCCATATGGTGTCATTTCTGTACATGTAGACTAAACAAAGTTTCTGCCTTGTTACAACAATCCACTTGCACTAAAATAAGCTACAGTATTTCATGCTCACAGACTTCACAGGATGACCTCACTTTGAGTGCAAGCTAAAAGATGCTTACAAGCTGTATCTATACTGCAAATATAGTCTCTCCAGGGCAGTACCCAATCAAACAAGTGCATCTCCTTTAACTCAAGTGAGCTATTAAAAAAAAACACAAAACAAAAAAACCCAAACAAAGAATTGATAGAATAGGACTGAAGTATGAAATGAAGCTTCAGCATAAAAAGGTAAACAGTGTTTAGGGACAAAGTGCTGTTTCAGCAGCACAGGAATTGCCACACTGACCTGAAGTCACACTGGTCTCTTGGTGCTTACTTCAAGACACTGCAGAGTAACAGGCAAACATCCCATCACAGGCAAACACAAGTAAATTTGCCCCTTCTTGCAGGACACACCCTGTTCTTTGGTAGATGAGAATAAATGGTTTTGTAATTACTGTGGGACACAGTTTGTTCCAGTCAATTACGATGACACTGACTATCTCCAGTCTTTCTTCAGTTCAAAATACCTTTTAAGTATGGACTCTTCCAATTGTAAATGTTATTTATATTTAAATCACATACTCATTTCTTTCATTTATTTTGTATTTCCTGCTATCGTATTTCATAGAGTGTCTCCTACATTTTCTAGAAGTAAAACAAAGCTTCAATCTGTCTTCTGCAGTTACTCATCATTTACTTATTTTCAATTTTTTTCTCCTCCTCTTCAGAGATGAAAAAGTTTTGCCCAACTGCCCTTCACCAATTAATATTTTTTTTTGTCCAAGACAGATGACCAGAGCTTCACTTACAATTTAGAATAGAACTTATACAAAATACACACATAATACCTTGGTCCTTGTAGCATTCACAACCTCACATGACCCAGCATAAGCTTTGCTTTTTTTAAACCAGGCAGAGGACCACCTCTCAACTGCAATGCCCAGGTTCAATAGGAGTATTGATAGTGCCATCACTTCAGCACAGGGAAAAGCACTGTAGTTATTTGGCATCTCCATTAACGTTATCCTAGTACGACGATCCTACTGGGGTCAAGAACAGCGCTCATGTACTCCTTAGTGTCACAAATCCATGTAACAGGGAATGACTCGCTCTCCCAAGGAAAGAATTAGGAAGAGGGCAGCCAGCATTAGATAATAAGGTAGAATATCTTGGTTTAAAATATTTAGGTTGACACGATATGACAATTTTACATCAAATTCTAGTGGAATTGGACAAATGTACAACATTCAAGTACTCTGACCTTTAATGAGTTTGTTTCACCATACAACACATCTTAAGTTTGTTTTTCCAGGTATGACTCACATATTAAGCAAACACCGTCCACAATGTGTTCTCACTCCCAAAGACATTTTAAATCTTTTTCTAAAAAAGTGACAGAAAGACAAATATTTGAGATCTCTTCTGTAGGAAATCTTTGTTCAATTGCTACTTCACTGGGATTTTCTTACTGTACTCACTCGCTCATCTTGGTTGTGAATTCTGCAGATGCTCCCTTTGCTCTCTTTCAAATATCACTATCTCTTCATGTTCTAACCATTATTTAGAGACAGTTTTTCTTCCTTTGTTAAAAGGGCATTCCGAAGTTATAGCAGCAGTCTAGCATTTCAGTTCTAGTCCTATTTTGTGTCAATTTAACCTCATCACTTGCCTCAAAGCCCTTTCATTTTTCCTGTTTAAGAACCTACAGACATGTGGGAGTAGTCATCTAGAGGCAGAAAGAAGTGACATGTGGCATAAGTTTAGGGTAAGCTAAGAAAAAATAACAAGCAAAAGGTAAGGTTTTTCACTAGAGATAACACTGTTAAATATAGCACTCAGGTGTCCCAAATGCAACAGCAGCAGTTCCTGCATGGGTGAATACACTACAAAGATCTCATTTTCAGGTGTGAGTCTCATAAAGTACAGCCAAAGAGCAGTATCTCTCCTCAGACAGAATGTCAGAACTTTCTGTAGTTTCAGTGGAACACACAAAAAAAGCAACTAATCACGAGAACCACAAATCGTCAGGGACCCAAAAGCAGTTCCTGTTCACCTGCAAGACCAACACGTTGTCCATAGCAAAAAACATTTTTTATATGAATTTGTAGGCATTTCTTTCCCTGGTTGCTCTTGCACTAGTACAGTAAGAGCCAACGACCCCATGGAACAAATGCCAGCAGTTCACAGGTAAGCCCTATATTTAGTGAACAGTAAAATGTTGAAGGATGCACTTAAAGGAGAGTTAGTGTATGTAGATAAGAAATTATTTGTCTCCTTTTCTCTAACCTGAAATGTTCCAAAATGAGAGTAATGTCCATCCTGTCAGTAATGTACATGAACATAGCAGTTCATGTACCTGTTAGTCGTACTTTCAGGCACAAATAAAATGCAGAGTAATACAAATGCTGTTCTGAAATATGAGTCAGGCTGTTTAACCTCACTACAGAATCTGCATCATGCCCTCACCTGTTTTAAAGTTAATAGATAACTGGTCTTTCTATGCAGACCTCTGTGAAGTCCAAGCTGCAGATGACAGAGGCTCAGATATAAGCAACACTTCTAGCCCACAAACTGTAAAACTCATTCTGTTCTCTTGTAATCCAGCTTCTTTGTTGAGGTTTTCTTTTATCGTTCACAGCACATACTGAAATTTGTCACCTTCTAGCAAGCTTTAAACTTTTAAGAAACAAAACTTTAAATGACTGTTTTTAACATACAAGTGCAGTAAAAGCAGAGGCAGATAAAAATCCCTGTAAAAATTAAATACAGCTTATTCTTTTTGCAACACTACATGCGGTCTGCATTTCCTCCCGAAGCTTCAGGAAAGGCCAGGAGACAGACTATTTATCAGAATAACATCAAGCCAGAATTTCAAGTCAGGCTAAAGAAGAATCCCACCAGAGCTGCTTGCTTATAAATAAAAGAATCTATGAAATATGCTACGTAGCATGATTTCTTCAGCTTTGAACCCCCAAAGCTGAATGGTCAAGGCCAGAAAACTATCTTCAGTTTACTTCGTCTTATTTCTAAAGTTCTGCTGCAGCATCAATCACCTTTGGATTTGTTACTAGGCCTTCTTTGTTCATCAGACTATAAAACACACACATGGTCAAGTTTAAGCTGTCAGCTCATTAAAAAGCATTTCCACAGGCAGAAAAAGCAAGATTCTGGGGCCAACTACACACACCAGGAGCCACAGTAATGCAATTAAGTGGTGAGGGGAAAAAAACCACTGGAAATTTAAAAAGGTCTATGTTATGCACATGCAATTCCTGAAAAGAAAGCTGGAAAGTTGTGGATGCCCCCTCCCTGGACGAGTTTAAGGCCAAGCTGGATGAGGTCTTGTGCAATCTGGTCTAGTGGAGGGTGTCCCTACCAATGCTAAGGGGGTTCGGGACTAGATAATCTTCAAACCATTCTATGAATCTATAATGCTATATGTCTATCATGAATTACATAAAATATACTGCCTGAGTTTACCAGTTAAAATGGACTTTTTTTTTTTTTTTTTTTTTAATTAAGCAGTAAAGTCATGGTATGGAAGGAAGATGTAAAAGGAAAACCTATGTGTCACTGAGATGGGCAGTATTCAAATCTTTGCAGCTTTCAGAAGAGCTGTCATTATTTGAAGCAATGTATGAGATATTAAATGAGATATTAAAATCCAAGCCAAATTCTCAATCAGGCAGAAGTCTGTTTCACTATGCCATCTGACACTGGCTATGGATTTGGCTTCTTGTTCCTTAAAATGCTGAACTTTTATATGGTCATTTGGATCACCAATACAAACTGACCTATTCCCTACAGCTACAGGGGGCTGGTAGGATGGAGACACATTCAGAAGATTATTCTCTTACTACTCCTAAAGGAAATGGGATTCCATTTTCACAGCTCTTCTGTCAGGAATCATTTTCTTTTCTCTGCATTACAGTATCTCTATTTGTTTAAACTCTTTTGAGAAGAAAAGAGAAAGTGAGAGCAGCAAGATAATTAAGATATATTTAACAGTAAACAAAGAAAATACTTATAAATACATGACAGCTGATTGTCAAGAAGGGAGGGTCAGCCTCTTCTCACTTGTGCCCTGTGATAGGACAAGGCATAATGGAACTATAGCACACCTCAACACGAGGAAGAACTTTTTTACTGTACTTCTTTACAGGCTCCCTGAAAGGTTGTGGAGTCTCCTTCTCTGGAGACTTTCAAGACCCATCTGAATGCAATCTGCACTAAATTATATGGTTCTGCTCTGACAGACTGCTTGGACTCAATGATCTCCAGAGGTCCTTTCCAATGCCTAACATCCTGTGATCTCTATTTCCCAAGTATTATTAATTAAGATGAAACTAGCTCATGTAGCCCAAACCCTCACTTACCAGAGAATGGAGAAGTGTGAAAGTGGCTGAGATAAGAATTGGTCTTGAGAAAAACATCATCATTATTCCCTTTCCACTCCAAAACCTTAAACATATTCAGTCTTGTTTGATTTCATCAAGAAACTGCCTAGGCAATTAAAAAGGATTCAAAAATAGTGTCACCACCAAGACTACTTGCACTGCAAGATATTTTCAGACACTGTCCTTCTGATCTATCCCTTCTGACATGACATCAAGCACATCACTAAAGCTTAGTATCACTGTGGCTTTCAGCATCTGATGTTCCAGCAATTACTAGGTTACTGTGATTGCATGTCCCTACAGACTGGCACTCCACATAAGAATTTGATTTTTTACGAGAACACCAATCTTCTCCAACACAGAACATGTTTCTAGGTTCTACACACTTAGCATAACTCAGAGCAGCCCTGACGTGAATTTTAACCAGTAGATTAAAGCTCTGGTGTTCTCTGGCACCTTCAAAATTGCTACTATTTATGTCTTCTACCTAGACAAAAATTACCTTCAGCACATCCCAATGCTTCCTCACTCTGTCCTCTTTTCTTGGCTCTGGTACAGTATCTTCAAAACTCAACACCAAATCTGCTCACTGTTTTAACTGCTCATTGCATTATGTGTAAGGAATACTGCCTATAAATTGTATCTTGCACTTCTTCACTATCCTTCTGCCCTTCAGAGGCCTTTCGGACACCTGCAACCTCAGCTCTGGGAAACCTCAGCTCTGTGAAAGAACTTAATTTTAGTTTCTCTAAGGAAAATTTGCAAGAAAAAAAAAACCAAACTCCATCAAGTCAAATTACTCATTAGGCAGGCAAACATTTTTGGCTGCTTCAAGTACAAGAGCTGCATTTCTGTTCCCTCCAGGTTAAGAACCAAAGCTTCTATATGACATCATGTCAGCCTCAATGGGTGCAGCAGTCATTTGACCTAACACTAATGGTGTTGAATGATCAAAAATCCTTCAGGTTGGAAAAGACCCTCAAGATCATCATGTCCAACCATTAACCCTACTCTACCAAGTTTACCACTAAACACCACATCTAAATGGCCTTTAAACACATCCAGAGAGAGTGACTCAATTACCTCCCTGGGCAGCCTGTCCCAATGCTTGACTACCCTTTTCATTAATTTTTTTTTTTCCCTAATATCAGGTCTAAACCTACCCTGGTGTGGCTTGAGGCCATTCCCTCTTTTTCTGTCACTAATTATCTGTGAGAAGAGACCAGCACTTACCTCTCCATACTGTTATTTCAGATAGTTGTAGAGTGTAGAGGGTGATAAGGTCTCCTCCCAGCCTCCTCCTCCTCTAAGTAAACAGGCCTAGTCCCCTCAGCCACTCTTTATAAGACTCATTCTCTAGGCCCTTCACCAGCTTAGTTGTTCTTCTTTGCACCTGCTCCAGCACCTCAATGTCTGTCCTGTACTGAGGTGCCCAAAACCGAACATAGCACTCAAGACACAGCCTCAGCAATGTCAAGTGCAGGGGTACAAATGCTTCCCTACTCCTGCTGGTCACACTATTTCTGATACAAGCCAGAGCGGCATTAGCTTTCTTTGTCACCTGGGTACACTACTGGCTCATATTCAGCTGTTTGCCTATCAGGATCCCCAGGTTCCTTTCTGCTGGACAACTTTCCAACCACACTTCCCCAGGCCTGAAGCACTAAATGGAGTTTATTGTGGACTGCTGATCTCAGCCCAATGATCCAACCTGTCTAAGCCTCTCCATACAGCCTCCCTACTCTCAAGCAGATCAACACTTCCAACTAAATTGGTGTCATCTGCAAATTTACTAATGGTGCATTCTAATTCCTCATCAAAATCATTGATAAAGATGTTAACCAGAAGTGGTCCTAACAGTGAGCCTTGAAGAACACTGCTTGTGACCAGTCATCAGCTAGATTTAACTCTATTGGCCACCATTCTTTGGGCCCAGCCATCCAGCCAGTGCTTTATCCAGCAGAGCTGTATGCTCATCCAAGCTATGATCAATCACTTTTTTTCACAAGAATTCCATTTCTTGTGCAAAATTTGGTTTAGATCTCCAATATAAGACAAACACTCATTGCTCTTTTACTGTATTTTTGCAATTTTTTTGTCATTCAACGAGAAGAAGATAAATTGAAGAACACCATGCAAAGTGGACATATGATGCAAAGTGCAATACGTCTGCAGGTAGGCATCAAATCCAAGTTCTACCTTGGGATGCAAGCATGAAACACTTGTAAATATCTGAGAGAGAACTCTATCAAGATTCAATTCAGACCACTGAGCTAATGCTCAAGCTGTCTGATTTGGCAGAAGCAGAAGTTGGAATGATACCTGTACCTTCTGGAAATACAGCACTTCATATGATCCAATGCACAGCTCCTATCAACATCCCTTCCTTGCTCTCACAGGCATCTAAAGACCAAGTTATTAGTCCTTCACTGTTTTCTATTCCAAAATCATCTCTTGTTCCTTGCCACTCAACAACACTTTCAGTTTTCTAAAAGTTTTAATTCCACCAATTATTTATAATCCAAAAAGTAACATTTTTTATGCATATGCTGTTCTTGGCCTTAAGTGTTTTTAACTCCTTTTCCATGTGCATGGCCTGTGGAACCATTTTTGTTTTGCTAAAATGTCCAAAGAAGGGACATTTTCACTGGCACTGAAATACACAGCATCTTTCTTGTCTGAGATATAAATTAAGCCAAACTTGCAATCTGTTCAATCTGTCATATCTAACACTTCCTGCAAGAGAGAGTTAGTTTGATTATCACCCCTCTAGATTCTGATAGAAAGATCACGGCATCCTGTCTAAAGGATAGTAACAAATTTTAGTATTTCTTAACAATCACAAGGTATTTTAAACTTATTTTGAGATTTGGTATCATGCAAAATTTCCCCTATTATACATAATGGCAATAAATAATAAAGCTTATTACTGTTGATATCATTACTGTTATTGTTATTATATTGTAAACAAAGTGAGAAGTACACCATGGAGACAGAAGATATTCTGAAATAGTAGTTGCAAAAGAAACAGCAAAACAGAGAGAACAAAATGAAAGCTGAGTGGTTCAGGAATGGCCCATGGTTTTGAGCACCCTGAACATCTCTATAAAATGGGGGAAGGCTATATCAGGGGAATAGCAAACAGATGCCAAATTTGTTTATTTGGCTACATCCACACAGTACCATACAATGTCAGTACAGCCAAGTTAGGATCATTTCTAAGAGCTAGTCAACCTCACAGAGGTTTGGCTGCTAGGGAAGATAAATATAACTGGGTTTGGCCCAAGACATATTTTTCTAATATAAAAAGATTTTTCCGTAACAGAAGTTTGATGACTTCACACTCCAAAAGCCAGTAATTTAACATCACTGTTCTATGACTACACTGAGCATAAAGCCTAGTCCTTGAAAACAAATCCACGTCTACTGCAACAGCAACATTCATTCACTTTTTTCTTGTTTTTCCAAGGGTGAAGACTGAGATGCCAACAGGCCCATAAGAAAACCGCCTCTTTTGTATCTACAGTTCAAACAGTAAAGCCAGAAAGAAGTGTGAAACTCAAACACCAGTCTGATAAATCCAAAATGATAGATAACAAAACAAGCAAATGTAGTAAGAATAACTAATATTCACTGCTTTGTTGCACTGGAGGGCTTGCTATCCGGAATGTGCAGCAATCAGTTGTGAGCAGCTCAGAGTTAGGAGGCACCACAGCTGTTCATGTGGAATCAGAACAAGGAAGACTGCAGTCACCTGACAGTTATTTACTTTCCCAGCCATGAAAGACAGAAATATGTCTCATATATATTAAAAGTCTTTAGTACTGAGTACTTCTAACATGTGTAGAGAAACATAAGTGAAACAGCATTTCAAGAGAGAAAACAGGTCAAAGAAGGATTTTTTTCCCCATAATGGGGATGATCTCTTCTTGACATACTCCTGGGGCATTTCCACCCTCAGCAGGCATTTTTGCTTACAATTAAATGTATTTTATCTTGCTAAAATAGAACACTGAAGAGTGGAAGGGACAAGGGGCAAAGAGACAACATAAGACAAGAGACAGTTGTGATAAAGAGAAAAAATAAGAGCAGCGATGAGAGAAGAGGAAGAGAATCAGCTTCAGGACTTGAATCAGAGGGCATATAGGGCTCTCCTTCCTAAGAATCACACAGCGGCATTGTACAGATGCTTCTGACAAGAAGGGAATGATAACACATTCCACCAGAGAAGTTTGCAGAGAGCTTTGGAAAAAAAAATTAAAGCTTTCAGTCTTTGGGATTTCAAATAACACGTAGAGAGAATCTCAGCTTGAGATTTCAACCTTTCCCCTCACAGATTTCTGACTGATTCAAACGAGAATGTTTTTTTCCATCACGAACAAACTTATGTCCTTTCCAGAGGTTAAAAACCCTGGTAACAACCCAGACTGACCCTGCTCAACTTACAAACACTGAGAAGAGCCTTGCTTGCAAAAGCACAGCTTCTTTTCTTTTAGATAAATATAGAATTAAATGAAACACTAAGTCTTTGCTTTTGTTAGCTAAGATACTGCTGAGCCCTTCTGTCACACTGGAACTGCACAAGAGACAAAGTATAAAGGAGGACTATGAAAAAACCTCTGAAGAATCATGAGCCCACCTGATCTCTGCAGGGCAAGGATCAAAGCTCCTAAGCACCTGAAAAATGTCACACAAGTCCAAAATTTTGGTGTTACTGAGACTACCAGAGCACATACCCTACATTGCCTAGTTCCAAGGACTTATGAAGTGCAGTCAATGCTGATGCTTCCATCAGTAGACACATATATGCCCAAAGCCTGATGTTCAGCAACTGAGTTACTTTTTCACTCCAGCAGGACTCTTTAACATGCACTGTTCACTGCCAGGACCTTTCGCACGTCATCATCCCATTTCATATATTCAAAACCCGCACCGTGCAAGAGTCAAACTCCAGTCTTGTTTGCATCAGGAGAACTCCCAGAACTCTGTGACACTGGGTGCTTGCACTCCAGACACTTACCACCATACCGCAGCCAGCAGAAAATTCCAGTAATATACTTCTCCCCTCTCCATCTTCTGCTGAATGGATTCTCCCCAGAATCCATTCAGGGTAAAATTGGGTGCGTAGTTTAGAACTGAAAACTGCCCTCCCTGAGCGACCCCTCGTGGACATTTCATACTGCCCAGTCTCCCACTGCCTGGTACATCAAACTGAGGCACATCAGCCAAGATGGCCCATCGACTGCTCAGGGTAATAAAGGACCACATGGAGAGGGATGATCTATACACTTAAGTTTAAGTCAATTCCCTGAGAGTCTTAAAGAGTAAAACCAGTACCTTGATAGGAAATAAGAGTAAAGCGAGCTATAAACATCTTTAGCAGCATGAACTACTGCTAGATTAGGCTTGTAAAACATTTCCTGGGGAAACAGGGGGCATTCTTACAAAAAGTAAAAATTCTAAATGCCATACATTTTTAGTTTGCATTTTTAAAAATGTTTATCAATCATATAAAACTTCATAGGGTTACAAACAAGAGATAACATGAAAAATCCATTGGAAATTACTTCTGCATGTTAATATACACAGTTTTAAAGGTAATAAATCATCAGTCATCAGTATAGGACCACAACATCTATTTCGTGCATGAAGCAGCACCTAGGCATGGTAAATTTAGCTGTGTTTCATTAAAATGACTACAGTCTCTGGCCAGCTAGCAGAACCAGAATAGGTTTTCACATTATATTCCTCAGAGCTCAAAATAAATTAAAAAGTCTCAACTTCATTTATCTACATGGTTTTTATAAAATTACTTAACCATTTCAACTACTAGACTACAGTGTGCAGTTAGTCTGAAGACAAAAAGGTCAAGGAAAATCTCTCCTCAGCCTGTACAGTTCTGGCATAACAATCATTTTATAGATGCAGAAGTTAATTTAGCCTCCATGCAGTCAGGTACGTTCTGTTTGTTCATTTGTAGTGATGTTTTTCTTTGGGTTGGGCTTCTTCAAGTCTTGGTGAATTAGTCTATATGAACACAGGCAAATAATACAGTCATATTTCACTCTAGAAATCAATGGCAATATTTTTTGCAAGAGGATCAAACCATGTACAATTTCTCATTCAAAATCATTTCTTCTTCCACCATAACGAAATTGAAGCAATTTAAGCATTTCCAAATCCCCCTGTCCCTTCTCCCCATGGTTTACTTGCTTTATTTTTTTAGGAACAGAATTTTTCTCTTCTGCTTATACTCTGAACAGTGCACTATGTGTAGCCACCTGTGTCAAGGTTTTATTTGAATCCCACATTTCCTTCACTTATATACAAGTTCATTTTCATATTTTAACTACTGTGGGAAGCAAAGATTTAAGGAAAGCCCTGACTATCAAGTATGAAACACACGTTGCCATGAAAATGAAACAAAAAGATAATTTTTGTGTGACCAGTTATTTGCGGCAAGATAAACTTGCTCTCTCCTTCTGACATTCCATTTTTCTTCAAAATGTGTTGGACAGGCCAGAAATGCTACTATGGAACTACCTCTATTATCTGTAACCCACAGCACCTCAAGCATTAGGAGGTCAATTGTTGTTCCTGGCAATCACAACTCTTATTCCCACTTCAAGGACTCAGCTGTTTGGCAAGAAAACAGGCCCAGAAATCCTAGTTCAGGATTTTCTTGGTTCTAGTTTTAATGTCTCTCCTCCATGTGCATAAGTATCGGAGTTTGTACTTGTGCATGGATTTCTATTCTTTTTTACATCTTTGACAAAGGAGGTAACTGAAAAAGCAGATTATGCTTCTTTTTCATTCAAGACACTGAAAGACCAGAACATCAATGTCAAGATGCATTCAACAAATTCTCAGATTTCTGCCAATTTATCCTTAGGATTCCAGGTTTATTGTTTCAACACGTCTGTTACTGTGATGAACACAGGGTCACGGCACTGGGATCAGAAATGCTCATCACACTGACAGAAGCCTCCAAAGCATATCCAAGGCAACTCAGTTTTTTTAAATCTGCAACATTAAGAAACCCAAAGTTTTCAAAATAAGTGTCTCTGACAAATTTAGAAAGACATTTTTCATCTATATGAAGTTATAAAGCTTTGCACCTCCTATAAATTCCAATTCACTTGTTCTTTGATTCTGCACTGCTAGGTTATGTCCTGCTCGTATAACTTTCTTCATATGGCTGTTCACAGGCCAACTGTCAGCAGCAGGACCCAACGCAAGTCCTTCCACTGTTTCAACCTCACCAAAAGTGATGATAGGAATAAATGCGGCACAGCAGAGCCTCATCCAAAGGCTGCACAAGCCTGCACTTCTCTCTGTCCACAACTTCAACAATCATCACTATTACATTTCCTCACCTACTTCTGTTTTCCTAAGAAACAGTGAAATACAAAATGTGGTTCCTTAGGAGGACTTAGTGACTAAAATCTGCATTTCCTCAAGAACAGTGATCTCATCTTTATACCATTACCTATTCAGCAAGTAAATGCTGCTGGTCCGTAGTTGTTGCCAATGTCAAAAGAAAAAAAATGTATTAATCTCCAGAAAGGCAATCACCATTTGTGACATAACAGCTCAAGTGCTACTCGCACACAGTTCTTCTTTTGAAGCATTAGATACAGCCTAGTGCACAGCAATGATATCTTGTAGACTTCCATAATATTAATTTATTGCAGAGACCAAGCCTAATTTCCTGAGCTCAGTTCAGTAATAGATAGACAACACTTACATTACTTCTGCTTTCTCTCTTACAGTTGAATCTCAGTCAGTCTTTAGATCTGAATATTGAGCTTATTTGTACAGCTATAATATAATCTACACATCACCGAACCATGTACCCTCTTGTCTTTCCCACAAATAGGTTTAAGTCCTATCTAGAGTTTGGTACAAAATCACCTGTATGATGTGGAAGGAAGGGGTGTGTGTCTATATATATAGCCCGTGTCTATATTTTTCCTGAGAAGCATGTATTACCTTACAATGAATCTGGAAATATAAAAGTAGTCTCTAAATATTTCAACTTTTTACCAAACACACTGGTTGTGGGATGACAGCCTTCAGGTACCTGTACTGGATTACTCTTTGTCTCTCTCTGCCTCAGACACAGCTTACACTGTTTTGAAACAGAAAGCTCTGTGTTAGTTCCGTGCAACTAAAAATAAGTGAACAAAATCTATTTCTCTTCTCGGTGACCTCTAGGATTTTTTTTTTATTCCCCAGTATCTTTGGTTCATGCTGAATTTATCAGAATTATGACTTAGACAAATGGAGAGATTTAAGGTACTTAAGGTTCTAGCTAAAAACAATCACAAGCCTAAAACTTAGCATTACAAATTAATCAAAAGTGTTTCAAATCTACTACCTCTATAAAACTACTGAGCTACATTTACAGATAATCTAGACAACAAAACAAAACCTCCTAATGTGTCAAATGTACCAAAATGTACAGTTTACCATGTTACCTATATGATGCCTTCTATCTGAGTAACACATTATTAGACAATTAATCAAGGAATGCACAGCAGTCTTTGCACCTGACTGCTTTTACTTTTCTGCTTTTTCTTTAATCCAGTGTGATAACACGTATACAGATGGAGAGTCCTATATATGCAGTTGAGTGAACATTTTCTATTTAATTTTAAATGGACAAGTGGCCCCCATAAATTAATAAACACTAGCTTGTATGGACATATATAAAATGAATCATCATATTCCACCCCATTCAGTTAATCCAAGATTTTTTTCAAAGTGCTGAAACACTGGCACGTATGGGAACATCACACTGCCATAAACTTCATGCAGCCATATTCATCAGACAGCTCTGACATTCAAATAGCTGCCAGACAAGGACTAACAAGAGGGACCAGGAGAAATTCCTACATCCCTGTCTCACTTTGAATAATGTACCATCCACTGTCAAAAATGAATAAAAAAACCCCAAACATTTTACAAGAGTCTTCTCTTTTTAATCACTAGATTTGCAGTGACACATTTCAGCACTGGGTGAAAGTCGCTCTTCATGGAAACAGGCACAATGCTGTTGCAACTACAGAAGTTGTGAGATCTGGATGTGAGCCCAAGTTTATGCAACAAGTTATATTATACAGAGGTAGAAAACAAATGCACACTTTTACCAACAGAAAAAAGAAGTTAAGCCTGATTCTTAATCCATGGCACCCAAGATATAAAAGGCATGGAAAAAAAAAACCCACATAGGAAGTATTAAGGACAACACTGGTCTTTTGCATGTACAGACAGTACTCTCACACCCAACTGTCATCTGGGTTTGCTCTGTGTAAGAAGACAAGGCCAGACCATCCTTCTTTTCAAGGACTCCGTTCAACAAAATCTATTACTTTGATCTACATAACATCTCTATTGCAATGCCCAAAGCATAGTTTCCAAACCTAGATTTGATTAAAGTTTACCAACATGGTCTGAACTTTAAGTGTGCATCAGCCTCCCTGACCATTGTATATCTTGTACTGCCAAGTTTAATGAAGAATACTTTGCCTTTTAAAGGACAGTGTCCTCAAATCAGTGAACGCTGTTCTTGCCTTAAATGAGGAGCACACAGAAAAGCTTGCAGAAGCCAACAGTATCACTTTAGCACACTAGGTTATAGATGTTTGTAAATGACCACAATTCAGGGCCAAACATAAGAAGTTCTATACGTTGAAACTGCAACTTCAATGAATTAAGCTGCTGCAACCAAACCAATCTACTAAACTATTTTTCTCTTTCAGAGTAACGCATTGTCCCTGCCTTGATGGATCCTTCTGACTACACTTACATGCACATCACTGAGCTTTTAAGCAGCTCTGCAATGCTGAAAGCCATTTGAATCTGCAATGCTGAAAATATTAGATCTTTTTTCCACTGCTGGACTCAGCCTCTTTTGCCATTCCTGTCGCATTGCTGAATCTGTCCAGTTCCATCACTGAATCTTCAATCAAAGCCCATCTTAAAGCAGGTGCAATGGATCTTGCATTTTGAAGAGAGATGACTAACATTAATTGTTAAGACCATACATTGTTGCAGTAACAAAGATAACGTAGCTATTTAATAGCAAAATAGAATCCAAATAATTTGATTACCTCCATTCTTGCCTGCAGAGTCTAAACTGCATGTATAAAAGGCAGCAAGAGATTATCTCTGCCCCAAATAACTGATGGAGAAACCATTACTACAGTTTTTAATCTCACATTCGACTTTTAGTTGGTCTTCCAATGTAATTGCTTTTTAAACAGCAACAATAAAAGGACTCACATTAGTGACTTTCATAAATTTTTAAGATTAATTCAATTAAAAGTGGATAGAAACTTTATTTTGCTTTCTCCTTTTTAAACAGGAAAGCTCTGATTTGGTAGCAAAGTTCAACTACCACAGACTTTTCACCAATTAAGTAGTTCATAATGAAGTATTTCTACCTTTCAGCATGCTGGGAAAGAATCCTGCTTTACAGAAAGCTCTGGTAGAATAATAAAAGGTATATAAAAAGAAGTCTGTATTTCTATACAGATCTATTCTATCAACTGCTAGGGACTTCTAAAGTACCTATAGTCATGTCTCTCCATCTTCAACCACATGAGAAGACTTGCAGTAGGCACCTTCAAGTGCTGGAGACACCAAAAGCCATGAGGAGTTCAGAGATGTTATGTAAGTAAAAAACTGACGTGTAAGTGGTCATTGCCTAACACCATTTTGTGCCATTGCAAGTTTGGAAATGCTGGAGCTCTGGTTGACTACTCTCCCACATCTCAGGAAGTCACGTGCATAAACAAAAGCAGTATCAAACCCTAAGTATTTTATTGGCTAGATCCAGATCTCCAAGATGACAGCACGGCAAGTCATTCTGTTTTCAGAAGCAGCAATACTGCAGCACATGCACCTGCACACACACCTTTCTATAGCACAGTACAGAAGGGTCTGAAACAGGTAAGCAGTCATTTATTCTAAGTAGCGAGAGGTACTTCAAGGGTTCATTATGCCAACCTGCCTATGCTCCTAGAAAGCATGCCAGGGTATTTTTTGGCAGCTTGTCTTTCACAGACTGTCCATTTCTATCCTGACATGCACTCAAGCTGCTGGCTCCTGGATAACAGAGTTACTGAGAAGCAACACAGCAGAGGAAAATCCCATCATCAGTCTGTCATTAGATATGTGATGCTCATCACACACCCATATCTCAGCAGTTTGCTTTGCTCAATGAATACCATATTAATCAGAACTCTTGCTTTCCCACCACTGTGTAAAAGTAGTTTTAAATCTTCACTATTTCCTGAGAGAAATATTTTTGCTCATTTCTTAATTAACAGTCCATCTAGCAATGCAGACAAAAGTACACAGAAGTCTTCTGGTTATGCTACTCTAACTTTTCCAGCCATGCCAAACTCTTCAGTTTCTGAAACATTTTCAGTTTCCTTCGTGGTATATAGACGAAATGTGGTGCTATCATACATTTTTATTGTACACTCATGACTCCAGCTTCACATGGCTGAGGCAGAAGAAACACCAGCACCTGGAAAGTGTATTTGCTAGACTGAACACAAAGCATGAAACATAACCAGTTAACATACCGATACTCTGAACACTGTATTAGAGGATTCTTTGTTTACGACTGTCAGTAGTACCCCAAGACTTTGACTTAAAAATAAAACTACTGGTTTGGTTCCTTCAAAATACCTGAGAATTGTTTTGATAAGCTATTCTATTTTTTTTTACACACTTATCCTTACTCTATTTCCTACTCATCTCTTTGAATTTCTAACTACTTGCTGTTCATTTTTTCTTACTTGGGGCTCACAGTTTGATTTATTGACCTACATCCATTAAAAGTTTACAAAGACAAAAACATGCAGTTATAACGTTGATTAAATACCTTAGGAATGTTTTTACAGGAGAAAATTATATGGGTCTGCAGAAAAGTTTACAAGTAAAGATATTTAGACAAGTGCTACATTAGAAGTAGCACCATATGTTACCATACTTCAGCATGAAAGACAAAACGCCTGTAAAATGAGAAGCAATGGATTTTTTCCTAAAGTTACTGTTCTGAGGACTTAACGATTTGCACTTATTTCAAGTACCAAATGATCATACCAACCTAGTTAGAAAGGAAATAATTAAAAGATTAACAGGTTGCTGAACCATGCTCAGGTCACACAGCCTGAGCATGGTTTTTGCTCTAGTTTAGAAGTAAGACTAAAATAGTAACAGTACCAATGTCTCTAACCTCTGCACACATTTGAAACATTAAATTGCACTCAGACTCCATTTCATCATGAGAAGTGCCATTAAAACCTCACTACTTAGCATGGCAGGAAGCTGCCGTAATTGCAGTAACATTCTACTCATAACAAGGATTGTTCCTGTAGTCCTATCATCACGCATCACTGACTGGAAATGTTTAGACTGTTATTTCTGAATGTCAAAGCCTGATTCCCCACCAAGCGTACATTACTACAGAGCTCTGAAATCCTGGACTGAATTCCAATCAGCACAATCCACAGACATTTTTAGAAATTACTCTGCTCCAGCTCCTTTGTACAGGAAACCTCCATCTTTTGTCAGACAGTGAGAACCTTCACACAGCCTTCCTTAAACACAGCTACTGCTTCACATGGCTTTAAATAAACATTTCAGACTGCAGGATTTTATAGATGGTAGCAGAAACCACCTACCTGCTAGAAATGAGTCTACAGGCATTCAGCCAATAAAAAAGAAATCTCACAAACACACAAGTTCACCCAGTTCCTCTCTTCCACATCTGCCAAGTCACAGAGATGTTCACACTGAGATTCATCATGCAAACTTTTATCTACTAAGCACCACTTCTCCTCCTTCCTGGCATATTCATCAGATGTCACACTACTGATTGATATTAAGGGCCAAACAACTATCTTGACAACATATTATGTTCTCAATTTTTAGTATATAAATGCCTTCATTTTCAAATTTTATTCTGAAAGAGATGAATACTCCCTTTGATTGTACCAGTTAGCAATCTGAAATCCTCAGCTGATAGCTGAACATGCCTCCAGTTCATACCAGCATCTCAACTTCACAAATTAAGACAACTACAGCTATATACCTATTCTGCAACATTAAAAACAGGCCACAAGAAAATAGATAGAAAAACACAGCTTCCTCCAGTAAAGCTATTACAGTCTTTCAGGTCTGCATTCAATGTAAATCACTTCATGTGCCAGGACATTTTCAAGCATTCCTGTAAATGCAAAAGGTACATTATCATCTTCCAATATAACTGCTGCACACACACAAAATCATTTACATTAGCTTTGTTCCCCACTGTCCTGGTTAGCATAATTCAGGAAATTCACAAAGGAAGGAAGTGCTGCCCTGAACGTTGTTTTGAAAGGAAGCACATTGACAATGTTTGTATCAAGCTATTCGTTCGTAAAGGTGTTTTCTAGGCACACGAGTAACCTCAAATCCAGCTTTCACACCATGCTCAAAAATGACTATGAGAAAAGTTGGCAGAAAAGTAGTATGATGCAATTGAATAACCAGTAGCTAACACTCAAGAATCCTGAATCTAAGGTTGAGTTGGTGGGTAATTAATCCTGGTGGCTTATTAACTCCTGGACCTCCACAGATTTGCAGCTGACTTGAGCTCTGAATTAGAAATAAATCTGAATTGCTGAAGGGATGGTACTTACATGCAGAAGAGATCTGGGCCTGTGATTTGTAGGTCAAAGAGCTACTTTTGATTTACATCACTACAGGACAAAAATCTACGTTTAGTGAACTATGTTTCTTCACACATGTAACAACTGTTTCTGGCTGTGGCTAAAATTGAGAATGTTCTCATCTTTATGCTTTCCAGATTCTTAATCAGGTTTCTGGAACAGGGAAGAAACTGTCTCTCAAAGAATCTTTCTCACTGTGTTTCACCAGATATGATGGCACATAAATTTAGCACTCAGTAAGCACTGGCTAGATGAGTAAACCAGCTGAGTTATTCATCACCTAACCAGCACAGCTATTCACATTCCCACAGCACCCAAATACTATTCTGATAGTAATAGGGTAAAAATACAGAGCAATGAGGCTCAGTGTTTAGAACTGAGATGCCACTCGTTCCCAGGGAAACTGCATTTCTTAGCAAACAGAATAGAAATATTGTCTGGATTTTTCTCACTCTGGGCAGTGAAAATTGACTAAGCACTTTCACCTCCATTACATATCCTTCCCCATAAGTTTCAAGAGCCTCATGCTTCCTATGCATCATGAAGCACTTCCGAGAAGAACTGCAAAGAGCAAATCAATCACAACCTAATAAAATTTTGGGAGTATAATAGCGCTTTGTTAAAAATGTTAAACATCAAGGGTTGCCTGACTGCATCTTTGCAGTTAACATTGTCCTGCAACAAAGACAATGAATATCCAAAACTCTCATGTTAGATTTAAGTGACATGTAGGTTTAACATTTAACATCAATTTATCTGCTAAATACCTCTACCAAACACACAGCAGGGAGAATTGAGGTTTGCTACATTTGAATAAATCTTTTCATATTGATAAAAGTAACACACATTTTGATCTCAAAGCAAATTATTTCTTCTTTCAAATTATTTCTTCTTTCAAACAAATTATTTCTTCTTTCAAACATTCCTCAGTAATCCTTCAAACATCTATTTTCCAAACTGGTATCATAATCAGCTCTGTTGATTTTCTTAGTTGCAAAGGAAAATAAAATAAAATAAAATAAACCATCAAGCTACAGAGATGGACTAGAATATACTGTCCAGGAAACAGACTCAGTTTCGGCACCCAAAGAACACATTCCCAGGTGGCACTTGGTAAGTGTTGACTTGTCATTTAAGCACAGAACACCTTGTTTAATTTGGATTTTTGTAGAGTTATCATGAGAGTCAGGCAAGTCCTTTTGTGCTGCATCTCTTCTTGGACTTCTCCCAGTATCTTTTCAATATTCCATGGGTATACAGCCAGATGCACTTGCAGCAGTGTGATTAACACAAGGAGTTAAGTGCTACCAACTAATTGTTCACAAAACGAGGATGGAGTGATTTGAGAGGATAAACTCTGAGATCCAAACTTCCAAGGCAGCCTGGTCAGTCACTTCCATGCTGTCATGCAATCTAACAATTCACTATTAGCACGCTAAACACAAATTTTCAGTACAGGTTAAGAAATATTTCCATTTTTCTATGTTCATGGAAAAGGTAAAATACATGAATATTGATGTCTTAATACTGAAATTAGGATTGTTTTCGTATTTTGTCCTCCTAGTTCTCCAAAATATTTGTACATGTTATGGTTGCAAGTGGTCAAAATGTGGCATTCTGCATTATTGATTGGACTGTAGAACAGATATCTAGTTCCAACAACACAGACTAAATCAAAAAGTTCTTATTAGCCCCCATATATTTGGGCATCTTATGCTGTTTAGTTAATATTACAGAGCCTTTGGTATTGGTGGTTGGAGAGCTGGTTAGGAAAAACAAACAAAAAACACAACACCCACAAAACCATTGCTGGCACACTTTCCTTCCATGTTTTCTTTATGGGCTTAATGATATTGAAAAACCCTAGAATTCCAAATTTAACTTCAGGTTACAAAAAAATTTAAACCAGACACAAACGATCCAGCTGAATCACAGTAACAGATGAATGACTTCATTCAGGACACTGTAAGAGCATAGATATTTAAGGATCTTTCTTCTGTCTGGGTATCCAATTTCAGTGCAAGCCAGATGCCAACAAGAAGTGAAGTGCTCAAATACTGCAAAGTATCTAGGCCAGTTTTCAGGTTCTATCTTACATCACTCATATATCTGTGCATCCAGTCGCCTGCAGTGAGATGTTCTTTTTCTCTCTCATAATCACACAGTGTTTTTAAGGACACATCTTAATGTTATTGGTAATATTTTCAGATCAAAAAAATCATACAATGAATTTTTAGTGTCATAACAATTCATTCACTGTAAAACAGAAATAGACTTGGAAAACAAGAAGAGATGCATGTCACCTATCAATGCTTTCCTCAGAGCTTGCCTTAACTTCACACAAATGTGAGCTATGCCGTGATGCATCAGTCCTGAAACCTCTGCAAAATGCATAAATATTTTTTCTTTGAATCCTGTTACAAGTACCTGCTCCAGAAGCCTATAGCCAGCATTGATCAAAGCAAATTTTCATAATTCACAGGAACTTAACGGAGATGAAGTGAAATGTATCTGGCCAGACATCTGAAGTAGGAGTCTTACTACTCACACAGATCAAATCAGGTAAGTTTGATATTGAGGGCACAAAAGCTCTTGAATAATTTAGGTAACCTTGAGGATGTACCAAAATGGAGACCTTTAGATGACATTCAGTATGGCTGCTTACCACATAGCTCACTGTGCTTTTTCAGCTATGACATATCTTCTACTTTGGACAATGTTTGACTACTACTGTGTTTGATTAGTCTAAATAACCCCTTAAATTATTACACAGACTTTTACAAATCAGTGTGACAATTCTTGTCAGCATTTTCCCCCTCCATAACCTGGCATAATATTTGCAATAATTCAATGAAGAGTTCACACAAATCACACAAATAAGAAAAAAAAGAATCCTGTACTTGAAGTACACAGGTGCAAACCTGCTGGTTCCTTCCTCTCCCCAAACAGAGATAATGCAGAAATGCCAGAAAATTTATAGCAAAACTGACAAGCTGAACTATTTGTTATTCGCAGCCTCCATATAACTGTTCATCTTTTTAGACAGCTTAGCTCAAGCTATCAGCTTTCCCATTCACAATCAATAAATTTGCAAACATTTCCACACTGTGTACCAAATGCTCATGGATAACTCTCAAGCCACTACTCCTCTCTGTGTATCTTTGCAGAATTAGAAGTACTAAAAAGACTTACAAAAACATTACACATACACATTAATTTACATCCTTCCTCACTTATGTTATACTTGCACACTTAATTTCCTCTGATTACTCTTATTACTGTCTTTCAGTCCCACTGTCCAAGGTCTCCACTAGGCTAATCTTTCCCTTTTCTCATTTAGTTTATGACAGTCTGAAAATTCCAACACAAATAAGCAGATTTCAAAAGAATTTCAAATAGCATGAAGAGGGGAAAGGAAGATTGATTCTTCTCCTCATCTACCCAAATATGCTCTTAGATTTCTTGATTGTGAGTGCCCCAGAAATTATAGAAGATTCTTAATTCCCATACATAAAGGAACCAAAGAACATCACTAAAACTCTTTACATTTCTCCAAGTTTTCATCAACAGTGAAAACTATATTACTAAGTCCTTCAGGAATATTACACAGCACAGATAGAGAATGAGTATGTGGAAACAACTGCATCCCCACACAAAGGAATAACGACCAGATCCTACAGAAACTGACATATTGGATCAAATCTGTGCAATTAGCATTTTAATTTTTTTATGATGTTTTGGAGTTTCCCTTGGGTTTTGTTTTGTGTGGATTTTTGTGGGTTTTGTTAGTTTTTCTTCCCCAGCAGGGATCAGTTTAGATAGAGGCACATAAAAACTTTTGCCATGAACAGCAATGGAACAACGTCCCAGAGTGAAGTTCACCCTTAGTTTCTGTTAGTTAGAAGTTGATATTCCTCTTAGACCAAATGAATCAGGTCTCTCTTCTCAAACACCCACATCTTTATCTATTACCTTTCATTTTGTATTTTCCAGTGGAACACCTGATACTTCTCAGGACTTAAACCATTGTTGGGCTTTGTGCCATTTCACAGCAATAAAGGTCTGTCTAGAGCTGCTCATGTGGCTTTAGTCACAACTAAACATCCTATGACAATACTTCTTCAAATTTCATGGTCTGTCCTTTATTCTTTACTAAGGCTTAATTCTGCAGACAGACAAGAACACAGTGGACTCTTCTGCAGATTCAGGTATAAGGTATGGTAAAACCAATCATACCACAAGTAGTATATAATCTCTTTTTCATCTTCTCACAAGTATGCATGAGGCATTCAAGATGGACTTCGTTCTGCAGCAAGCAACATTTGAAGCTCAGCATTTCAATCCTAGTTGATTCTTGTTACAGAGTTCACTCTAACTATTCGAGATGCACACAAAGACAAGATTTATATCAAGATCATGACTTGATGCTCTCTCAGTAACTATATATCTGTGTGTATGACAATAAGACCCCAGATATGCTGTGCTTCAGTTCAGAAGCCAATGAATTTTCTTTGTTAGAATCATTTTCTCATGTATACAAGCCTTTACCATATTTCATTAAATAGCCTGTAAATTGCAATGTCTTTACTATTATAACATTGTTAACACTGTAACTCAGAAAGATGAGCAAAAGACTATGTTACATGAAGTCCTGTCCTCAGGTTACAGAGTATTCTCTCCAAACAAGGACTCAGCCAAGGCTTTAATGTGAGGACTCTCCACTCTAGCATTAAAAAAATATAAAATAAAACTCTGCCCACATATTTTAGACAGATAACACTAACAGCCATGCAATCTCCTGATGAGCTCTCAGAGGTAAACACAAATGCCTTGCATCTTGACCCAATCACTATGACAAACTAACTCTTCTGTTGTCTTCAGTACATACCAAAACAAAACAAAAACCTCCCACTCACTAATCAGAAAATTAATTATTTTTCAAAATATACTAAATGAAATAAACAAACCAAAATCAGTTCATCAGTGTCCCAAAAATAAAGTCAGGGGATGCACACAAGCACTGGCTTGCAGGGTGTTCAGCAAGACACTGTCAGTAACAGCACTGTGATTTACTGTTGGGCTTTCACTTCTGGAGGTCTGTGGTCAAATCTCATTGAAGTTCAAACAGACGCTCAAAACAAGAGATGTGGCCACACATCTCAAATTAATCTGCCAGCACACCAACTAACCTCCACTTCATACTGCATAAACGCTTAGAAGACAAAGGCACTATTCAGAGTAGAGTTACTGCATGGGGTGTATCAACACTGCTGTAACTGTGGTATGCCACAAGAACTGAGGATGAGTAACTGACTCAGTGGGAGTGACACCAACTTCCTCCCATCTTCTTTGCACACACACACACACACACACACACACACACACACACTCATCATGGACTGACATAGACCTTGTTCTAAAAGATACATAGTACACTGGTGATGGTTTAAAGATAATATATATTCCTTACGTTGGTTCTTGCTTCCATCAAGGACAACTTAATTAGCAACAAATTCTCACTGCAAAACAAAATCTTCTGTGTAGCAGGATATGCAACCCAAGGGAAAAAGTATGAAACTTCAAAAGCAGCGAGTTCACAGAGTGTGCTATTTATCACACGTGGCTGGGATGTAGTCACAGTCCTATAACAAGACAGGCTGTTCAGCTGAATCTTTCCTATACTTCCCAGTGTGATATGTAGTGTCACTGCTTAGCAAACAGACAGTGAAAGAAGCAAACCTGTGCTATCAGCACCAGTTTGTTTGCCACTGATCATCCCCTGGATTTTCAGTAATCAGACTGCTGAAACATCAATATAATTGTTTGAAACTAGGTAATGTTCTTCACAAGAAGAGGCACCACTCTTCCATTAATGCATCAATAGTTTTGTGGAAAGGATGACTCCCCCCTTTCAAACCAAAGTTGCCTTTATATAAGCATAAACTTACCATAGAATCATAGAATGGTAAGGTTGGAAGGGACCTCAAGGATCATCTAGTTCCAACCCCCTGCCATAGGCAGGGACACCTCCCACTAGTACAGGTTCTCTCTCAACTTCTCTCAAAAGCCTCAAAATGAGAGTTTCTAGTAAGTCCATTGTTTTGATATTACAAGCCGCATTTTCAACTTGATTGATTACTTCAGAAAAAAATGTGTGGCATTAAATGCAGCATGCTCTAGTCACATACATATTTACATGTAATGCCCAGTTCTCTTAGTGAGCAATAGCTGCAGTTAATTTGCAATTTTAACATAAGGCCTATGGAATTCAACTGAAAGACTCCAACTGACAGTTTCAGAGCTCTACGTTTAATAACTTTAAATAATAACTGCTGAAACAAATACATTACTTGAGTCCAGCACAAAAGGCTGCTCTCAAGAGTAAGTAATTAATTACACTCCCAACAGAAGCTGTCCTGTGAGCACCCACCACTGTAAAGCTCCAGCCACAAAGTATCCTATAGTGCTATTAAAGTCAGGTGAACTATTTCCATTTCAGCTTTAAGACACAACATGTAAGCAAACCTACATTGAACCACAGCAGTTTGCTATTTGGACAGCAGGACATGAGCTATTTCCACAGAGATCTCAATTAAATCTGTCACATTAGTGTATACTTTTTCTCTCTGACTTCAATCATGCTGCAGTTTCCTCTTTTGGCTCAGCACAGTATTTTCTGATTTCATTCTTCTTATAAGAGACACGTATACAGTAGAATTTTTTTTTTAGTTTAAGACTATTTAGTCTACAAATACCTTTGCCGGAGGAGAGGTGCTGTTGCATTTGCTTTCTAAGAATCCTCACACCTCCAGCCACAGATACAGTGTTAGCATTTCTCTTCATTAATAACCTCATCGGAAAGTGAAAAGCACGTATGAAGGCTTTGTGATACTTTCCATACACACAAAAGTTAGGTAATGATCAGACTCAACTATCTTAAAGCTCTTTTCAAACCAAAACAATTCCATGACAACAATTAAAGCCCAAAGTATAATAAAGGCCTTCTCAAAATAGGTTAAAGTATACTGCTTAAAATAAAAAACACCACTTAGACTACAAATGTTGAAAGAATATTAACTTACATAGAGGCATTCAAACTCATATTTGTGCCAAACTGTCAGGTATTACTCTACATTGTATAAATGTTCTCATTAAAATGTTTTTTACTGCTGGTATTTTCTGATCTCAGCGATCTTTCTATCCCAAATACTACTGTGCTTATCTCCCAGAACTTATACGTATGATCACAGCAAAAGATTGTTGTCATGTTTCAATGGGTTAGAGTCTTCAAAATTAAGTACATATGGTTTTAATTAACAAACATCAGGACAAATTTAACTCTTGCATCCAATTTTCTGTCACTCTGAGGACACACATTTCAGAAAAATATGCTGGAGAAGTCTGAATTTTTAGGGTTTTCTTTAAGCTTTATAAATCCTGTAAGTGAAAGCTGACACGAAAAAATACCAAGGTCAAACCTTTGAGTATAGAACACGAGAAGAACTGTGGAAAGAAATGTTAGCACCTCATCCTTTATTCCCTCAGCTGTGCCCATGGCTCAAAGACAGCATCTTCCCACATACTTCATGACAGCTTAAAATCTGCATGAAGCCCAATGATTAATGCATATACTCTGGCCCATAAAGTGGACTACAGCTACATGTTGTATTTCCAAGAGCATCATAAAATTACATTTCAACTGCTTTAACTTTAGTTTAAGAGTTTGTCAGAAACCTGCTAAATGTTCTAACTCCATACTCCATGTCTTTACAGACAGTTCTGCTATGATAGTTGTATGCTGAATAAATATGTTTCTTTACTGTGGTCAAGTAAGTCCTGACAAGCCCAGAACTTCGGGTAAATGGGAGCTGTTCGCACCACATGGAAGCCCTCATTTAATCAGAAATAGCTAGGCTGCTCACAGATACGCTTTCCAATTCAGACAACTAATTTCAGGTAAACAGTAGAGTTCTTTTAGAATGAAGGGTGACATGCTCACGAATCCCTTCTCTCCAATCTAAGTCAGAGTCCAGTTAAGACCAAAAAAGACAAGACAGGTATGTACCAAATGTGGTTAAGTTCCAATCACCTAGTTAAAATGCATTATTTTATTCCTTCATTTACAAAAGTCAAAAGATGTTAGTCTTAGACATTCATCGCTGAGCATCACAAACACTTCATTCTTGTTGCTCAAACGAGAGCCCACAAGCACTCCAACAAGATTACAAAATAATCACACAGATGTGCATAGCTAGATACACTCCTAAATTTGAAAACAAAGTAGGTTACATCAGCATGAAATAGTATACTTAATACGTGGGTTTGGGATAATAATCAAAAATAGTATCCTTTTGTATTGCTGACTGGAGTTCAGAACCAGGTTTCCATGTCACTTTCTAACTCTTGTTTTCAATTTCAAGATTCCTTAAAACAGACTCAAAAGACCAGGACTTTCATTACAGCTCAATTCACAGTTCCCTATCTCAGGTACACACAGAAGAGGCAAATTAAGACCAAGCGTATTCCTGAAGTTTAAGGCCTCCTTCTCAGAGTAAAGCTGTCAGGAGTTTTAAAGCTGTCAAGATGTCAGAATTAAACCTCATGCTTGCATTCAATTATATAAATATGGAAGAGAGGTTTGACAACTTACTGGTGAGAAAAGTCCTCTGAAAAAGTGATTACATAAAGCACAGAACAGCCAAAGCCCAGATTAAAGTCAGTAAACAGACTCTTAAATCACCAGATGACCTCTCCAGCATCTTCTGGCTTGAGTCAAAATTGTAGAATTCCTTTCACTACCCTGTTAGTAATATGGCCAAGTACTTAACAAGGTTATTTGGACAAAAAAAAATATATCAGAAAGCCCACTACACTGGGTGCAGAAGAAACACTATCTTTGTGTCTGCGAGTTTTAAAAATAAATACTTAAAACCTTGGATCACCTTTCTACATAACCACTGACTAGATTGATGAACATCTTGAGTGCAAGCAAGAAAGACACTTTCAGGACATTTGGTTCCATACTTCATGCTACTTACAGAAAGTACAGAATGAAGAAATGCAGGATTTAATTGAAGCCTTGTTTTGTATGACTTGTGCATGACACACCTGCATGCAGCCATCATACACTCACATTAATAATTGTTTTTAAATCATTAAAAAGAGAAGCCTCTACACTTACCACTCTAGTACTTGTCAGCCTTGTCAAGTATATACACTTCACTTACAACTATATGGATTTACCCCTACAGAGTACATTAATTTAACTGAGGGCTTTCTGCAAGTTAATCACAACAGTTAAATGGACTCAGTAAATGATGTGATAAATGGTGAGGACAGCAGCCAGCACTGTCTCCTCCACCTCAAAAGCAGATCCAACAACTAATGGTCAGTTCCACCAATGTCAACACAACTTCTCACAGCTGCTTATAATTCAGTAAGGTAAAATCCTCACTTTCTTCAGAGAGACTTTCTTTCAAATCTAAGTGTCAAGGTCTGAGAAATGGGTTTTCAGCTATGACACTAATATCTTTTATGAAAACATCTTGAAGCACATTGAAGAAACGAAATGGAGTAGACTATAGAAATTCTGCTGTAAGAAGTCTGTAAGTTATTTCTACAGCATAGCAGGATACTTGAACTTAGTTTTTAATCATTTCAGTTATTTCAGTACTGCTGAAGGCACTCATCTTTCAAATTACCAAAAAATTTAAATTGTTGTTATCTTAAAGTAACTAATTTCACTCAATGAGGACACAGAGTTCTTAAAAGCCCAGCATGTTTACTGGGTATCTTTCTAAAATAATAATACAAAAGTAGAAAAAAAAAAAAAAAAACAAACAGAAAAAACAACCCACAACATAACAACTTTATATCTTTGTTAATTTTTAATTTGTTTTAATGGAACAGATGTAAACTCAAGGCTCCGAAAAGCTTTAGGAGCTATGAGATGAGTTATATTGAGCCTGTCTCTTCATCTGGGGTACTTTCCAGAGTTTATGGAAAAGACTATATCTTCCATCCATAAACAGGCAATTTAAAAATCTATAAAGCTACAGTGTAGGTTAGGAAGGTGGAAATTTAATTGGAGACATTTGCCTCCATTTTGCTGACTCAAATATAGGCAGGACAGGAAATACACAATTCCTCTCTGATGTCAACAGAAATCTATCTAGGGACAAATAGTTTTCACCTACCAATCACAGAGCAGGATTAAGAGTTGCTTTTTGACACCTTACACCAACACTCAAGATGCACTGTTCCTCTACTTTGTTCATCCACCCAACACCTCCTGAATGGACACAGAGGTGTATTCCACTTCATTCACTCGCTAAGGGAGTAATGCTGAGAACAGACTTGTTATCTCTCGTTTCACATAAAACATCATTCCTTTCCCAGAAATAGCTGAAGTAGCACTAAAACTACCTTTCAGAGTGAGTTTTCACATAAGTATTGACCCACCATTCATTCCATTGTATATACTTCTGTGGTGAGACGATGAGTCATCTGTTACTTGTCTCCTGAGGGTACCTTCTCTGCTGCTTCCACTGAGATGTTTGAGATGCTCTGGGCTCCCTCCATAGTGTTGTTTAAGATGCTCAGGGCTTGTGCCCCTCACTTTGTGGAGATGTTCTGTACTTCCACTGGGTGTGTGCTTTTGAAGGTGATCTGGGCTGCCACTGCTATGCTTTTGATGCTCAGGGCTACTGCCAGGCCTCTGCTTCTGAAAGTGTTCAGGGCTACTACTCAAAACATGCTTTGGGATAGTTTCTGGACTGCTGCTGTGCTTCTGCTGTTCAGGTGCTTTGACAATGGTTTTGTGATGTTCTGGACTTGGGCCTTTTGGATGATGATCAGGACTTCCAGAACTCCGAGGCTTCTGCAGGTGCTCGGGGCTGATACTCCTGTGTTTCTGGTGCTCAGGGCTCCCTTCCCCCCGAGGTTTTTGAAGATGTTCTGGACTAGTACTTGGATGGTGTTTATGATGGTCTGGACTGTCTGTACTTCCTGTGCTAGAAGTGCTACTCCCATCACCAACATCCCTTATGTAAGTACTGGTCGTGGTTAATTGGCACAGGCTGATTTGGCTGTCAATAGAGCTCCGGCTGCCAGCTCCACCACTTTTCTCCTCATCCAGCAACACACACAATTCTTTCAGCTCCAAGTTTTCTTTAACCACTTCTTCTTGTCTCACCTCCAGTTCTTTCAGTTTCTGTAAGTATAAGGCAACCTCTTTGTGCATAACACTAGCGCTGTATCTGCCCAGTCTCTGCCATTCACGGGACACCTTCTTGCCTTTCTGCCTGTCATCATCCAAAAAGCAGCAAAGGTCTCTCAGTTCTTGGTTATCCTCTTGCAGCTTTTGGTTGATATCCTTTAAAAGAGAGATAATTATAACAGAAAAGTGTCCATAAGAATTAACATTATACCATTACCCTTATACAAGTCAGTGAACAGTACTGCTACAAATCCATCATTTAAGCACATCTAAGTGAGACAAATATTTTTTGTGTGTAGATTGTGCATACTATAACAGCATCATGCTTCAAACTAAGCTGCTGTCCAATCAAAAGTGACTATAAAGCAGAGCTAACCTTGGAGGGTTAGAAGACAAATTTTGGATACAGCATAAAAGTTTCAGGTGCTTAATTAATATTAAGTATCCTAAATACCAGAAGAACCTAGCTCCCAAACTGGGTAAAGGTCATAAGCTCTCTCATGTAGATCTCACTCCCTTGAGAAATATTCACCTGTGAGTTGCTGCTGAATAAAACTGCAAGGTACACTATAAATTGGAACCTCAGTATGATAGTTAATAATTAACATTTATACTCTCTATTCCCTAAAGCATATTCAGATATGAAAATTAACATTTTAGAGATTTTTTGTTTGTTTGTTTCAGATATGCATAAGAAAACCTTGTCGGTCATCACTTAGTCAGAACTGCTTCAACCACTCTAAAATTAAATAATCTGCTTTAATAGGTTTTTGTACTTCTAACCAAATGAAGTACAATTCCATACCCTTCTCTAAGTGAGTAGCAGTCTGAAGTAAATGCTCTAAAGCAAAAATGTTCAAGCTATTACTGTAGCAGAACAATGTGCCAAAGAAAGCATTTGCAGTATTTTATCCTCCTACTTTTAGTAAATTGGCTTGTAATCACATTTATCTTTCCTCCATCTAAATATCCATGCCTTCTTATGCATGATATTAGAAGTAGATATTAGCCACAGCTGTTAAACAGTTTTGTTCAATATCTTTATCAGTGACCTGGATGAGGGCACTGAGTGCACCCTCAGCAAGTTTGCCGACGATACAAAGCTGGGAGGAGGGGTTGGCCAACAGCCTGTCAGGCTGTGCTGCCATCCCACAAGATCTGGACAGGCTAGAAAGCTGAGTGAAGGCAAATCTTACAAAGTTCAATAAGGACAAGTGCAGGGTCCTCCATCTAGGGAGGAATAATAACAGGCACCAGTACAAGTTGAGGGCTGCCCTGCTAAAAGGCAGCTCCGTGGAGAAAGACCTTGGAGTCCTGGTGGACAGCAAGCTCTCCATGGGACAGCAATGTGTCCTTGTGGCCAAGAAAGCAAATGGCACCCTGGGCTGCATCAGGAAGAATGTGGCCAGCAGGGCACGAGGAACACAACCAGCAAAACCAGACACAGCTAGTCATTCTTACTCATAGATCAGGTATTCCATACAGGACAAAGGAGAAAGATGACCAGATAACAACGAAGGGCTCAAAACTTCCTTCTCCCAAATCCCTTTTTAAAGTTCCAGCTGAGGCATCTAAACAAAAGGCGGAAGTTAATCATCACTTAAGGAGTTCAGAATTGAGGGACAAGTTTGTCACTTCTACCTACAGTTTGATGTGTTCTGTTACTTATCTGGAAGACACAAATCTGTCTGATGTCACAAGACCTTTGCACATAACTGAGAGATAAATACTGCTGTAATTTAACTCAAATTTAAAATACAAGTTTTATTTTTACTGAACTCTTGTCATGGATGGGTCTTTTTTACTCACAGACACTAAATACAGTCAAAGGGGGACACATACACATACTTTGCACACTGGAAAACCTGGGAGACAGACAGTCTTCCCTCATACACTATTCTGTCACATTATTACCAAAGACTTTCCTCAGTGATTTAGTTGTTTAAAAACATTCTACAAGGGAAAAACTCTCCTCTAATGTACTTTCAAGTGATAACTCAAAGGCCCATGATGCATCTCTTCTTTCCTCCAACCTCACCTCACCAAAGGAATTTCCTATAAACAATGTGCTTTCCCAAAGACACAAGACAGAAAATGTGTTGTGGAGATGTTTGCTCTAAGATAACATGTACATGCTACATGACAGTAGCTACCTGCAGTCACACTAGCTTCCCAGTCCTCAGAATTAAATTTACTTAAGTAAAGGATAAGTAATTACAGACTTGGTGTGCCCCTGACTGCAGACTGCAGATGTATACTATTAAAAAAAAAAAACAAAACCAAAAACCAAAACAGTTTGATCCAAGCTGCATTATCGGATGTAATTTCAGATAATAAACTAGAGATTGTTTCTTATCATCCCGAAACTGAGCCCATGGGTTTGCCATCACCTGCCACACACTGTATCCTGACCATGACCCTGTCTCCAGTGTTCTATCAATCTCTCTAGACTGACAGATGAGTAAGTCATCTTTCAAATAATGACTGAAAACTACAGAAAACCTTTTGCATGCCTGCAGATCTGCATACTATTCTTTCACATGCATTTCAGCCAGGATCATTTAACCTCACTGAAAAACAATGACGTCTAACACAAAAGTGACAAGGCTTAAGTGTTTAATCAACCCGAAGCATGCTGAGGCAGAGAATGCCACAGCCTGTCGAGTAGTTGGCCATCCTTTAACTAGACGCTAGGATCAAACGCTATTTACTCCAGTCGGTGTTCACTTTTCACGCGACTCTCAGTAACGGTTCCTCCTGGACCATCCACCTGATGAAACTGCTCCCAGCGGGAGGGGTTGAGGACGCGGAGACACGGCAGAAACTTCAGGGCTCCCACCCTGCCCACCCCGCTACCTTCAAGCCGCGGATCTCGCCAAGGTGGAGCTGGAGGCGGCGGTTGACCTCCCGGATGAGGTTGCTGTGATCCAGCATCGCGCTCATCTTCTCGGCCTCGGCGCGGCGGAGGCTGCGTATCAGCTCCTCCTTGCTCCACTTCAGCAGCTCCTCGTCCGACACCTTGGACAAGTCCTCAGCCGGCGCTGCCCCGCAACTTTCCGTCACCACTTTCGACATGGTAGCGGCCCGGCAGCCCGGGTACACCCGCGGAGACAACACCTCTCCAAAGGGCTACACCCTTCCCCGGGGGGCGCCCCACAGCCTCAGCTCAGGAACGGTCCCCGCGGGCAGCTCCTGCTGGAGGAGAGGGGTGTCCCCAGCTCCAGCAGGCTAGGCTCGAGGAAAGAGGTTACGAGAAAAATCACTTTTGGCCTCAGGCAGCGGATCCAGGAAAAAAGGAGGAAGAGGAAAGGGTGTGGAGGAAGCCAAGCCACAATCTGGGGAGCAAACTTCCCCCGTCGAGACGGACAATTAAAAAAAAAAAAAAAAATTAAAAAAAAAAAAAAAAAAAAAGACAAAGGAAAGCCCGACAAGCCAGTGTCTTTCAACAGGTCAGCGGCAGTAGCATGCGCCTCGTCCCTGCTGCTGTGCCAGGGCTACCCGCCGCTGGAAGCAGTATCTCTCACGGCAACCGACGCCCCTCGGCTGACGGCTGCAGGCTCGCAGAGCGGGCAGGATGCGGAGTCCCGAGCCAACGCACCATAGCGGGGGATGGGAGGGCGGGTCGTACCGGGATGCCGGCCGCGGTCCCGGCTCCGCCGCAGCGGCTGGATGAGGGCGGGCACTGCCGACACCAGTGGCGAACGGGGGGCAGCTCGCGGCTTTTCACCGCGGCGCGCGCCACGTGCGGGCCGGCGCGGGCGGAGCCGCGTTGGGGGGAGAAGGAGGGCGGCGCTGTCCCCGCGCGGCTCCCCGGCGCCACCTACCGGGCACTGCTCGACAGCACAGCGAGGGCTGTCCCCGGGGCTCGGCCAGCTACCGACGGTGTTAGGGGGTGCTTGGAGTGAGCCCGGAGGGAGGGAGCGGACCCTCACTTGAGCGGACCTCAGTCCCACGTCCTCCTCCCTTCAGTGAGCAGCTTCATTTCGAAATAACCATGCAAGCACATCCACGTCATCTCAATCTCAAATGTGGAGGCACTGCCAGGGGTCGCATTACATCACCAAAAGCCGGCACCGCCTCAGCCTTCACCTCAGCTTTCTTTGACAGCGAGAATACTGAAGCCTTCCAGAGCTGTTATCAGACAGCTATAGATACGGTTCCTCAGTGCACCACTTCACTGAAGCTGGAGGCCACATGCCATGAAATGAGCTCCCTGCAGGAACCGAGACTGGAATATTCATATTTCTTCCTTGGCAATATTCTGTTGCAGTGCTGCAAGAGGCTTTACAGTTCCAAATTTACTCAAAGATACAAAGACTCTACATAAATCTGCCTTGCAGATTATTTGAGAATGAAACTCAATAATCCATTCATGCTGCTTACAAAGAAAGGTGATATGATACATCTCAGCGGCAGCAGAAGTGGAGGAACAGAAACCATTTGGTGAATAATTGGGTGAATTCCCATTCTTCAATAACCCTATTCTCCCAAACAATCCCCTGCAGGCAGAGGAGGCTGCCTCACTTAGCAGGCCCTTACTACCTCCAGTTCTAAAATTTTGTCATTACTTAGCATTAAAGAAGACTTCCAATTCTTGAGGGGAACATTTGAAGTACTTCATATTAGCACTGTCTGATCAAGAGCTTGCAGCCCCACAATCAGGGCTGGCTCTGCAGAAGGCAACTGCAAAAGATATGCCCTGCTTATCCCACTGTCACTGTACCACCTGTCTACCTTGGTGTTTTGCTGCCTCATGCCACTCTTTGCCCTGTCTACTGCAAGACCAACCAAGGCCACAGGACCACACTAACTAACAGGATGGGTGTCTGCTCTGGTCCTATTTCAAAGTCACCACAAGAATAGTTACATCAAACTCTATTCCTTTGTTCCTATTCTTAGTGCTCTCCTTGAACTATCAGCTGTCACTTATCACAATAAAAGTTCTCCTGTTCCCCTTGATTTGGGGTACACTTGGCATTCTCACCATTCCAAAGAGCCCTCCATATTTTTCATATGCCTCCAGTTTCCCAGTGACATGCCAGACCCTCTCGTTCCATCCATCTGAGTTCCAGAAGCTTCTTCCTTAGCAGTCACTTGCCAAAGTCTTAGCTTGGGAATCATATCTAAGCTGTTGACATAGGTACTGGCTGCTCCTCAGGTCACAAGAGAATTGCTTACCAGCCCTATGACAAATGACCTTTGCCACAGAGTGAAGTGCAAGAGGATAGGCACATCTGCTGAGCTGCAATATGGACTGTGAAGTTCATCACTGTCAACAGCAGTTACAACAAAGCACAGAGATTTGTCACCATGAAATTCCACTTCTTGATCAGTACTGTATGAAAATTTTGTTTTCTCTGAAAACACTGCTATCACTCTCTTAAATCCTATGAAAAATTTTGCACTGTAAAGACCAAAGCTTGAGATAAAAGCATCTGACCAGCCACAGCAAAAATACAGTGAAAGGCCATGAAAAGGAGCTGTCATCTTTTATGACCAAATATATTCCATTTTAATGCAACTTAAAAAGAACAGCATGGGGAAAAGGCATCAATAAATAAAGGCTTTTCTTATTCTGTTTCAGCAGTATATTAGTTAAAAGGTCATAAGATAAGTTCAAACATATTTCCATGAAATAAACTGAAAAATATCTGAACATTTTTAATCTAAGAACTTCAGGAAAGAATATCCACTTGTCTTAACCCAGCATTAACAGCATTTTGCAGGAGCAGCACTTCATCTCTTGTGCTTATAGGGTTTCATGGAAAGTATGGACCTGAGACGAACAGCTTCAGATAACACTGTGTCCCCCACCAATGTAAAACACCTCCACACATGTGCCTTCAGGAGGCACAGCTTTATTCCACAGACCTTGAAATGACAAGTCATAAAACAGAGCCATTAGAAATAGTTTAATGAAGTCAAACTTCAAAAGTTTGGAAGAAATGTAGCTCTAATGATGGAACTAAAAATGTCTGAAGTGAAACTAATCTGGAACGTTTCTATAAGGAGAGAATCTAATTTCACATTCACTCGCGCTTGTGTAACAAGATCAAAACGAAAGGGGGAAATGTGACATGATTATTCCTGTCTCCTGGCAATTTTCAAACGTCACTTTCAGGCTAGTCCACCTTATTTCTCAAATGATGAGCACTTCTCTGTGCCTGGGCTGTTATCATCAGTGGTGATGAAAACAATTGCCCTGAAATAAACACTTCATTTTCCATATTTAAGCTGATTTTTTTTGCAGTACTGTCTTACTCCCTTCAATGATTTCCCTTCAGGAGCTGAAGTGTAGAGACCAGGCAAATTAGTGTGGGGACTGCAGTGCTGAGATCACTGCTGCTTTTGTCCAGTGGCCAGGAGGATGGCAGTCCCCCTCCCTTTCAACTCTCCCACAGTGTGTGCAAAACACTAGCAACAATTAAATCTCCATAGCTGACTATGGTTTGCCAGTTTGGTAACTTGTTCACTGCTGTGTTCTGCTCACCCCTGGACATGCAGATGCACACCATTGCTGCTAGCAAACCCTTGAGCATTAGCTCTGGCTTTTCATTGCCACTTGTGGACTCTCCAGTGCTTTAAAGCTCTGGGTGCATTCTCTAAGCATTATTGTAACTAATAATCATTAAGCAATGATTTAAAAAACACTTGTGGACATTTCCAATGAGGTCCTAAAGCTGTTCAGTAGCTGTCTACCAAAAATGTGTCACAGTCAATGAATATTTTCATAGCAGTCATTTTGCACAAGGATAGCTCAACTGTTTTTGTTCTGACTTTCCAAAAATACTTTTGAGTAGAGTTCAAATTTGAAAATGTCATTCCCAAATTGGAAGGAAGTGGAGAGAGCTTTAAAAATTAAAAGTTCAAGTAATTTTAGTTATAGTTGCTTCTGGATGTTCTACCCATCATTCGTGTGTCTGTAGCTGACACCCAACACAGCATCACCCACACTGACTGCTCTGTCATCTGAGCCTGTTAGTTAGTTCTCTGTTGGATCACACAACCCAAGGCAGAGCTCCACACCTTCCCATCTCTAATAAAAAATGATGACTCCCTGTCCTTGCCTTCCCATCTTGTACTTAATGAAAAGCCTCTATCCATCCATAGCAGTACCCCAGTCATGCAAGCTACCCTACCATGCCTCCATGATCCCAATGCAATCACAGCCCTGCAGCTGCTCACAGCCTCCTAACTCCTCCTGCTTGATCCCCAAGCTTTCTGCATTACTATAATACAGGCTTTCCAAAGTGGCATCCAGTTGTGCTGATTTCCCAGAAAAGTTGTAGGGCTTCCCCTGAAATGCTATCTTCTTGGCATGTCCTCATTTAGGTACATATGCTTTATAGTGTGGTTGCTCTTCGTTCCTGCATTTGATTTCCAATGTCTCTGTATTCCAGATCACCTTGCATTGCTTGCTTACCTGTCTGGGCTACTATTTCCTCACTCTTCTGTCTTCAGCTCTCTCCTCATCATATCTAGGTTAAAGTTCTCACCAGGCTTGCCAGCACGATTTGGTTGGGGACTAATTGGCTGAGGCAGGAATTATAAAAATAGAATTACTTTTATTTTCCCAAAAAGCCCCACCCCAAACTATATACAGAACTAGTTACGGTTTATTTACAGGTTCTAATTTGGCCAGGAAATCTTCACAAGGATGCTTAAGGGCAAGTTTAGTAATTTAGGGAAGTCAGACAATGGAAAAGGCTAAGATACAATACATCTTAACCCACTTATAAAATCAGGCTGAGCAGAGAACCTATGGGAACAGCAGTCTTTATGTATAAAAACAACAACACAAGCATAATAAGACAGAGTGTCTCGCTCTGTCAGAGTCGGTGTATCTTCTCCCTGGGCTTCTGCTGTTAACCCAACTAATCATTCTGCTTCTAACCCCTCTTGCCAATCCTCCAAACTCACCTTGCACATAAGGCAGACCCTGGGATAAGGTAGAGGGGTGGAAGGGTGGTTGGGAGCCCCTCCTGGGGACTCTGATTTCTGGGAGGGGTACTGTGTTTCTGTATTACCTTTAACTTGTATATTTCTGTATATAGCTGTATATATTTTGTAATATATTGTAAATATCTGCTTGTATATTGTGCTAAGCTGTGAATATAAAGCTTAATTACTTAACTTCCAGTTGGATGAGTCTAGTCTGGTTGATTTTCATTGTGGGGGGAGTGGGTGGGTAACTCCCAAACCATCACAGTATTTCAGACACAAATTCCACAAGGCAAAAGATTCATGGAACGGCACTGCCCCAGCAGCACAGGGAAAAGCCAAAGTGCTGGTGGTCTGCCCAACTCAGGGTAGCAAGCAGGAAGTCAGGTTGTGGTGTGGTCCATGAGAAGCCAGGTCCAGGTGCTGCTGGCAGGTCTTCTCGAATGGACCCAAGGACCTGCCCAACTTGCAGACTGGTGGGTGAAGCAGCATGAACTGTGCAAGAGCAGGACTGCACAGAACAGTGCAAAAACAGAAGCCATGCAAAAGCAGGAACTGTCCAAAAGCAGGAACTCCGTAAAGGCGGGAACTCCACACTTTTCCTCGCTCTATGATTTTCCTAGACACTGTGTCCACTTGCCATATATGCTGGGCACAAAGAATCCAGTCAATCACCACCTGATCCCAGGGTGGGCTTTTCCACAAGTCAGTACACATGTGGAAAAGGCATCTTTGCTGTTCCCCCTTCAAGTCTGCAAGGTGGGAGGGTGTACCAGGTTAGGGTGGATCCCTCCCCTGGTAGAACAAACTCACCACAACACGTAGTTTTTTTCTTTTTGGTTTTGTTGTGAAGTCAAGAAAAAAAAAGAACAAACTTATTTCTTATAGTTTAAATATAACAGTATAGGGAAGAGAAAACAAGAAAATTATTACAAATAGATATAATAACCTGCGGGAAGACGGGGAAGGGGTCAAGCGGCGGCAAAAGCAGCAGCAGCAGCAGCCAAAACAGCAGCAGGGGAAGATAGCAGCAGGCGCAGGCGAAGCAGCCGAAGCAGCAAGGGGAAGGTACAAGCTGTGCTTCCCGACATAAAGCTCTTGATGCTCCAATGAAATTATATTAACTTATCTATTGTTGCCATTATATAGCCTATCCCCAGAATATTCGCCTTACAGCTTCAACCTCCAAGGTTTCTCTGTTTTGTTTTTTTTTGTTTGTTTTGTCTGAGGTAGGAATCTAACTCAAACGGCCACAGAGGGAAAGTAGTTTTTGCGCTGCCTTCTTCCCCTATTCATACCTCTGGAGACGGAGAGGAGCAGGGGGAAGAAGGTATTTTAGAGTGCCCCACAACACAGCATATTGGAAAAAATGGTTTTGCCCAATTGGGTCAGGTGGCTCCTATCTCTTCCTAACAGTCTTTGACACTCAAGGAGGGTCCTATGATCATGAAAGCCAAATCCCTGCTGTCAATATCGGCTGTTCCAGCACTCATTGAGCACAGAATCCACTCCTCTTCAAGCCCTTTTGCCACTAGAGGAGTTTTCACTCTCCAACCTGACAAGCACAGAGCCTGGCTGCCCCACTTTCATTCACTGGATCAGTACAAATTCATGCATCAATAAATATGTAGGAAGTATAGATATACCAGCACACTTTTCACCTTTAAATGAGGTTACAGAGAGCACATTATGAGAAAAGTGACTCAAAATATCAGTAGATTTTCCAAAGTTCTTGTTTCCACATGCCCCTGGCATTTCAGAAGATTTCTCACCATTCTCTTCTTTGACAGGGTTCCATTTGTGAACTCATTCCCAAGCAGTGCTAGCCACCAACCACTGCACCACAGCAAAGCTGATGTACCAGTAACAGCTGCAGAAAGTGGAAATCAAGCGGAAGTAGCAGAGACTGCAGACCCCTAGAAGAAGGGTGTTTCCATGAGGGCCTACAGTGTGACTTACACCCGTAATCTTTCAGCTTTATTGCAACCTAGATGACAAAGAATTCCACAAATACAGCTTCCACTGAAACTGTGAGCACTTTTTTAAACTAGACAATATGCAGTTTTCTCATCTCAAAGGGTTTTGAAAGAGAAGAAAGGTCCATCTATTCCCAACTGTGTGAAAATGTAAGAGGAATCTGGGGAAAAAAATGATAGGAGAAGCAGCTCAGCTTGAGTTAGTCATTGGGCTTCAGGAAGGTTCAGCTTTAAACCTTTCATGTAATTATTTATGATAACTAGCTTCTATTTATTCTCTAAAAAATTGAAAACAAACCAATCAACCAACAGACCAAAAAACACACAAAAAAAATTCAAAACAGTTTTTCCTTCTTGAAATTGTTGAGATGTTTATCTCTTTTTTTTTTAATTTAAGAATTTCTCATAAACTAGTTTGCTGTGAACTTCCTCCTGCTGCCACCTACCCATTTCCCACGATCTAGCTATCATACAACCCCATGGTGAGCTGGATCAGCTTCAGGAGTCAGAAAATCAACCACTTAAAAATAATGACTGGTTTTCCAGTGGATGATGGCACTAATCTGGCTCACTGCAAGGAAAGTGAAGGAAACATGCAACCTCAGGGAAGAAGGTAGAGCAAGACCATTCCTGTTGGTGGCAGTCTGCGTTTAGTGCAGCTTAAACTCAGGGTGACAGTGAGACCCACCAAAGATACCCCAGACAAGAGGAGTAGGGAGCAATTAACACATCCTGGTTGAGTTTATGTGGTGACTGGCTCACTTAGACTTGTAGATTTGTCTTGGAATTTATAATAGAACGAAAAATCCTGAAAGCTCTTATTTTCATTTAAACTGGAAAACCGATTGAAGATTTTTGTGGCCATTCTCTGGGACAAACCTGGGATCCCCAGGTTATGGATTACTCACAGGAGGTGCCAGGGAAAAAGTACACTCGGACTGACTCAGAAATTGCTTTTGCAGGTCTTGGCCAATGCTCCTAAACCTGTTTGTTAATCTTCAAATTCCAAAGGGTTTGTGTTTTTACCAGGATTACCTATTTACAAAGAAGCAAAATAACATTCTTTTGAAGATTTCTCTAGACTCAGTTTAAATACCAGACTAGTTTAAAAGTATAAACAAATCTATTCTTATTCAGCCAGTCATTGCTTCTCAAGTACAAAACCGGATATCAAATAATGAAAGCAAAGCATAAACCCAAGAAACCCAGACTGAAGACATTCACCTGTCAGTCCAGACCATTCTCACATCCTCAATGCAATTCTGAAATAATCTACAGCACTTCTCAAAACTAATGGCCAGATCACAGCATCCAGATTTCTGCTTTTCATATCAGCCCACAAACCGTTCATATCTTAATGGGTATTTTTCAGAATTAAATTGTAATATTGCACTGCCAGCCCCAAATCCATGCTTCATCTGAGAAGTTTTTTGTTCTTTATAGCTCCTTCTACAAAACAGAATTCTGTAAGAAAACTCCTTCAACTTTTACCCAATAAAAACCAGCAAGAGTAACACAACGATTCTAGCAGATGTGGTTGTGATAACTTTCATTTTCTTCATGGCAACCATAGCTCTAATAATTCATTTCTCTTTCTCTCTGTTCTTTAGAACTGGGCTTCCCCCCCTGCCGGCCTTCTTCATTAAAACAACAACAAGAAGAAAGAAGAACCAAAACTACAAAAAGACCAAAACATAACCTTCAGTGTTTGAGCTCCTATGTAGTTCAGAGCTTATCTAACAGAAAGCACTACTTCCTATTGAATGCACTCCCTGTGTTGCTACAGCAGTTTAAAAATCATTGCAGTGGCTGTAACATGGAAAATGGCAATTTAAGTCCTCAAAGCAAGGGTACTGTTGTAGTAGGCATAAACAGGCCACTCGGTTCTGCTCTCCCTCCCTCTGCTATGGGGAGAAGCAACTATAGGAAAGAGGACAAAGAACCTGAAGCCATTGAGTCAGGGCTCTGGCTTGCCCAGACTTGTTTTGCTCCTGTTTACATCCTGTGGCAAACAAGGTACACACAGATAGCTTGTGCCTGCCTCATGCAAGGCCTATGTTTTTCCCAAATTTGGGTAAAGAAAGCCTATGACTTCACCTAATATGGTCAGGCTTGGCTAACTGCCATTCTGATTGGCTATTCCGTGTCCAAATGCCCAGTAGTCTCAGGCTGTATTGATAAAAAGAGCAGGTAACAATGTGCTCTGCTATTGTATTCATTCCTGCTGCTGCCTGTTACTACTGCTCTCTGCTTCCGGCAGTGTACTGCCTCAGTGCATCCCGAACTGCCTGGAAACTCCACTGCCTCAAGTTTACCAGGAATAAGCATAAATGCTTCCACGTGATCAGCCTGTATAATCAGCATGATAGCCAGCATGATATCATGCTAAGACTGCACATCACAAGACATCCTGCCTACATCTGAAAGTCTCATGCCAAGACAGGAAGTCCTGGAGATACACAGATTGTCCAGAGAAATCAAGATCACCTGCCTCCTTTCCCCGGCATCCTGTGAAGCCTTGGAAGAATCAGAAGCCTTGGCAGCTAAGAAGACACTGACGGAATCCCTGAAAGTGTTTGGGTACTGTCTGAAGCTATAGTTAGTCACAGGGAATCAGGAGACTAATATCTTGTGAGTAAATACTTAAAAGCCTCTTGTAATTCACCTAGCTTTCTGCTATAAGCAGAAAGGAGATCCTTAAGTCCATCTAGTGGACAAGTAGTGTAATTGACTCCAAGAGGTATACTGACCACAAGAACCTTCTCTTCCAGTTCAATTAATGTTTATGTATTTTTGGTAGTTATTTCTAGATCTAGTTATTCCTTTGTATAATGTTTCCATGACCATTGCAGAAGAACCTAATTATTATTTTAAAAATAGTGGTCAGGGTGGCGAGAGTTCTGAATATTGAAAATTAATAAACAATATTAAATTTTGAAATTCATATTACTGCTCCATTACAGGTAGTCCTTCTGCAAGTACATAATCATAGAATGATTTGAGTTGTAAAGGACCTTGAAGATCATCTAGTTCTAACAGCCCTGCCATGGGCAGGGACTCCTTCTACTAGACCAAGTTGCTCAAGGCCCCATCCAACCTGCCTTTGAACATATCCAGGCTTGGAGTCTCCACAGCTTCTCCTGGCAACATGTTCCAGGGTCTCACCACCCTCATGGTGAAGAATTTCCTACTAATGTCTAATCTAAATCTAAATCTGAAGCCATTATTCCTCAACTGGTCACTACATGCCTTTGTGAAAAGTCCCTCTCCAACTATCCTGTAGATCCTCTTCAAATACCAGAAAGCTGCTCTAAGGTCTCCCCAGAGCATTCTTTTCTCCAGGCTGAACAACTCCAACTCTCTCAGCCTCTCTTCACTAGAGAGGTGCTTCAGCTCTCTGATCATCTTCATGGCCCTCCTCTGCACTCACTGTGCTGGTTTGAGGCTAATTGGAATATTTTAATGGAGAGAATTACACTATAGGCTGTGAAAGGAAAACATGGTGATGTCTACTTCACTCACACGCTTGCTAAGATTTGTTTTGGGAAAAGAACGTAAACATAGATAAGGCATTCTCTGTCCATCTCTCTCTGGGGACACAGCGCAGCGTCTGGGGCGGTCTAGCAGCTTCTGGTTCTGGTTCCTCTGCTGATTAATTTTCACTAACCACTTTTTCTTCTAACTCCCCTGGCCGATCCTCCTAATTTACCTTGTGCGTAAGGCAAACCTTGGGGTAAGGTACAGGGGTGGGGAGAAGGTGAAAGAGTGGTTGGGAGCCCCTCCCTGGGGTCTCTGATTTCTGGGAGGGGTGCTGTGTTTCTGTATTACCTTTAACTTGTATATTTCTGTAAATATTCCTGTACATAGTGCATATATCTGCTTGTACATTGTGCTGAGCTGTAAATAGAGCTTCATTCCTTAACTTCCAGCCGACTGAGTTCTGCACCCTTTAGGAGCGGAGGCCACAGGTTTGTAGAAACTGCAAGGCAGAAAAGATGACTGCCTTTTCTTATATCAGTTCACTCAGTCTGGTTGAAGTCGTTGGTGAAATGATGCCAGAGATGGCCTGGTCAATGACACTGTGCATTGGCCTGGACTTTTCTAAGTGCACCACTGCTGAAATGTGCAGAGAATGGCTCATGAATCCCATGATTTCAGGCATCTCAGCTGCTTTCATCTCACTGCTAAAAAAATCTTAGCTCAATACTCTGTTCTGACTCTGACATGTTCAAATGATGTATTGGCTTCCAACTATGCTGCCAGTTCAGCAAACAGTAATTAACTTAATATTTACCACTATGCAATGCAATAATACTTTGAAATTCTTTATTAGTTTGGGGATGAATTATACATATACATATTAATGCATGTGATGCCATGCTTGGAAGGAAACTATACCTTAACTAGAAAGGCAGCTCACAGGGTCATTTAATGAACAGTGATCCACACATACCACTTTCCTCTTCAACTTTCATCTCCAGGAACACACTATTTAGTTATTCCACTGATTCAGCAGAAAAAAATTCATTAAATATTTAATTAAGACATGTTCAATATATTAGGTAAATTAACTATTCTATCTAGCGCTAGCTTAACATTTCATGCAGCATCACAACATTCTGCACAATGCAGCATTGCAATGATATACACATTATGAGAACTTTTGTTCTATTTGCTTATGAACAGTAAAAGCAAATAGAAACTGAACACTCACATCAGGATTTCTAATCTAAGTGTACTCCTTTTGGCTATCCATCCAAGAAGAGATGAAACAACTCTGAAAAATGCTGGTGCACTAATTGGTAGGCATTGAAGTGGCAGGGTAGTTTGGCTGGTTGGGGTTTTAAGTGGAGTAAGATTTCAGTAGCAGTGAAAATCTCTGTGTGTGGCTTGTGTAGCCACAGGCATGGCAGACCAAAGTGAAAATTTAACCTGAATGAAACAGAGATAAAACAGAGAGGGGAGCAACTCAGACATTTGGAGAAACAGTATTTTTTCCTAAGTACAACACAAACCATTGCTTCAGAACCGCCAGCAAAATCTTCCCAACTTCAGTCAATTCCCAGTAATTAGGAACAACATAGACTGTAACATCTGGAAAATACAGGGAAAGGAAAAAGATGCAAATAGCTGTACATTTTGTCACAGCTGAGGTATGATAATTGCCAAGGGCAAGTGTTTCTGAAGATAAACTGATAGGCTTCAGTTGAAACAGCTGCTTCCAACATGGAAATATTAGAGTCCCCCAAAAAAACCCTGATCTTCAAGGGATGAGTATTTTCTCTCTTTGTAACACTAGATAAACAATGAGCACAAAGTAAGATCACTGTGTAGGGAATTCTTCCAACTGTGGCACTAGGTGAAATAAAAGATCAAATTCAGAAACTTGATTTCTTATGCTGACACAGCAAACATTTGTCAAAGGTTAAATAAAAAATTTTAACTTTACTTCAGCAAGGCTTTTGATACTGTCTCACATAACATCCACATAGAAAAGCTCCGGATATTGAAAACTGACTCAACAGCAGAGTTCAGAGGGTTGTCATCAGTGGCACAGAGTCAAGCTGGAGGCCTGTAGTCAATGGTGTTCCCTAGGGATCATTACTGGATCCAGTTTTATTCACTATCTTTATCAACAACCTGGATGAGGGGATTGAGTGTACCCTCAGCAAGTTCGCTGATGATACGAAACTGGGGGGATGGCTGACACCCCATCAGGTTATGCAGCCATCCACTGTGGACAGGCTGGAGAGCTACGTGAAGGATAATAATATGAAGTTCAAGAAAGGCAAGTGCAGGGTTCCGCATCTGGGGAGGAATAACAATAGGCACCACTACCAGTTGGGAACTACCCTGCTCCATGGAGGAAGACCTCAGAGACCTGGTGGACAGCAAGTTCTCCATGGGACAGCAATGTGCCCTTGTGACCAAGAGAGCCAATGGCATTCTGTAGTGCATCAAGAAAAGTGTGTTCAGCAGGTCTAGGGAGATTCTTCTGCTCCTCTACTCTGCCCTGGTGAGACCATATCTGGAACACTATGTCAAATTTTGGGCTCCCCAGTTCAAAAGAGACAGTGTCCTATCACTACCCAACATCCTGAAAGGTCTCTCACCATCTTTCTTGTAGGCCCCCTTCAGATATTGGAATGCCACAATAAGGTCTCCTTGTAGCCTTCTCTTCTCCAGACTGAACAACCCCAACTCTCTCAGCCTGTCCTCATAGGAGAGGTGCTCCAGCCCTCTGATCATCCTTATAGCCCTTCTCTGGACACGTTCCATAAGACCCCAGAACTAAGAGAAAGTTATGATCAAAAAAGTGGATAAATCACTGCATTTTGTTATCAGAACTCAGCACTATGGAAAGAGACAGCCATAAGGTGGTTAGAACATTTGTCCCAAAGCTCACTGGATTCAATAGGTGACTTTTCACTATTTAACAAGGAATACAAGATTGGCACCCTGCTCTCTTATCTGTCAGCCTTATTCCCAATTTCTTAATAGACACAAGCACAGAAAAACTGACAAGAAAAAAATAACAGAAAAGATAAATAGCTAATTAAAAAATTTAGGAAAACAAAATCACATTGCTTTTTTTTTTCTCTTGTCAGCTAGAATCCCCTTACAGTTCAGTAACCCAAATGGTAAGTACTTCCTTACAGTACTAAAAAAAAAAAAAAAAAAGAGCTGTTAAAAGAGAATTCCACAAGTCATTCGTGTATCAGAAAATCCCAGCTGGTTTAACTTTAATGAACATATTTTCTAACACAAGCAAATACATTCCTTTTTCCCCTGTAATGTTTTGTTGTTGTTGAGGGTTGTTTGCAGGGGTTTTTGCTTGTTTGTTTGGTTTATGGGTTTTGTTTGGTTGGGGGTTTTTTGGGTTGGTTTTTTTTTGAGGGGGTTGGTTGGTTAGTTGTTCTTTGGGGGTTTGTTGGGGGGGGGGATTTTTAAGCAGGGACTGGGAAGAGGGGGGTTTTATAAGCACTAAACCCAAAGTATTTGTTTAAAAATGCAGAACACAGAGCCTTGTTGCAAGCAGATGTGAGAAGATTTGCCAGCTGCCCAATTACTGGTTTGGAAATAAAGCAGGTTCTGGAACTAGATCATCCACAACTTTGCACAAATCCAGAAAGTCTCTGATCTTTCCAGGAGGTGGTGTGAAGTAGTTAGGACCAAACTGAAAGGAAAACCTCACAGAGGGTTTCTTCCAAGAGGATCATATGTTGATGCTTCCCTTCAAAAGCACTAATTTCTAAATAAATAAATAAATAAATCACTAAGTAAAGTTGAATATAAACTGTTATCTTCTATACATCCTTCTGAACTACAAGCAAGAATAAAGGACAAGGTCATCAGTTCTGTCATTATTACAGACATAGAAAGGACAAAGAACAAACTACAACCAGACACTGTTAAACATACTGTTGTTTTAAAGTCAACTCCCTGTCTTCCAGGGATGACAGAAACATGTAGGCCTTACAAGGAAACTGAGGGTCTTCCCATCTTTGTGCTCTAATCTTCTTGTGTCTAGTCTTTCAGGACCATAAATCACTGCTTAGCACTGTGACACAGCCTTCTGCAGAAATACCATCACTAGCCCAGGCTGAATGTTGTCTTGCCTAGATTTGGATAAGGATAATTTTAGGGGAGAGGGGAGCTCATCAAATGCACATGTTCATGTAAATACAAAAAGATTTATGTATCAATTCCCATAAACAATCCAGTCTCTTTATTCGTGAATGTGGTCACTGTAGCTGCTCCCTTCCCCAGAATTCTGAGGATAGAATTTTGTCTGAGATCATATTCTCTAAGTTTACATCTCAATACTCCAATCAAAATGTAAGAGAACTAATTAAACCTACTGAATAACAATAATAGTGATAGTAATAATAATATACACTAATAACAGGAATTTAAAAATCAACACTTGAGCATGGCATATGATTAGAATTAACATTTCCATTATTCTCCTCTCTGACTATTCACAAAATGCTTACTTCTTTACACATACTTCTTTCCTATAGACCACAACATTCTGTTCTGTTGTAACTAGATGCTCCTTCTCAGGACAAAATGATGCACTAACTACTTTACTTTCTTTGGGATTTATCAGCACATAAAACAGTTCTGCCTGGAGACAGAGATTTTTGCTGTGACGATGCTCACCAACAGACAGTGTCAGATGTGCTGTTTGTTATATATCATCATCCTATGTCCAGAGTTGTGCAGAACAGGAGATATCATTTTGATCCTAATAGCTGATTCTGTTCATTTTATCTCATTACTGAAGAGAGATGTGCTAAGGCACATTTTTTTTCTACCCAAAATCTACTTCAAGACTATGCTTGACATTTATTGCTTGCTTTTCAAAAGTTCTTTATTAGACAGAAATTATGTGATGTCACTAAATGACACACTTGCAAAACAACCTAAACAAGCATTTGCTTAAGGTTAAGGGCAGTCACTTGTCAAGTCCCAGTCAAATCTGGGAGTCACTTGTCAAGTCAGGGACTTTCGCTGATAGCTCCTTACCTTAATATATCTACAAGCTTAACGGTACGCTAAAAAAAAAAAAGCAGGAACATCTCAGGTAGGCAAGAATGTATTGGCAGAAGAGAGGAGAGGCAGTTCTTGAGGCAACCTCCAATGTTTTTCATTCCTACATGCCTATTTTCATTCGTATATTTCATTTTTATGTGTCTACTCCAAACTGAACTTAGATCATCATGCTTTCCTAGCAATGCACTCTCCTAACAGCCTTACAAACAGGGAAACAAGAAAGTCAGCTTGCACATTGCAAAGAGCACTGGCTGAAAGCTGGGTGCCTACTACATATGATATGGTACTGCTGTTTCCCAAACCCTCGCACACACTATGCCAGGATGGCAACCTCAAGATTTACTGGGAGACGGCAGAGATTGTGCTTTCCCCCTGAATATCAACTTCGCCAAAACGAAAGAAACAATTGCATAGCAGCCCCATCTGTCCATGGGAGGTACTGCATAGGGAGAGAAAGGCTCAGCAGTGGAGTGACTTCAGTCACCTTAGTGAATTTCCTGAATTTATTTATTCAATATTTATTTTAAAACAAACAAAAATTAAATCATAAAATTGAGTTATTCACTGATATTTTCAAAACCAACTCTGAGTTAGTACTAAAATTGCAAAAATTAGAAATAGAATAGCAAATAAAATATGATTGTATCGAGGAGCCAAGACCTACATTCCCCTCTGCCTTTTATCTACTAAGTCAAACACAGCTTAAATAAATATTCTGCTGGCCCTTAGTTTTTGCCACTGACCTGAATGTGCTTGCATGAAGCTGGTCACCACATGTGTTTCGCAGAGAGAGAGGCTCTGAAAGAAGAGGGCTCAGCTCTCCAAAATGTCTATGGATCTGTCTCCAGCACACAGAACTTTAAGGATAGCAGCAGGCTGAGGGCAGCTAAGGCTGCCCACAAGGTAGATGGGGCAAATCCAGGCCTTTCTTCCAGCTTACAAAAAAAGTGTTTGCAGCAGAGAGAGTTCGAATAGCATGTGAATTCTAGCACCACAAAGCAAACGCTCTGAGTGCTTCAAGTCCAGCCCTATATAGAAATAAATGAAGCCCCTAATGGGAATCAGGTTCTCGTAAATTAAATCACTGCCTGCATTAACTCAAGTAGAGATAGTGAATGATAATGAGGCATCACACCTGAGAGATCCTTCACAGAAAGCAGAGGACAAGCTCATACACCTAACATTTTCTCCTGGGGCTGAAAGTTTTGTTCTCCCTTTGAGAAACTTTTAAAGTGGGACAAACGTGCATGACATAAAACATAGCATGAGCCAGGTTACCCAAATGTACACAAACATACCTTTTGCTTGCCCCAGCCAGTGCCGTGGCTGAAAAGTGCTCGCGTTTTTTCCCTTCCTCCACCAAATCTCCTCCTGATTAGCAGTCGTGAAGTAATGGGTGACAGGACGTGCATGTGGCTCCGAGTCCCATGAAGGGACTCAGAAAGCTGCCACCACCTCTCGCCTCACTCAGAGACAAAGTTTAGGCGGGAAAACTTTTCCTTGAAGGCTCCGCGACGCGTCGCAGCTCGGCCGGCAGGTGGCGCCCGCACACAGTCGTCACGCAGCCGTAACGCCGCCGCCAGCCGGCCGTGCGGGGACCGTATTAAGGCAGGTGCCGGGAAAAAGGCATCCTCTGGGCAGTAAGGACTGGCACCCCTCTGTGACCCTATAGATAGACATATACGGACATAAAAACTAAAGACTTCGGTGTCCTGGTGGGCAACAAGTTCACTCTGAGGGAGCAAAGTGCTCTTGCGGCCAAGAAGGGCAATGCTCTCCTGGGGTGTACAGAAAAGAGTGAAACCTGCAGACTGAGAGAGGTTCTCCTCCTCCTTTTCTCTGCCCTAGTGAGGCCTCATCTGGAGTGCTGGGTCCAATTCTGGGCTCCCCAGTTTAAGACAGACAAAAAAACTGCTGGAGGGAGTCCAACAGAGGCTGCAAAGATGCTGAGGGGACTGGGACTCTCTGACCAGGAAAGCATGAGAGATCTTTGGCTGTTTAGCCTGAAGAGCATACAGAGGGGATCTTATCAATGCTCATCAATATCTAAAGGTTGGGGATCAAAAAGATGGGACCAGACTCTTTTCAGTGGTGACCAGTGATAGGACATGGGGCAATGGGCACAAACTGCAGCACAGGAAGTTCCACCTAAACATAAGGAAAAACTTCTTTCCTCTGAGGGTGCTAAAGCACTGGAACAGGCTTACCAGAGAGGTTGTTGGAGCTTCCTCTCTAGAGAGATGCCAAATCCACATGGATGAGATCTGGTGCAACCTACTCTAGGTGACTCTGATTTAGCAGGGGGGGTTGGAATAGATGATCTCCAAAGACCACTTACAACTCCTAAGATCACTTCCAACTCCTATCATGCTGGGATTCCATGGAACAAAGGGGCATCATCTCAGGCCATGCTTCTTAAAGGCCCTTTGGAAGATCCAAAGGAACTGCCAAGGGAATCGAAAGATTCCCAAATGGTGCAAAGTGGTGAGGTGGCCTCTTGGTCTGCCTCATGTTTCCTCTCCTAGGGTCTGGAGCTGTGGGGTGACACTGCAACACAGAAAGTGATTCCTACCAGTGCCTGTAGGCTCTCATTTTGTGCCCCTCCTGTTCTGGAGAAAGTCCTGTGCCTTCTGTGAAACCAGTGACCTGATATGGAAAAAGCTCTTCCACTGGCACCTCCAACAAATTTAAGGTTCTACACAGCCTGCAGGTTAAGGATCACTGAAGTGATTAAATGTACAAATCGAGGTTTATAATATCATTTGAGAGAGGAAGAAACCTCAGGCATTGCTTACAGGTAGAGAACTGAAGCAAACACACATAAATCTGAACAGAACAGAGCACCTTGCTTTAGCTACACAATGTTTTCCCCTCAGCACCACCATGAGTCAGTGTTATTAGCCTTATTTTTCAGACACATCCCTGTGAGCGTGGGCTTGGAAAGGATAAGTGAATTGCCTCAATCATCAGTGAGCCATGGCTGAGCCAGGTAAAGGGCAGAAATCCCCATACCTGAATGCTGCTCTAACTATTAGGGCCATCAGTGTAAAAACTTCTGCCCTGTCTTCCTCTCTCACGTTCTTCCTCTCCCACACAAAAGTCACAAAAGACTGTTCAAATACAATCAAATAGAAATAAAAAACAAAATCTAACTGAGCAGTTTGCTTTTACCACCAAGTGAAGTGCCCTGTGAAGATGACTGAGCAGTAAACTCACTGCTCTCAAGCCATGCTGAAGAAAAACTTTTTAATGTTTCCTGAAAGGACTAGTACTCCTAAGTCTGAAAGTAGATGATAAAAAAGCACCAGGAAAGCCAGAATTTGTGTGCTATATCCATCTCATTTGCATTTGTGCCTAGAAATGTGTTTGGGAAACATCCTTCTCCCCTGATGCAAGGCTTTGCTTGCAGGACAGTAGGAAGAAAATATGCCCCTTTAAATAGTGTATTTTACTAAGTACAGTAGCTAGATTTCTGTAGAACTGGGCAATTCACTCTACCGACTGATAGTGTCTCACACTATCTGCACAGGGATCTCTGCCAAAGACCACTGGCAAAGGTACCTGACAGGCTCGTTCAGGCTTGTGGGGCAAAATAAGTTCATTAGGCTTACAAGGAAAAACAAGCTCAAATACAACTGCACACATCAGTGTGCCCTGCCTTAATTAAAATGTACAATCATCAAACAGCTGACACCCAAACCACTGCTGACACAAAGGAAGCATGCATGTCTCTCAGTAAATAGTGATTTATTTTCTGTCAAAACTTTTCAGGCAGGCTTTTTGTTGTTTAGGATTGGTGGGGTAAGGGGGGTGGGTGTGTGTCTATCCAATGGATATAAGAAGCTGCACCACATGGAACCAGGTTTCATGAGTTTCTCTACGTGTTTAAGAAAGTATTTGAAAAGTAAAGGTTGTAATAATTGGAAAAGATGTGCATGTTTTAGTGGTTTGGTGATATTGTTGTGATCAAGATTTTGTGAAATACCATACAAGTATAGACCATCTTTTCCTATGTTTCCCATTTTTGTAAGTAATTGCTACACTCATACAAAAGTAAAAGATTTTTTGGACCTGAAAGAAAAGTATAAAATCCTAGATGATGCCATATGAGCTTTACACTTGGATTTTCACCTGCCTGTAGAGCATTTTCATCTACATTAAGATATACAAATACAGAACTCAGTTGCTTTAAATTCTCAGTATCACAAGTGCCCTGCCATCTGTCCAGCAGTTATAGCACCAACACTGACAGTGATTTCCCCTTAACCCCCTTCTCCATCCTATCTAGAGACACAGGAGATTCTGGCCAAGTCTTTGAATGGTAATCATAAAGCCAAAGGAGTGTCAGTATGGGGCTGGAGAACAATATATCTATCTACACACACACATATATATATCAACATCATCAAGCCAGAAGAGCAAAAGCAGAACATACTAGACCCACTCCAGCAAGAATGCAGCCACTGGCTCTTTTGTCTTCTGCCCACTCTCTGAAAGGTCTCTCCTCACAAGAACTCAGCTTAGCCTTGATTCTGCCTCAAAGAAAGGAAGGACAGAAATGTAGAGGAAGGACAGAAATGTAGAGAATGGGAAGTTGCAAGATTAGTCCTTTGGGACAGGTGCTCTGTGTTCAGCATCAGGCACACCTGTGGCACTGAGAACACTTCAGGGAACAGGAAACTGTTTATTGTGCGTAAGAATAATAGGACTTTAAAAAAATGAAAAATTGCAATGCTGTATTTACACTTCAGAATGAAATACGAGTGTCTGACTCTGTCCAGAAGGGGGGAAAAATGTCAGCCCTGTGCTGCACTTTTAATATTGCCAGACCTCAAGTAATGAATGTTTGCTGTGGAAATTTCAAAACTGCTTTGTCCACTAAGTGTTCATGAATATATGATAATGCGCTTTCTTCTGACAGCTGACTAATTGATTCCCAGAGAGAATCAACTTCCCAAAGGTGAGCAAAAAATATTTATGCTGTGTTTTAAATGACAGCAATCACAGCTTTAAAGGAAATCTTAAAAAACCTTGGAATATCATAGAAAAGACATTTGATCAAGCAGAATTGTGCTGGCTCATTTTGCTTCTGAGAAGAAAAAAAAAGGTACTTGTATTTTTTCCTTTGTTCTACTACTTGTGATATAGAGAGGTTATTTTCTTTCTATGCCCAGTTTTAGCAACATGTATCCTTCCAACGATCTTGTTCATTCTGGCTGCAGAAACTGTGGCATATAATGTTATGCCATTCACAACCCATTAGGACATGCTGTTCCAATGATTTGGAATAGAGTGCTATATAAAGCTGTTTATAAGGCAGTTATTTGTGTATCTACTATAGTGTAACTAAAAGATACTGAAAATAAAGGCTCACAGAGCCATTTTTTAATTATTATTTGCTCATAAAACTATTCTGGAACTTTAATATTCAAGTGTAAATTTAAGCCAAATTAAAGCACTGAAATGTTTACTGAGAGTTGTATTTTAGGAACAAGTAACTTCAAAAGTATTAAGAAAACAAAAAATAGGATCTGAAGGCATATTTCAGCCCAGAACAGCAAAATTCAAACAGTATGGTTTCTCTAGAAAACAGTACATTCACTGAAAGTGAGAAAGCAATGAATAACCCTCTTATAAAGGTTCTTCATATTGACAAATCTTACCAAACACAAGAGGCTGAGAGACATGTTCAAGTCCCTTTGAACATCAGGTGAAGCACCTACATCCAATGTACATAGAGCCTTCCTTAGAAGAGGCAAGTCTTTGGCAGGTAAAAATAGTTGAACTTTGCTATTTTCAGTACAGGACTCAAAAGTGTTTTGCAAATGATCTGGACCCAGCAATGCTCCTGGGAAGCAAGGGTGTTACTGTGCCCATTTTATAGAGAACATGCATTAAGCAGATTTTTCTATCAGAAGTTAAAATCTCAACCATGAGATGGAAGCAATTTTGAAGCCCTGGAATGCCAAACAGTACAATCATTTCTGTGTTCCCACCATTGAAGCAGGAGAAGCAAAAGGCCATCACGAGTATGAAGGCCAGGAAGCAAATTCTTCTGTATTTCATTGTGAGTAAACACTGGCTGCTTACTAGTAACACTGATCCAAAGGGAGATTCTCTTGTAATGGACATGAGCAAACAAGGAACAGAGGCTGAGTGGGCCAGCACAGAGTGTAAAGCAGAAGCACAAGATCCTGAAGTTCTCCTAGGCAACATTCACCTGATTCTGGAAGACCACTTGTCTTAGCCAGAGCAGCCCTTTGGAGCAGGGTCAGAGACTGAACTCTGGGAGTGGACAGTGATTCCCTTGGAGGTACTCTGTGGTGTTATTTGGCAATTTCTTGCTTTTCACAACTGCTGCTTGGCATTACTGGAAAAAAAAAAAAAAAGGCAGCTTAAAGAGGAAAAGTACACATTTCCAGAGAGCAGAGAGACTGTTTCTGACAGTTTATACAGTATGCTATGCAAGATGGACCAACTGCGTTTCGTTTGGTGTTTGGGATTTTTGGGGGGTTTTGGGGGGGGGGCATTGTTTGGTTTGGGTTTTTGGTTTCTTTTTTAACAAAGAAAAAGATTCTTCTGAGCAAGGATTACTTTACAGTTCCAAACTGACTGGCAACCAGGAGTAGATAAGCTCTCCAGACCATGCTCCATCACAATACAGTTACAACTCTTTAAAACTCAATTAATTCTCTTTCTAGCTTTCTCAGTGAGCTGTAAAGTTAGTTCCAATTGGCAATGCTTTTTACTTTGATTTTGAATTCCTGCTTAGAAGATTAACTGAAAATGGATTTGGCTTGAACAGCTACAGCAAACATTTTATTTTATTTTGCTGCCATCTCAAACAACACTTAGCACTCTTCATATTCAAAGCATTATATAAACATTAAGTCACATCCCTTCACAACAACCTTGTGACATCACCTCCTCTGAATAAAATCGTACTCGTGAAGACAGAGAATTAGCAAGAGATCTGCGCTTTGTGTGGGTCACAGGAAGAGCCCTTGTCAGTCAGATGAAGAAGCCAAGGGCTCACAGGCCCCTTCTAGTCTTCACACTATTAATTTCAACTTATACAGACACAGAAGTACAGATTGTTGATTGTTTTGGGGTGGGGTTTTCTTCCTTTTCTTTTTTTTAAGCTCTATTCATCCTAAGGTAACATTAGTGGTAGCTTGTATCTGCATGCATTAGGTTGCAGGCACTTTATGCTGCTACATGCCCTGCCACCTGAAGTGAAGCATGCACAGCTGGGTCCACAGCAGTGAGTTCCCTTTTCCTTCAGTGGCTGAAAGGTATTTTGGGCACGGTTATATTCAAGTGTGTCTTTGCCCTCAAGTCATGAGAACATTTATCTAGCTAGGTACAGCCAGGGAAGATCATCTTCTCTTCAGGCATGCTCAGTTCTGACAAAGTAATGATCTGAGTTCACCGTCTGTGAGGAGAAGACAGTGTCATGGCCAACAATTAATCAAGTTATTGTTTACACAAGGCTAATATCCTGGGCACATGGCTTCTGTGCCTCAATTAGAAACCTTAGGTCACTCTGAAGTCAGCGGAGATAGGTACATCCCCTCAGGGGGTAATTCAGAGACATTAATTTAGGTTCCACTGACTACAGGGAGTGCCTGTGTTCCTAAATTAGACATCTAAATCGGTAGTCTGTGTGAAGCAGAAGTCATGTGAATACATTCCTATAAATACATACTCTCTGCAGTGCCAACTCCCATGAAATGATTAAACATAAAATATGTAGAGCATATAGTTGTCAGGGCTTCTTTTCCCAAAGAAAACTGACTAAGAAAACATGCTAGTTGTATTTTGTTTCCCTCTCATTAGCTGGCTTCTTTGTAACTATCTAGAGATCTTTCAGACTAGAAGAATTAGATTATTCACCATAAAACTATAACGTTACCTAAATAACCCCTTCCCAAGACATTCCAAGGCACAAGTGAGGGGATTGCTTCTCCTAAGGCATGACAAGTACATAGCAATATAATCTACAAGGTTTTGTTCAGTATATGCCTCTTTGTGTGGTCCAGTACTCTCATTTCTAGACTGGAAGGCATTGGGGGAAAACAGCATCATGAGGCTGAATCATTCAGCTGTTAAGCCACTAGCCTAGGGTGATTCCTGGGTCCATTCCTGTGACATAGCTTTAAAAAAGTTATTTCACCTCTATTCCTGTTATAAAGTAGTCTTGATCTCAAGAGGCGCCTTTCTATCACTGGGGTAGTAGGAACACACAAAAACATCAAGAGCATATTAAAACAAACAAACAAACAAAACCACAAACATGACAACAGAAAAAGGACGTAGCTTACAATTTTTATGAACCTCTTTCTCTAGTTATCAACTCCCAGTTGATAGCTTTTCCTTTATTCTGGATCACCTTCATTCCATCTGAGACTGTACTATCAATGCAGGGATCGACATAAACCCGTTGTCTGTACTACACTGTAGCAAGTATGCAAAATAATTCATGTTTCCATATTAGCATCCATCTGCACACACTCTATTGCAGAATGATAAAGTATGATAAACTGTGATGGAAGAAGCAGAAACAAAGCCATGTACTGTTCCTCTTAGACAAGCTTAGGTGCAGAGAATTAAAAGGTGCAGAAATACAAGTTTAAAATGGATATTTCTTACTGTTCAATAATGCTACTGAAGTTAAGAGAGTATCAATACTGAAAGCTGCATTGGATTCAAGATTTCCACTGACATTTCCACATATGGCATTTTAGTTTTTCTGTTAATGACTATTGAAGTTTCAGGTACTATTTCATACTGGAATAGTCATAGGTTCTATAAGCCTTTACTTTGCAGGAGTATTACTGTTTTTTAGGTATAATAAAGTGATAACTTGTGGAATAAACCAGAGGAAAATAGTAAAGTTAACTATCTAGATACCAAAAGACTATATGTATTTATTACTTCAGAGTGAAAACACACTGCAGAGAGGAAAGGGAAAAGGTTCAATAAAAGCAATTCCAGCAGAGGAATTTAAAATTATTCACATATTCCTTGGAAATAATCCATGCACTTTCATCTGGTAATAGTAGTGCTGTGTTAGGAAACAACACTTGGCAATTCTGGATTCAATAACTATCTTGTAAGAATCAGGTGGAGGCTCTTATTCTAATTCATCTATAACCAGAATTAAAACCCTGCAATGATATGCAGCATAGTACACATTAGGAGGAATAAAAGTATTACAGATAAAGAAATAGAAATATGGCTGTCATTTTGTATTTTCTGCAAGGGTAAGCTTTATGGTAACATCTGATACCATATGAAAAACAGCTTTGTGACACTGAATACTTCATCTGAAGTTGGTGTATACAGACAACAGCTGATACTAGTATGGTGAAAAGCTGTAGAGTCCTTTCTTAGATCTACAATCAATCTTTGAAAGTTCATCAGTTTCACCATGCTCCTTCACACTTCTTTAAAAGTCATGTAAAGATAATAATGATTTTTCCCAGGGAGATGCTGCCTGCATTTTATACCTAGACAGCTGCAGCACAAAGGGCAAGATCCTCACCCAAAGCCAAGAGGAAAGCAGTGATAGTGAGCAACGAAAACATGTGCACAGCCAGATCCTTGGTTTATCCACAATGCATTGAAATCAGAATTTTACAGTTTAAGACACCTGCCCTTCTCCAATGCAAAGAAACAATACTGCTGGGGAAAAAAAAATAAAAATCAAGCAGCATAAGCACAGATACACCTGGATGTGCATTCCAACTTGTGCACACACAAGTTTTTTGTAGGTTTTAGGGGAAAAAAATAGCTACACTTGCTTTTAAATCAGTTCAGTTGAGAGCAAATAAAGCAACATGGGAAGAAAAGGATTAAAAATACATCCCAACTAATCCAGAGCTGAGAGGAAGTTTTGTGCACTGTAATAGCACAGATGCCCTCCCCTAAGTAACAACTATTATTCCAAATAGCTCATGAGAATCACTTTCATGAAAATTCCATTACTAAAAAAATAAACAAGCCAGTTAAATAACCACCATAAATATACAGATAGAGCAAAAATACACAGGCAGGTGTAACACATACATACATACATACATATATATATATATATATATATATATATATATATGTATATATGTAAATATAGACACAGAAGGAAATGTTCTCAGTTAAATTAGAGCAAACACACACACGAAAATTGGGTGTTCATGCTAACATTACAGACAGAAAAAGACCAGCAACTGTGGCTATCAAAGATTTATAGAAAATTACTGTAAAAAAACAAGAGGTAAAAACCTGGAAGCCACCAAAGCATGTTTCATTAGACAGGCCAACTTAATTAATTTGTTCAAATTGCTTCTTTTCTATGCATAGGTGTAAATGCAAGTTGGAAAGCAGAAGACTAGAGGTGATGGGAATGAGGCTCATTAGGAAGCAGTAAAGAAGGGAGAGACACCAGAAAATGAATGCTAGTTCATTGGGAGAATTTTAAAAAATGCCATTTGTCTTCATGACACTGAGAGAGAAGATCTCAGTGAGCCCATGCATATGGTTAGCTTGCAGGGACCTTTGACTTCTGCTGGCCTTTGACCTCAGTGCTTCAATCATGGCAACACTAAGCTGTGCACAATACTACTGTTTAGTATCCAGTAACTACAGTTCTACAATCCTCAAGCTATTCCTCTGCACTTAAAAATAACTGCATGTATCAAATTAAGAAACAATCATTTTCTACATGGCTTCACATTTTTTTCTCCTTGACTGCTCAAAACTTTCCTGAAGGTGTTTACTCTTCTAGGCCTTTTGAGAAGAGCATCTATGGTCATTTTTGCAGTGGAAAATAAGCACGCATATAACCTGGCCAGGAACTGCTGACAGCCATCAGTCAGCAAGTTCTTCCTCAATCTGGGCATTAAGCCAGCAGTCTTGTCAAGGAATCTCTATGAACTGAGATAGTCATATCCTACAAATAAGTCAGACTCAATTATTTTATATCAAAGCAATATCTTAGCTTTTAATGAGTGCAACTGCCAATACAGAGTCATGCATTATGAATCACTATTTTCTCCTTCCAAGCACTTTCTAATTTCCTGCTAAGGAGACAAGCTGAATGGGGTCATTAATCTGAATTAGAAATACCATGACCTGCTCTGCACTTATATCTGCTTACATCTTCTGGCACAGCAATATAGGAAGGGGTTTAGCATGTCAGACAACAGGAGATGTGAGAAACATGGGTCCTAATTTTAAAGAACCTCAGGAAGAACTGCATTTTTACTAGCAAATTTAAATTTGAATGCAGCATGGGGTTCTCTGACTTGAAGCATCATAGAAAATATGTTGATCAATCAGCAGATAACATGTTCTTTAAACAAGCTATCATGGTGATTCTTCTCCTTTAATATTGGAATATTTCTCCTAAATATTAGAATATTTTTGAGAATACAGAGATTAATGAGATCACAAAATTATAAATAGAAATGCAAGGTATTAAAATATTAAAAGAGAATAAATAATAACAATGTTCAGAAAATTAATGAAAAGCACTGTACCTAATTTCATTTTCCATTTACAATGCAACCTTTCTCACTTGGAGTCCAAAGGCCCTGACAAAAGACAGATAATGCTGGGTCTACAAGTTTCAAGCAGAACTGCACTCATGTCTACAGAATGTTGTTCAAAGATAAATATGATATAGGCCAAGGCATCCGATATCTGAGAGCATTTATGCATTCAAGCCTCACTTCCTTTTTTCATTATTACTTTTTATTAGACTGAAACGGAAAGTGCAAGCTCTAATCATGGAGTACATTCCCATTGTGTGAGGCACGGATGAATTCAGACCAACAAAAATATAGGGCCAAAACTGAGACCTAAGTGTTGCCCAGACTTCTTGCCAGCTGTTTTACAAAGGAATGCACCTTCCTCAGAATAACTTTCCACAAATGGATAATCCCTGCAAAATCAGTGGGAGTTTTCCACAGGATTCAAACTGCTTACGGAAACAAGAATTTCCAGCAAGCAGCCCAAGGCCCTGATGAGCTTGTACATGAGATTGCCTGAGTTTCCAGAGTTTCTAGTGCAGGACTGAGCCTAATTCAGAGAACAGCACTTACAAACAACCATGCCTGGAACTATGAACTTCAGTCACCTGGGACCAAGCATCCTGAACAGCAGCAGGATGAAGGGAAGCTTTGGCTGGAGATACTGCAGCAAATGCTACACATATATCTAACATGACAGAACACAGCCAATTCTCACTACGAATTATTCAGTAATTACTCTTTGTTCCCCATATATATTGGAGAAGCCGAGAAGATTAAAAGCCAGTAGTAAAATGTTTTTTCCCTCTTACTTCTTTGGTAAAGCCCTAATTTTCTCCTGCCTACAGCAGATTTACTATGCCGAAGTCCCTTCGGCATTTAGTTCTACTTAGAACTAAAGGTGTTAAATTTATTAGCAGGTTTTGGTATCATGTTAGGCAGTTATGTTCCCTGGTATGACCATTTTTTAGCTCTACAAATCTTCCTGCTAAACATCTGTTAGGGCAGAGTACAAAATAGATCCAAATAAGTTAATCAAGGCAGAAGACACCATTTCTAAGTTGTTCAGTTTGCTTTTGTTTGTTACCTGTTGGCTGAGCCTCTGTTCTTCTCAAGAAGATGACAATCAGCTCAGATTTCAGCATCTTCTGTGTCTACTGGCATGACAGAGGAGAGGAAGTAATGTTAATTTTGTGCTCCTGAAGTTTACAGATATCAAGAAATATATTTTTTAATTTCAGGCTAAGCTCTCTCCAGTTTTGTTACAAACAAACGAGCAGTGTTCTGGTGTCCTAATCCCTTTCCCCTGAATACTACATGGCAAGAGACCTTCAAATACAGTGGTAGTTCCTGAAACAAGATGAGGATTTCTTCCTTTATTTGACATAAAGACATTTTACAAGAACATCACAGTTTGCTTTCCAATGTGTGCAGGCTACAAAACTGTTCATTTTTTTCCCTACTTCTACTAGCCTGTAACACTCACAACAGACAGGGTGGGGATAGAGAAAATATGATATATCTACTTCCTCTGACTCAAAAAGATACTTTATGCTGAAAACAAAGACTGAAGAGGGCAAAAGGATGGAAGCTCATGTCTTGAATGCTTGTTGGTTGGTTTGTTGGTTTTTAAATTAAACATATACGCTGTCATACAAAGTAAAAAGAGCAAGGTAGCCTTTTAAAGTCTGGATGTACTTTGAAGTAACTTACTCACTGTTTAATCAGTTCTGATTTCCGTTTACTCAAGAGAAAGAATTGCAAACAGCAGCACCGGTGACTGCGGAATGGATTTAGGATAAGGGAACAACTTGCTCTATACTGGGCCAGTATGTTTTGTTTTATTTTTTCCTATTTTCGGCCTTTGACGGTAAAGAAAAAAATTCAAATTACATTTTGGCAAACAGTTAAGAGTGCAGGAATTGCTGGTCAGCAGTCTTGCTGCTTCAGCATCCTTACTCTGCCAGCAGCTTTCGGGAAAGCCATCTTTTTTTTTTGGTCTAACTTTACAGGTTAGCATTGTCACCAAGGCCCATACAAACTCTCTGTCATGTCTGTGCCCTCTTGGCTAAGCACATCAAATAGCCTTTCCTCAACTCTGAAGGTGATCCCAACAGTCATTTCATCAAACTTATTTATTGTACACTACTAACTTCTGAGGAATTTCATTGTTTCTCAAGGAAAACCTCACGATTTTCCATCGACAACTTTCCATTACTGAGCTGCCCTTGCAGTGGGTCACAACACATTAAGGATAATAGTTTATCCCCAGATGAATTCCTTCTCCAACTTGAGTTGTGACAGCAATAGGTACATCCTAAACTCTCTTATACTTCCAAACCCCAGTAAAGCTGTAATGCATTCTAACACTTTTTTTTTCTCTCCTTACACTGCCATCCAGTTTTTCCAAAGGAAACACAGCAATTCTTTTCATGAGCTTTTTGAGAATTTCAGAGGCTGATTCTCAGCCATGCAGCAATTCCTAGAAAAAGTAAAGCAGAACAACTGAACATTTGAACTCCCACAAATAAGATCCACAATGATTTTCCACATGACCCAGAAGAATTATTTTTAGAATCAGAAAAGTGGTTTTATTCTTTATTTCCATTTAGTCCTTGTGATGTTGGAAAGGATCTTCAGTTAGGAAGAGTATTATTATTTCTCTGTGATGTGTATTAGTGTGGAAAAACTGTAATTCCTAGAAGTACCAGCCATGATGAAGACACACTGTTCTAAGCACTTTGTAACTTACGGCAAGAGGCAGCTTCTGCCTCTTGCAAATTTACAAAGAAAGAAAGATAAGACAAGGAAAAGAAGTCTGTTACGGTGGGGAGGTCTTCCCTGCTTCTCTGTTTTGCCACAGTTTTGTGTGAGGCAGAACAAACCATTAATCTTTCTACCTTCATACTTCACTCCCTGTTCGCTCCCTGTTTCTTCTGCCTTGACTATATTGCTCTGGAGAGTGCTTTGGTAAAAGCACTCAATGGCAGCTTTTCTGAGGTCTAACTACAATTTAACAGGCAACTTCCATCTACCCCTGGGTTTTTCCTTTTTTTTTCAGTCTCCAGTACTTAGGGGTACTAGGTGCTACTGAGAGGCCACAGAAGCAGCTCAGTGGTGCAAATCAGACCATCACATTTGCAGTGTCGACACCCCCATGACTTCAGAATTCAACAAAATTCATGTTGCTTTCCAGAGGATCCCTGTTCTGTTCACTTCACACTAGCTAATACATGTTGCTCAAAAACCACATCAGATATCAGATCAGACCCCACCAGTTCTTGAATTATATCAAACCTTCAATTATTGTCATGCTAAGGGGAGATACATAATGTGCTGTCTTGTGCTATTTGCTTGTTATAAAAGTTTATCTTGTTTTCATTCTTATTACAGGTGTAGAAACCATTAAATGAAAGCCTGTAGGAATGTCACAGGGGAGATCCATGTCTCCCTCACTAATGTCCAGGGAACACCTCAAGATTAAGGTCTACACAGAAATTCATTTACCATGAAAATGCATGCAGGAATATTCCCAGAACATATTTGACAGACGAGACAAAAGCACCTTATCCAGCCTTCTTCTCTTGCTGCTTTCCACAAGGCCTTCACTGCCCTGTTCTGAAGAAAATTAGATTATTTTTAATACAATGTGTTGCGACATTACTGTTGTATTATCTCAGCAGGGAGCAGGCTGCTAGTGAAAGCCAGCACTCGGTAGGGACCAAGTGGTGCCACAGCTGCACTCTGTGCATTATCTATCCCACCAGGTGCTGCATTGCTCTTGAAGGGAAAACTCACTTGTCTTTTTTCCCTCGATCTCTTCCATTCCTCATGAATAGAAAGAACTTGGAGAGAAGTGAAGAGTAGGAAGGAAAATAAATGTCATGGATGAACTCTGGTTTCAGGGAAGCAGCCTAGTGTGAAAAGGTTGAGCATGTGCCAGCGCAGCAGGAAGGTGCTGTGTTAGCAGCACAGGGCTTGTATGACTCCAATGAGCAGCAGCACATGGCCAAAGGTTAGTATCTGTACCTGCTTACCAAGGCACTGGAGTCCAGCCCAGTGCAACCAAACTCACCAGGACTCCCCTTGGAGAATCCACAGCAATTAGACCACTGCACAGCAAGAACTTTGCATTAGGTATTAAATTTTTACAGCTGGGGGTGGGGGGGAAGTCTATAAATTCCTTCCAATGAGAACCTACACAAAGATGAATTTGCATTTTGCTGCTCTTTCAGTTTGCGAATCTAAGAAAACAATTCAATCCGTTTTTTTGTTGTTGTTGCTGGGTTTTTTTACTTAGTAAGCCAACAACAAGTAAGAATTCAGAGGGGCTTTCTTTTTCAGGTTTTGTTCTTTTTTGCACCTTAATGAATGAAACTGATTCTGGGGAACCCAGGAGAAATTTAGCCATAATTCAAGCAATCATATCCACATCTCCATGAGTGTGCAGGGTCAACATGCCACATTCCGTTTGCTTAGGAGGCTCTTATCTTTATCTGATTTCTTTCTCCCTAGGGTTAATGGCTGTGCCAAGAAGCATGTTCCATTTACACAAACAGCATTTTTGTTCTTTAATTAAAAGACAACATAATCAGAAAACAATTGAACAGACATCACTGAAGCACAAGACACAACAGCTTGTTGCACACAAGCTAAGTATTAAGGCTATAGACAATTTTCATTTGTCTCCTTATTAAGGAACATACATGAAGCCTTATATTATTTGAAGATGCTTAGAGAATATAGGTATGACCATGTGATGTGTTAATCACTTCCAGACAGAGGGCTATTGGTAATTTCTTTAATTACAGTACAACTAATTAAACACAGAGAACTCAAAAGAATTGGTTGGTTCCTATGGATTAGACTGCAGGGGTCCCATCTAATTTCAGCGACTTAGCTCATGATTTCAAGCAATGTATTTCAACTTGAACTGCAGAACAAAACCCAAAGCTGTACAGCAGATGGTGAGGTTACTATACCATTTTCTGTAGTTTTATTTAATACAGCTACAGCTGAGGTTTGGTGGGAAGAGAATACCAACAATAACATAAACTTACCAGATGAAGTCTCTTTCTGTGGAGTTAGTATAATTAGTTTAAACCTGCTGCAAAACCATAAATTCCGAAACTCTTTAAAGCTACCTAGTTTCAACCTTTGTTCAAAAGAGCAAACGCAGTTGTGTAAACTGGTGCTTTCTAAGGCGTTAGTTTTAGACTGGGATTTTTTTTCTTTAAATTGCTTCTTAATTACATTTATTTAGGGGTTTTTTAATGTATAAAATAAGTTACTGTCATTAGCTTTATATTTTCCTGAACTGTAATTTAGTTTCATTTATTTTTCTTTGATATGCATTTTTCATATTTTTAGAGTCTTTTATACAACTACAATGTCTGTATTTGGTTAACTCTGACATTAAAAAAAAAGAATGAGATTGGTGAATCAGGAATCAGCTCTTGCTAGAGAAGATCTAAAGAATCTTAATAGTATTCACAGTGACAAATGGAATAAAAATTACTTTTACATGGAGCTATAGCAGAGGAAGTAATAGAGCATATTACAATGTACAAAAATAATACCCTGTCTTTGATTCAACATATGTTTTCAATAAAAGATTAACTGAAATTCCAGAGCAACTGGGAAAAAAAATTTTTAAAAAAAAAAAAGAAGGAAGCCTAGCAAATGAACACAGGGACAGACAATTTACTACCTTAATATTAATAGAGAAGAAAAAATGTCTTCCTTCAACACCAAAGCCTGTTGACACAAGGATGAAAAGTTAAATTTCAGGGAAATTCTCTTCTACAAAGACAGCAGCTGGAAAGAGTGTATGCACAATCCTTTGCTCCCACATCTTAAAATATAAAGGAAATGCACAAAGATTTTCAGTTACCTCGAGATTTTCACAGCTAGTTTGTTATATGCATTTCTGCATCTCCATTCTCCACAACTTGGTATCCTCCTGCTAAATCTCATTTACAGTCCAGCCAATTCTCACCTTGAATTTGGTAGGAGTCTTCTGACCTCAGGTGCACACAGTTAATTCTTCTTAGTAATTTATCTTATCCTTCTTTTCAGCTAATTCAATTACTTCTTGATCAGTGAGACAAGATGAGGAAGAAAATAAACCTAGTATATCTTTAATGAGCAGGGTCAGGGAAATCACCTAACAGTTTCCATGAGTCTTTTCAGTGGACCCCAATGAAATGAGAAATTATTGGGGGATCTCGAGGCCGCCCCTCAAAATGGTCCTGATGCAACAGGTCATATGCCACTGATGTTCACTTCAGCTGATCTTGCTTAGCTTATGGTCAGTTGAATTCAGTCACCCTCCAACACTCTGCAGCAGGACATTCAAAACAGGCACATCTGCTACCTCTGCTTCCTGAGGCATCATTTGGAGTATGACTTACTTCAGCAGCCCATGTCAGCATGGATACTGCCACAAAATAAATGGGGTTTAATCTCCCTGGCTGCCAGTTTTCTGCCCTTTGTCTGGTCTTTGGTGCCACCACATAGCTCCTTTCCTACACTCTGCTGCTGCAAAGCACTGCCATTGCCCAGATGCCAACCAAATTAAGCTTGCATATAGAGAATCCTACCTTTCATGTCTGCTGATAATCTATCACCACTACATGTCCATTAAATATGGATTAGAGAAGCAATCAGAGCATTTAAGAAGTAATCACTGTGTACTGGTTTCTGCAAAGGAAGAAGACAAATTAGTTATGAGCTAACTATGGGAAAGATCTTTTCAGGACTTTTGGAGAAAGAACAGCAACAACTGGAAGAACTGATGTTTAACAAGAGTTGCCAGCCCAGCCTTCTACTTTATCTGACTCTCTACCTCAAATTTTCAAGACAACAATAAATGTCTTCAGAAAAATACCAAGTTAGAATAAAATAATTTAGTTTCTAATAACCATAAGAAAGCGAATTTCATATTATTTTAACATCTTTGTCAGTGACATGGACAGAGGAATGGAGTGCACCCTCAGCAAGTTTGCAGATGACACCAAGCTGTGTGGCACAGTCGACTTGCTAGAGGGCAGGGATGCCATCCAGAGGGACCTGGACAGGCTGGAGAGTTGGGCCCAGGCCAACCTGATGAAATTCAACAAGGCCAAGTGTAAGGTCCTGCACCTGGGTAGGCACAATCCCAAGCACAAATACAGGCTGGGTGGTGAATGGCTGGAGAGCAGCCCTGAGGAAAAGGACCTTGGAGTCTGGGTTGATGAAAAGCTCAACATGAGCCTGCAGTGTGCACATGCAGCCCAGACAGCCAACCGAGTCCTAGGCTGCATCAAGAGCAGCGTGGCCAGCAGAGCAAGGGAGGTGATTCTGCCCCTTTACTCTGCTCTCATCAGACCCCACCTGGAGTACTGTGTGCAGTTCTGGAACCCTCAGCACAGGAAGGACATGGAAGTGTTGGAGCGGGTCCAGAGGAGGGCCACAAAGATGATCAGAGGGCTGGAGCAGCTCTCCTATGAGGACAGGCTGAGGGAGTTGGGGCTCTTCAGCCTGGAGAAGAGAAGGCTTCGAGGGGACCTGATAGTAGCCTTCCAGTATCTGAAGGGGGCCTACAGGAAGGCTGGGGAAGGATTATTTACAAGGTCCTGCAATGACAGGACAAGGGGCAATGGGCTTAAACTGGCAGAGGGGAGATTTAGACTAGATGTTAGGAGGAAGTTCTTTACAGTAAGGGTGGTGAGGCACTGGAACAGGTTGCCCAGGGAGGTTGTGGATGCTCCCTCCCTGGATGTGTTCAAGGCCAGATTGGATGAGGCCTTGAGTAACCTGTACTAGTGGGAGGTGTCCCTGCCTATGGCAGGGGGTTGGAACTAGATGATCCTTGAGGTCCCTTCCAACCTTACCATTCTATGATTCTATGATTCTATGATTCTATGATTATTAAAAGAGTTTTAAAACTTTCCTGGAGCAAATTAAAAGATCTGTGACTGACAATGTGGACTGGGAAATTAACATCTCTTCTCTTTTGGAGACTTGTGCAATTTCTCTGAACCCCAATACCCCAATTTAAAAAAAAAAAAAAAAAAAAAAAAAAAAANAAAAAAAAAAAAAAGACAAATGGACAAATGACATTTCATTATCTCATATAGATGATATAAAAATAAAGACACTAGTGCTTCAGTAAAAGTTAGGAAATGTGTAACACACAGGTAGATGGCTGACAACAGAACTGACAGTTAACTCAGCAATTTGCTTATTCATAACTGTTGGTTTAAAATTATCATAGTTGAGATGTAGCCTTGCACACAAATGCAGGAAGGTGGATTGTCCTCTGAGACTCTGAATTCCAGAAGTAAGGGATTATTTGTTGCACGTGCATTCCTGATGAGTTTTGCTGACTACTGAAAGGTTTAATCAAATACACAGAGGGTTCTCAAAATATTTGAGCAGATACTTAGGCAGACCATTCCTTCACCTATCTGCACACTTCACAGTATATATTCCTCACACTTTTAAATCGGTCCACTTTGCTTTAGCTGTACCCTAAGAGGATCTGAGAGGAAAGTGAAAGGCAGCTTCTGCTGGTCCCAGAACTACAGGAAGTCCTCCTCCTAGTTTCTTAAATTGCCTAGTTAGAAGACCTACCATCCTGCAGCTTCGGAGCCACTCAGCAATTACATGTACAACAGAAAATGTTTTTTTTCCCTCCCAAGTCCCTCTAATTGGAAGAGGATTCCTCTTGTAGTAAACACCACCAATGCCAGAACTGCATGCTGCTGCAGTACTGCAGTATGTGAGGTGTAACACATAATATTGTAAGTCAAAACTACAATAAAATGCATATGGCTCACCAAGGTTAAGTAGATGATGTAGCTATACTGAACTAAATGTCGTTTTGCTGCACAAAACAGAGATTTCAAGGATATAAATTCTGTCATGTAAAATTGCTACAGACATGCACAAAAGCAGATTGCCTGGGAGATTTTAGCCTTCATCTAGCTGTCTTTTAATATCATAAATTGAATACTGTTATCTCCAGAGCAACTAAATTATGTTAGAAAAGGTGATTTCAGAAAAAAGAATAATGGAAAAAGCTGGTGAACCCTACAGAAATTAAAATCCTGTAAAGATGAAAATGTTTCTGCTGCCACAAGTAGATGACAGGCAGGACAGTGTATAATCAAAATTATTGTACACAGTTTGCCACATGGTACCAGAGCAGCCTTAAATATTTCAGCAATGAAAAAAAGGTGTTACTTGGTGTCATGCTCAGATATATGTGACCACTCTTCTGGTTATTATCTCAACAACCAAGTAAATGTCATAGTCAGGGGAGTCTTGAGCTCCAGAGCATGTTTAAAAGAAAAAAAAAATTACACCTTGTCTGAAGAAATTGCATTCTTCTTAAGCAGCAATTCAAAACAACCCAAGTTCTCCAGCACCACTGCAGCTCCACTCTCTTTATACTCTCCAGTGTTACCATACGCTTGGGTGAAAAGCAGGAACTGCTTTAATCAAAGCTTAGCTGGCCATTGTACTTTTGGAATTAGGAGATCACCAAAGGATGCAAGCTTAGTATAATTATAATGAGTAGGAACAACTTTGGCTTAACAGGGAAGTAAAAATTCTGACTAACGGGGATACATATACCTTGTGCCAACTGGTTAAGCAGAGCTTACAGAGATGTTTAAAACATACACACTTCTCAAATTCAAGCTTTTAATAAAACAATTATCATTGAAATTAATATGCTCAGCTAAAGATTACTCCATCCAATGTCACAGACATAATTTTACCTTTCATTTAAGTCTACAAAGCATAATTTTGAGCAGTGTCTTCTTTGGTCACTATGTCAGAGGGGATCCTACAGTATTTATACAATGTGAATCATCATTTATTGGATGAAGTAAAGTAGTACTATCAGTGTTACGCTGTCGTTGCCATGTCTTGGTTAGGAGTAGCAGTGGAGTAACTATCCTGTTAGAAGTGAAATCACAACTGAAAGAAACTGCCCCATGTAAAGCAAGGAAAAATCATTTGTTTTCCTTGATCTACAGGAACAGGAAACCTTTCCAGGGAGGAACTAGCCCACAACCAGTGGCAGACTATTCCTGCCCTGTGCTTATTTATTGCTAGCCAGGGCCATGGGTCAGAAAAGAAACACAGCACAAGCCTTCTCCTGGCACAGGAGATTTGGGACAGGCTTGGTGTCCACATTCACAAAATCACAGAATTAATCATGTTGGGAAAGACTTTTGAGGTCATCAAGTCCAACCTATCAATTCATCCTCCATTGTATCTGCTGGGCGAGTATTTGCCACCCAGCAATAAGTGATGTCCTATTTCTGCTGTGCAGTGCTGTGCATCTACTTTGGATGCACTGCAGTCATTCTGTATGTAGAGTATATGTCCTGCAGGCAGAAACTTAGTGACTGCTGTTAAGAAATTTGTTGTGAGGAAGTTTGTTGAAGGAGCAGCATTTCCTCACAAACGCATATTCATAACTCTCCCTGAAACAAGGGTTCCAGTATAACTGTGGGCAAAATCTGTGGTCCAAAGGAAGCTATACTTATTTATATTCTGGAGAGAGATTTAAGCTCTTAGTATCTTGTTTTCCATATTAACTTCAACAAATTGTGCTTTCCCAAGGCTTGCTAATGAGTCTAGAACACTTAGGGGAAAAATGTAAAATATACAAACAAACTCACTGGATTTTTCCAAGGCCTGGACTGAAACTCAGAGAAATAAGAAATAAATGTTATGTCCCTCCAAATACCTTACAAACTCTGACGAAGGAAAAAAAGCCTACCCTGATTTTCTGGCCAAATCTCCCAGCTGCTTTTGCAATTCATAATAGGTCTGGCTGAAGAGTTGGTTCATTTTTATAAATCCAGTTCCTTTAGCAAAAATGTTACTTTGTTAACGTCCAAATCCTGATTACTTTGTACTTAAAACAAAGCTTGCTTAAAAGATAGATAGTGCCTTTTCCTGCAATGCACTTTCACCTAACATATATGAAAACACCTCTGAATTTCTTTTGGAAGAACTGTGCCCCTCCAGAGCCAGTGTGGTTACTCAGAGATTAGGATGAGTGCGCTTGAGAAGAAAAATCAGGTATCAAGCTAGAGAGATTTTGGTGATCAGTAGAACTGTTATAACATGCAAGAGACTAAATCTTCAGAGACCATGTATGTTCAAAATTCACCTAAGTGCAGAACAATCAGGGCAAGTTCCAAACTGACAATATTATTCCAAATGCCTGAATATTTAAATGGCAGGTTTTGAAGGATACATTTAATTGTATTTCCTATATTTAATCAATGCTAATCAACACTGGATTCTGAAGCATTCTTCTACCTTCTTGCAGGTGTAACATCAAAGATTCACTAGCTAAAAATTTCTCTGGTATCCTAATAAATTCATGAGTAGCAGGTATTTTTTTTACCTGAATTATTGTAAGCAGAAGTAAAACATTTCTGTTGTATATGCACACAGTTCTTCATGCAATTATAAAAAATCTGTGTGCAAGTACACACATGGCAAATACATGTGTGTGTTGTAATCTGACTTACCTGATCAGGATCTCCTCAACATTAGTTTTTCCTGTCAAATTAGGGGAAAATAACCACAGAGGAACTGAATGTGTTTCTCAGAAATGCATATGCTAGGCTTGCCACAAAGCCTTTTTCCACTTCCAACTCGAAATAGCTGTAGCTCTGAAGTATTTCCAAAAAGCTGGTAAGACACAAAGCAGCTTTCACAAGCAATTTGCACCCACTTTGTTTCTCACCTACTGATAGACGGTGAAGGAGATGGTGGAGATGGTGAAGGAGATGGTGGAGAGATCTTCCCAGATGAAACCATTCCTCCACTGTTCGCACCAGAAGTCTAGATGTAGTTATTTCTTGTAATGTGCTCCTCTCCAACACAGACACCACACTTTCAGAAGTACACATTGTCACTTCTGGCACCTTATAAACTTTTTCTGATCAAATCTTAGCCAGGGTGTTTCTAATATCACTGCATACGAGAAACAGACACTTTCAGCCCTCAAATAAACAGTCTGCAGAATCTTGCTTGGTGAAAATCTAAGCAGCAAGTTAAAATGCATCACATTAAATCACACCAGCATTTGCAGACTGTCTTTTAAAGAAGTTGCCTACCAAGGTCAAAAAGCAGCCACCTGAAATGGGAATATCACCACACAGATTTAGATGGAAATGTAGCTTCCTCAGACTAAGTTCTTCAGATAGGCTTTGTTAGGAGGAGAGCACTTCTTGCCATACTTGTCCTCTCTTTCTATTATGCAGCATGAGCCACAGCAACCTTTCTGTTCACATGTGTTAGCACTTGTGAAACAAGAGGCCAACTCAGTGAATTAGATCTTCAGAAAGGAGAAGAACAAAGACAGCATAGACTTCGTCACACAGTAAAGCCTGCAAAGTCTCCCAGGCTATGGTAGATTTGAACGTCGTGCCATCACGCACACACAGGCACCCATCACCAAAAGAGTGAAACAGCACAAACCTGCACCTTAAAACTCAAGCCTGTGGTATTTCAAGGAGCAGAGCTCCAAGCTGAACACCAGCAGAGCTACAGGATGAGGAGGACTTTAAGAATTTTGGACTTTGTTGCTCCAAAAATACACTGACCAGCCTGGTGTCAGAGCTGGTTCCTACTAAAATAAACATTTAACATGTGCAAACACTAAAAAATGAATTTCCTGTTTGAACAGTCAGCACAACAGAATATTGCCAAAAGAATCATTGCAACATCTGTCGACGTAACCAACCAGCTACCAGCCAGAAAATAGGACAAACTTGGTCTGTCATCAAGAGACAGCAAGAAGGCCTCACTGAAGCCTTCCTGTATCAAATTCCATCATGAAGACAAATGACTAACACAAATGGGATTCAAGCAAGACAGTTGCTGTGATTCCTACTATTTCCTTCATACCCAAATAATCCAATAACCAGCTTAGGAGTGAAGGCACCTTAGGTACTTAGCACAAGGGATAGATGAAAGGAGCAAAAGAACCACCATCCAGGCAGCAACAAGATTGAGACTCATTCTGCCCTCCCCAAAAATGCACTGAGTTGCTTATGACCACAGTGCCATTCTCGGATATCTCAGACATTACAAGTCTGAACAAATGGCCACAGCAGATACATAAAGATGTTGTAATGATGGCAATGATAAGTCATTAATATCAACAAGAGACTGTGATTCTTGCTTGTTTGTTTAATAAATATTCCAAAATCCTTGCTCATTTCCTAATCATTCACATACTCAATATCACTCACTTTGAATCAGCTGCTAATAAAAATGGTTAATTTAAGTTCTGATGGAAAAGGTGTCATAGTTCATAGAATCATAGAATGGTAAGGTTGGAAGGGACCTCAAGGATCATCTAGTTCCAATCCCCTGCCATAGGCAGGGACACCTCCCACTAGTACAGGTTACTCAAGGCCTCATCCAATCTGGCCTTGAACACATCCAGGGAGGGAGCATCCACAACCTCCCTGGGCAACCTGTTCCAGTGCCTCACCACCCTTACTGTAAAGAACTTCCTCCTAACATCTAGTCTAAATCTCCCCTCTGCCAGTTTAAGCCCATTGCCCCTTGTCCTGTCATTGCAGGACCTTGTAAATAATCCTTCCCCAGCCTTCCTGTAGGCCCCCTTCAGATACTGGAAGGCTACTATCAGGTCCCCTCGAAGCCTTCTCTTCTCCAGGCTGAAGAGCCCCAACTCCCTCAGCCTGTCCTCATAGGAGAGCTGCTCCAGCCCTCTGATCATCTTTGTGGCCCTCCTCTGGACCCGCTCCAACACTTCCATGTCCTTCCTGTGCTGAGGGTTCCAGAACTGCACACAGTACTCCAGGTGGGGTCTGACGAGAGCAGAGTAAAGGGGCAGAATCACCTCCCTTGCTCTGCTGGCCACGCTTCTCTTGATGCAGCCTAGGACTCGGTTGGCTGTCTGGGCTGCATGTGCACACTGCAGACTCATGTTGAGCTTTTCATCAACCCAGACTCCAAGGTCCTTTTCCTCAGGGCTGCTCTCCAGCCATTCACCACCCAGCCTGTATTTGTGCTTGGGATTGTGCCTACCCAGGTGCAGGACCTTACACTTGGCCTTATTGAATTTCATCAGGTTGGCCTGGGCCCAACTCTCCAGCCTGTCCAGGTCCCTCTGGATGGCATCCCTGCCCTCTAGCAAGTCGACTGTGCCACACAGCTTGGTGTCATCTGCAAACTTGCTGAGGGTGCACTCCATTCCTCTGTCCATGTCACTGACAAAGATGTTAAACAGCACTGGTCCCAGCACTGACCCCTGAGGGACACCACTTGTCACTGGTCTCCAGGTGGACATTGTGCCGTTGATCGCCACTCTCTGGGTTCGACCATCCAGCCAATTCCTTATCCAGCGAGTGGTCCATCCATCAAGTCCATGCTTTTCCAGTTTGGTGACCAGGATGTCATGTGGGACAGAGTCAAATGCCTTACTCAGGTCCAGGTAGATGACATCAGCTGCCCTTCCCTTGTCCACTGTCGCTGTGACTTCATCATAGAAAGCCACTAAATTTGTCAGGCAAGATCTGCCCTTGGTGAAGCCATGCTGGTTCCCACCAATCACCTCTGCTTTGTTTTCCATTTGCCTTAGCAGGACTTTCAGCAGGATCTGCTCCATGATCTTGCCAGGCACAGAGGTGAGGCTGACTGGTCTGTAGTTTTCAGGGTCATTCTTTTTACCCTTCTTGAAGATGGGTGTTATGTTTGTTATAGTTGACAGATAATTGCACACTTCTGTACCCTAGAAACAGGTTTGTACTGCAACCTTCAGATGTGAAACACTCCTCAACATTTCTTTCTTGCAGGACAGTAGGTATTTCCTCTGAAAAGCTGTTTATGTGTGCCATGAGAGATGTCACTCTTTAGAAATTACACTGATGAAGGTATGTGAGCCTATTTCAGGAATTAAAAATTCCTCTGTAGCGTGAGCACTTGAAAAGTTGTTACAGTTGTGTGAAAGAGTAAATGTTAGCAATTTTGCTTCAACAATGAGATGAAAAAAAAAAAAAAAAAAGTCAAAAAAGCAGTTAGCCAGATTATATGTAGTCTTACTTGGTTAGAGAACTGGAGAATTTCTGCAAGAGATTCTCATTAAAGAATCCTGCCATGCCAAGGAGAAAGTTTCTGACCATGACTGCCCAGGAGAAAATTTCCATTGTGAACTTGCTACCAGTGGAAATTTGGTGAAGAATTTTATGAGCCAGTTCTTAACTATTCTGGTATGCAGAACACGCCAGGGGAAGGAAGAAAAAAAAAATGTAAAGTAAAAGAGTGTGGCAGAGTACTTTAGAATATCTCAAGTAGAATACGCAAGAGGAAGACAAGCGGTAGAAAGACACATCTGATATCCAAACAATCCCTCCTGGATATCAACAGGGAGGAATGGAGCTCATTGACATTTCAGCCACAGCTCACACGCTTTGGATTCGTGAATGTCAACTGGGTCCTTAACTTCCAATAACTTTTTTCGTGTTTCTATTTTAAATTAAAAGGAGCCACTCAGAACTTGTAGAAGACAGCATATACATAAATCCATATATATAAATCTCTCCCAGCTCACAGCACCTAAACCACCAGTATAAAATGTTGCATTTGAGATCTGTGGCAAGTTTACTGACTGCTGTAACATTGTAAAATCACAGAAGTGAAAAAGGGAGGAAAAAACAAAAAATAATAAAGCAATTGCCACTGCTTAGAACTGACACCTGCATCGGTATGTCTATCATTTCCAGTGGTTTATACTGTTTTCAGTTTCCACACACTGCTGATGGTAGGTTTCCTTGTTTCCTTCAGGAAACCCTCCCTGGACATAATGTACCTCATTATCTAGAAGTTTTTCTAAATATCCAAGCTCAGCTTTTTTTTTTTTCTTCATTTTCCCTTACCACTCTTAATTTTTTTCTTTCATTCTGGTTTACTCCTTTATTGTTTTTATATCTAATGTTCTCCCTCTCGTTGAGAGTCAATGCAACAGTTACATTCAGAAAAACCCAAGACGAACATCATTACTAAATGGGACAATTCTGTAAAATGCTGTCTGCACACATAAAACCTCTACTTGCTATTTAACCACTTACTATTCCTCCACAACAGCAAAACCTATCTTGATAGTTTGGATTTCATTATTGGACACCAAATTTGGCAGATATGGATTCAAATGCACCCTTAAATACACAGCGTGGCTATAGAGTGGTTCCTTGAAGACAGGACAGGCAGTTTGCAGCAGTTAAATGCAGCTGGCTGAATGATCCATACAGCTGTGGCTTCCCTCAGCTCTTAAATAAAATATTAGGGTGTGTTTCTATTGTTTGTTGGCTGTCATCAGCCCATCTCTCAGATGACTGAGGTTAAAGGCTATGTAGATTCCTGGGACAGCTGTTTGGTAATTGTCACAACCAGTTACTTGGTAACCCAGGAACAGCAATCTCAGGAGGTAGATTCTTGGTTGCTAAGCGATAAATTCAGGTAAAATAACCTTTTCCTGGATTTTGTTGCAACTACAGGCTCCAACTATATAGGCCAAACCTTTTTTTTCTTTTCCCCCCCCTTTTTTTTTTTTTTCCCCTTTTTTTTTTTTTCCCTCTTCCCAGGGATGAGTTTTAAAATTATTGCTGAATAACTTTTCTGGGATCTTATGCAGCATTCATCATGGGTTAAATGAAGTGGCCCTATATTCAGCTCCTATTTAATGGGATAAATCCACAATAGACTTCCTACAGTATGTTGCAGCACATGTAGTTAATTTGCTTGGTATAAGTGATTTACACAATAACAGGTTAAGAGAATCGGAAAAATAAAGAGGCAAGTCCTTCTGCAAGAACAAGAACTTTTTCCTATTTCCTTCCCTTTTTCATTTTGAATTTTTAAAATTATTTTTAAGAAAATGCTACATACAGGTTTGAGCTGAGCCAAATACTTTTGTGACTAATGCTTGCTAAGTAAACCACCAAAGACCTTGGCAGCATTATAGGGGTCAAACTTCCATGTGTACACCCGGTTCTTCATCAATTTTTCCCATGTGTGTCACAAGCAGGAGCTCTCAAACATGATCTCAGCTTCAGTGCCAGCTCCCAGTGTCCCTTGATTTCTTCACCTATGAAATGGAGACAGAAGACTTATTTTTCTACATCACAACCTTGTTTATGAAAGCATTTGATCATGAAAGTCTGCTCTTGCCCAGCAGACTAGTAATTTTCTGTTTCAGTAGCAGAGATAAAGTTGTGCACATTGGGATGGCAATGGGTGAGAGACAGTTGAGAGCTTGGCCTCAACTGTCAGCAGCTTGTCCTAACCCTCCATGTGGTATTTGTGCACGATTCCATGTGGAGTAGTGTGGGGGTGGCTCCTGGGGCAGGCTGATGGCTTTCTGTCGGGGGTGAAAAAGTCAGTTGCTCTGTCCTCTCTTCTCAGGGAATGGTTAATGCACCTCACTGCTCCAGTTCTATCTTAGATAAGCGTACTCCGCCATGCTGTCTCTTCATTTTTATTGTCAACAAAGACACTATCATTGGTTGCTACAGCAAAAATCCTGATGTCATAGTTGCTTATTAATTCTCATGTCCATCTTTAAGGAAAAGCAACATCTCTCTTCTCCAAAAGAGAGAAGCAAAAAGAAGGTCCGTGTTCTGGGTTCATGCTGTCTATATTCCACTTGCTTTCTGGAAATAACCAGCAATGTTAATGTTAATGTTAATGTTAATGTTAATGTTAATGTTAATGTTAATGTTAATGTTAATGTTAATGTTAATGTTGTCTCTATGTTGAGACAACTTCCCAGCCACACTGGAAGGACTGTTACAGGGCTCTCCAGTCACTTATGTTCATTTCAAGGCACTCCCTTGTCCAGACCCTTGTACAACAAACTGTGTATGAGTACATTCAGCTTGCAAGAGCTATCAATCTGGCATCATGCAGAGGAACTTTCCAGAATGATTTGTGCAGTCGGTTCTGCTACAAAACCCTAATGAGTAAGGGTAATTCTTGCCTCACTACAAACAACTTTAGTATATTCAGACTTGCCTTATTCCCTTGACTAGAATTCCTCAAGCTATTCTAAAAGCCTCCCTCGGCCAGGACCCAAGGTAGTACCGGGGTGGCTGGTGTGATGTATGTGCACTGGTTATGTTGAGCAGTGTAACACTGAGCACATCCTTCTGCATAAAAGGCTGACAGAAAACACAATGCAGCCTTTCAAAGGGAAAGCAAGCCACAAAAAAATGGAAATTGTATGTAGCATATACTTGATGTATTTCCATGTTGTATGTGTACCATGTCTGCCAAGCTGCAATGCAAACAGACCTTGCTTAAGAGGGAGCACGGACTACAGCAAAACTGGTTTAATACAGGTAGGCAAATTGCCTTGTGAATGCCCAGGCTTCAGGCTGGGTGGCTCCAGAGAAACACAAAGGGAACCATGGCCCTATACAAAGTGAGTCCTGAAAACTTCAGGGCAAATGCTGAAAGCATTGTCTGTCAGTACTCTGTAAGATACCAATGTTTGTTAATATTCAAATTTAGACTAGCATTTCTTTAGTATCTTTGTGTTATAACCATGGAACCATTTGCACTGTGCTGATAAAGGATACCTCAGCTAGCCAAATAACACTCCTTTTTTACCAAAAAATTTGTTAACAGAGTCAACTTCAACCATCTAATTTGTTTGAATGCGTATACACAGACATGTAATAAACCCTTTTGTACACACTCACTGTCCAAAGACCACATTAATAGTGCTCTTATTTCAAGTAATACTATTGAATATAATGAAGAACTGGCTTGTTCATGTACAGAGAGAACAGAAAAGTTATGGTTTTAAAAAAGACAAAAGGCAAATTTTTCAGGGATGCTACATTTCTGGATGAGATGAGAAGCTAATAGGCTGATGGCAATGTTTTCCCCAGTCTTACATTTTTCCTTTTCATCTTTTTTTTTTTTTAAGTTAGATATTCCAAACAGTTGCATCATACATATGGAGGGAATAAAGTGCATTAGTAAGGAAGCAATTGCCTTCACCAAATCTAGGGGAGGTGGTTTATTCCAGCCTGAACCAAGGTTTTTGTCAATGCACGTTTGTTTACTGCAGAAAAGAGCTGGATGAACACTCCAGTCCTGTTTCTCAACTTGAGGGCCAGCATCAAGCTATATTTTCACCTCCTTTACGTCCTATATAGTAAGTGAAGATTCTGACTGGGATTTTTTATTGATAATTTTAGCTTTATGTTCAATTTTTATTTCCCCATAAACATAAAGCTTAAAGATCTGTTATTGTTTAAGGTACTTTATTTGCATGCCAACAACAGACAGAAAGCATTAACTGCTTTGGAAGTGTGGCTGGCAGAAACTGGGTACAACAGCTTAAGCGGAATCCATACAATATCTAAAGGTAGTGTAGGTAAAATGATTGGGCAGTGGCTTTCAAAGGTTAATTAAAAAAAAAAAAAAAAAAAGACAAAGACACAGAAGGAAAATCTAGCACAGGGTAGCCATGGGCCAGATTTTTCATTAAAGAAAATAAACATGTATTTGCATACATCTCATTTTAAAGTGTTAAAATGTGTAACCAGATTAAATATAATAATATCATACATCTACCTATAAACCACTTGTCCTAATCCATTTCAGTTCTTCAAAATGGGAGAAAATGACAGCAACCAAAAAAAAAGAAAGAAAAATACTTGCTTCTGTGTAGCCTGAAGCTGATCCAGCACCGAGGGAGTCAATGAAAACATTCCTGTTGAGTCCAGTATGTTTCAGTTCAGGCTCTTGGAAATCAAGAATTATTACTGAAAGAAAGTGTTTCAGAATCTGGCTTATACCCTATTCCTCAGGAAGATTTCTTTGAGGAAACAAGGTGTCATCTTTTGTGAGACATTTTCAGGCACCTTTGAATGCTGAGAAACATTACCTCGATACAGCAATCATCCTGATATAAAGGGTTGGTAAATATGTTTCAAAATGCTATGAGGAACTACCTCAAGAACTAACTGCAATATTATATATCTGTGTTATACAGAAATGAAACAAATGTCCATTTTTCTACAACATATTATTATCTTATATCCAGGATTCATTTCTTCCCTTAAAATGGCATTACTTTCATATTATACTTTACCTTTTTCTTTACATTCAGAAGATAATTAAACTTTTAATAATTAAGCAGTGTCTCTGACAGAACAGCCAGGCCCTTTTTCTGTTTGCTTATTCTCCTACTGGTTAGTTAGTAAGCCTACAAAAAGCAGTAGTGATTATACAAGCCACGACTTTTTTGGGACACAGGCAAATGTTGAGTAGAACAGAGAAGGTGAAGATTTTTAAGTCACACAAACCTTAAAATAGCACCCTCCTCACTTGTCGTTTTGTACCTTGACAAGATCTCCAGGAAAAAATTTTGCATTTTTAGTCTCACAAAAAACCATGGGTTCTCCAGCAATGAGGCAACGGAAAAAATCAATACTTGCCATGTACCATGTAACCAATAGAATAAGGGCAATGATTTATGTATGGATGGATGCAGACTGAATCAGCTGGGGCCTCAAACAGAGGGAGAGAGAGAGAAGGAGAGAGAGAGAAAGAGGTATGGGGGTGAGCTGGACTGCAGTGATTATTCCTACACTATGGCCAGATTTTTTTTTCTGCAGCAATAATCCCCCTCTCTAGCACTGCAGGACATAGAGGAAAGACTAGCAATGTGTGGAATATATGATGGACCAGCTTTTCTCTTTTCGCCTCAGAATAATGATGCTATGTTGAATACTAAGGTACAGTAAAAAGCGAAGAATGATATATGGTCTGCAGTCCTTCAGTCTTCCAGCTACCTCCACCCTAATAAAGACCAATCCAGTGGTTCAACAAGAAATAGTTTAAAGAGAGTCTAATTATCAACAGGATAAAAATGTACCATCACTGCTTCATGACAAGAAAAGCAGGAAGGGCTTATTGAAGAGAACTACCTTATACCCCAGGAGTTTCTGCTGAGAATATAGTTTTGTAAATTGGATTACCAGGGATACAGCACTAAAAGGTATTTAATGACTGTGGTAACTTTTAGGATATCTAATACTGCTGTTAATTTAAAAACAAAGCCATCGAGATGAAGGTTTATTTATCTGTTTGTGTGATACCAATAAACACTTATCCGAACTATATTCAATGCTTTATTGCTGTACTGTTAAAAAATATCTAGTAGATTACTTTAAAGTGACAGTAATTTGCTACAGAAATGTCATACTGCTTTATTTAAAAGATCTCCTCTGTAATTTGTGCAAATTGCTAAAATAATCTGGAAAGGTTTTTGCAATGCCTTGGATACTCAGGCTGTATTTATTTCTTTTGACAATCTGATGTTCATTCAGGACTTTCGATATTGCAGTTTGCCATGAAGCAATCTTGTTCTAATTAATATTTCTGCCGCAATTACTACTGATGACTGAATCAATTCTCTTTTCCCCCTATAACATTTATACGACATTTAAACCTTAGTATTGTCTCTCTCTTGAAAGGCATAATAGTTTTAGATAATGCTGTAGAACAATAGGAGGCCACCAGTTAAAAACATCAGTTAGGCAATGTTAGAGTAATAAAAGCTTTAAAAACTGTTGTATGTTTAAAAGCTTTGCAATTTATAGATGTCTGTGAATTTATTAGGTCAGAATATGACAGAAATAATTTCATTTCTGACTTTCCACACATGTATGATAATATGCTGGCAAGATTAATCATCGTCTGCCAAACTACATTTTATGTTTTATGGTGAAAATATCAATGAACATACAAACAAAACTTGAATTTAAGTATAAATAGGGTTTTGTGTTCTAAAGAATGTGATAGTATGTTAACAGACTCTGCTCTTGAATTAAAAACATTTCTGACTATTTAGCTTTGATATTACCTGTCTAGTTCTTTTATCTAAGTTACACTACACTTAGCATAACATAACATACACCTGTATGGACATACCAGAATATCAGTGATGTAGTAAAATAATACCCTACAAACAGAGTTTCTATCTCATTTCCCATTCAGGTAACAATGGCAGACAACAGTAGATTTCAAAGAATGAAAGTGTGAAACACATTATAAACCAGAACAAGTATACACAGATCACTGAATTAGTCAGAAAATTCTTCTTGTGACAAACACTCAATAAGAGGAATGGCTAATGGCTCGTAGATCCCTCGGTACTCTGTCTTTATTAATCCCACAAATTAAAATATCACTAAATTAAAATATTTCCAAGGCCTTAGAATTATATTAGGCTAAAATAAAATTTAAAAAAAAACAAAAACAAACAAACAAAAAACCGTAGCTGATAGATGCAGGTGATGTATCAATTAAAACATGAGAGAACACAATCCACAAGGTAAAGAGACCTTCACAGTAACTTCCAATTTAGAAATAATATGATGTCCATAATTTAAGGGGACTGTTCAAACTCCTTGAAATACTGAGCACAAAGCAGATTATCAACAGGCTTACCTTTGAGCAACATGACCATAATTCTCCCCTTCCTGCTTCCTCCCTCTCCTCAACAAACAGAGCAACGGAAACTCCACAGAAGATGATGGGACTTTCTTGATTTTTTTTCTGAGCTTCAGCCAGAACACCATGGACCTAGAGCATCTGGAAATGGAGAGGGAATAATGTGAAAATCTTGGCACTAGCCCAAAGGAAAGAGTGAAACAGTCAATGAAACAGGTACTAGTTCTCCACAGCACCATGACTAGGTGAGTTATACGAACAAATAATGATTTGGAGGCCAGTGACATACAAAATTATTGATGAAAATTAATGAAAGCATATTGCCTTCATGCTGGACCTAGACTGCTTTACTAAATTGATGTGCAAGCTTATGTAGTTAAAGAAATCTGACCAAAGTGTAAGTGTTCACACAGTGGTAAATGAACATTGTAGCAGATGGTTTACGTTAAAGTAACAGCCAAATTTACATTTTACAAACAAAAGGCAGGTGCACCATCACCACAGTATTTTCGCACTAGATACAATGCACTCTGTGCCCAAAAATTTTGAGTGGAAAACCAACTTTAATGACTGAACAATGCCATTATGATTAGGAAAAGGTTAAGAAAATTATATCTGCAATATATAAAATTATTTTAATGTTTCACATGAAAGTCTTTTTCAGGCATAAGTGAATGTTAGTTTCTACCCACCACACCAGGTCATCTTTACAAGTTATCACTTGAAAATATGCTTACATTGAAGGGTAATGATGAAAATCCACAGCTGTATTAATAGTAGCTGACTCAAAAATACTGGTGAAAAAGAAATCTTATTTAGCACTTTAAAAGAAGGGAAACACTTTAATATGATGTTTACTGCAATTCATTTCCTGAGTATGCTTTCAGCTTTTATTAGAAATACTCAGTTATGGCACAGACTTGCTCCCATTTGCACGAACAGTGAGATTATCAGCAATACTAGTGAAAGCTTTTTAGCTGACATCTTCTTAGGTATTTGTGCTTTGGGAATAAGACCGTAAGAAGGAATCTGGTGTATGACATGTGCAACATCCTTAAAAGAAGTGTTGTAGAAAATGTGTACTACTGTGTATGTCTTAAAACAACCCCGTTAAAATTCCTCATTTCTCTTAAAAGCAATGCGGTTGGACTCAATGATCTTAAAGGTCTTTGCCAAACAAAAAAATTTCTCAGATTCTGTGATTTAAAATTATTTAGATACACCCATATAGAAACACATTAAAACTTTCCCCTATATTAAAGTATTTTAATTTGTATAGAAACACATTAAAACTTTCCCTTATATTAAGGTATTTTAATTTGTATTATGACTAAGGAAATGCCACAGTATTAACATATTCAGAATGCTTTATCATGGTCCAGAAACTGGAATACTGTATATCAGCAACATGTAGATTTTTATTTTTTTTTAATGTCTTTACAATCTTTTGTCTTTGCCTGGTCAAAGAACCATCAATATTTGTTAGAAACTATGAAACTTCTGAAAATGTGCAGCTCTGCCAGCTCCAGCTCAAACTACCAGTTACTGAGGGAGTGAACAGCAAAAGATGCAGCCTAAACCTAACCAAAGTAGAGCAGTGAATGCAACACAACTGTAATACATATGGCAAGGTGTCTAACTTAATAAACAGTGAAAGGAGGTGGGGAAAAAAAAAAACCAAACAAAAAGCATTACGGGAACCAATTCTGAAAATGCCAGAAATGCCAGAAAGCAGCACAGACTCTGCAAATCTGGTGTTCTCTAGGCAAGGTCTTAGCAGAGTCAAAAGAATATGAGAAGATAAATGAGCCTTTTTATTTGCCATATAACAAAACCAAAATATTTCTGTATCAATACACTTCCGACCAGCTGGATAGCAGGCAGTTATCATTTGCAATTACTGTAATTGCATTTATTCTTTCCTACAATTTTCCATACTTAGAGTGTGCAACATCTAACTGATTCTTTTATCTCATGCAAACCATTCCAGCTCTGCCAACAGCTCTTGAATTTTTAAAGAGGTACCATCTCCCTCCCTCTTTTATTCCTCCTGAAATTTTCTGACCCCAGACCTTGAGATATAGCAACTTCCATGGATTAAACAGTTCTACAGGAGTCACCTAATAAAACACTACTAATTGTAATAGATTTTTGTTTCTTCTTCCAATGATATTTCCATGGCAACATTTTCACGTTCTATTGTTGAGGGTGTTCCTCATTCCCAGAGCGGGTTAACCACAGGGCAAGAAGGGCAGGCTGTTGGTCAGCTTTTATTTTCTCGGGTCCTTCAACAAAGGTTAGTTGAGGTCATCAGAAGCCAAAGGGTAATTACTTTTCCTCAACAGGGTTAAAGTCACACAGATTGCTGTTGAGACAACTGTATGGATGACCTTCAGCTTTTTATGTTCAATCTTCTTTTATCTTAGCAGAGCAATTGTTAATAAGGATAGCACAGAGTTATATATATAAGCCCAGTGAGCTACAAGCTGCACATCTCCGTGCTTTAAGGTTGTGCTAGTGACTGTTAGTGCAATTTTTGGGGGAAGAAAAAAAAAAAACCAACAACAAACCAAACCAAACAAACAAACAAAAAAACAAAAAAAAAAAACCAACCAAAAAAAACCAACCCAAACAACTAGGTCCAAGCCACAAAACATTGTGTAAACATGAAAGTTATCAGGACCCAAACAAGATCTATGGGTGATTTGTCTTTAACAGTACTGTAATTCAAATCAGAAATGTTTAGGAGAACTAGCACTCCCATAGTCTCTGTTTCACTAGCCTCAAATACATCAGTAATGTCACTTGCTTCACTCAAAACAATAAACTGGGATTATGGGTTTTAACTGGGGAAAACAGTAGTGCTCAGTGTACCAGACCTAGCTCCTTCTTTAAGTTGCCCATGGAATAACTGTCAGATGAGAAGCATGGTGGGGATGGAGGAGATAAAGTCTGATCTGAACTGCAGAGAGAGCCAGGGAGTTGACAGGGGTAAACAAGGATTTTGAAAGGATGAGGGGAAGGAAAGCAGGCTGGGTACACACCAGTGTCTCCAGCATAGCATATTTAGGTCTTGCCCTGTGTAAAGTGTGGAAATACATGAAATCGTAAAAAAGATTTTTTTTTTTTCAATGAGAATCTGGTCCACGAAGAAATCACATCTAAGAACATGTGAAGCCTCAGCCACGGTCAGCTGGCACAAGTCAGTGCAGGTAGGAGGCAAACAGGAATATGCCCTGCCATCTTCCTCCATAGGGCTTTGGCCCAGGTGGCACTGGCAACCAGGCCCCAGCTCAATCTTTTCCTCCTGTGGTGGCATCCTTATCTGTCCCAGGGATCAGAATCTCCTCAGAGGCTTCCTGGGTACCACTGATCTCATTACTAAAATTAATAGCATAGCTTTTCCTATTTGTGCTACACTTTGAAGTAAATATTACAATAATAAAAGTCAATAATGCAAAGTAAGGGCAAAGAAGGAGGGTGTCATCTTTCTCAGCCTTAGCCGTAGCCTCTTATCATCTGGCTACTCTTTTCAAGCTCAATGCTGACAAAATTAAATAAATAAACAATAAAAGGATTGGGTACTGATCATTAAAATACCATTATAAATCAGGGAAGTGCAACTCAGCTCTTTGATTGATACATTACTTTGTGAACTCAGCAAAAGTTATAAATAATCACAATGCTGATAAATGATAAATGGAAAATTTGGTAATCAATTCAAATGGGGCTAAATGGAAGAATAATGCATCATTTATATTTCACTATATTGTACAGTATGTAAATTATTGAGTACTTGTTATACTACTTTCACATGAAAGAGCTGGTAGACAAATAGCTGATCATAAAACAGAATTATCAGACCCTAGCCTTGTAACAGTGTTTAACCATCTGTGCTACACACAGTATGCTGGTGGTAAGCCAAAGGACCTCCAGATCTTCTCTCCAGTTCTAAGGGCAGATCTCTTTGTTCAAAAGTTACATTCCCCAAGGTGCAGCAAATGCTGCCTTCAAAGGGACAAATATAAACTCCCAAACAGAAATCATGTTCAAGAGGATTACAGACAATCTCATTAAATTAAGGATAAACATGTTATAGGGACTATCCACCAAGAAAAACCTTCAAACACAGCAATGTAAGAGTTAAGATTTCATATATCACATATGTAACATACATGTGTTGTGAGAAGCTGGGTTTTAAGGGCACTCAACTCCATTATGAAATGACTCTATAGCAGCCACATTGTTACAATTTGTTCTCAACTTTGTCATCTTACACTTCATTACATTAACTAAGATGCTAAATCTGTTAAAAAGAGAATTTCCATTTATCTTGTTCTGGGTGTGACAGTAGGAAGTGTGGCAGTCCTGGACAGCAAAAGGCAGAGATTGCTAACGTCCAGATTTCACTAGCACCAGATTTTTACTATGTAAATGCTTTTCCTCTTATTGTCACTCCTAGTCTGATCATTTTCCAGTTACCCTGCAGTCTGTGAAGGAGCAGTGGGTCTTTTTTTTCTGTGAGGAAATTAGTAGCTTTCAACTATTTACGATCCATACATTCTGAACTTGCCCAGTTTTCACTCTCAAGTCAGGGTAAGTGTTCACAACACCCTTCCCTTCCACACAGTGTACAAGAGCTGGTATAAAGCAAGACAGACACAGCTTCTCCACAAGTATCTATACAAGTCTTTCCATCCCATCTGTTCTGAAAAATTTAGGCTTTCAGGAGAACGTAAAAATGCAGGGCTAAAAAATCCAGGAAAGTCCCAAGCAAATTCAGACAGCTGTCCTGGATTAACCTGCATCCTTAGGACTCACAATGGCAAGGGCCACAAAGTGATGATATTGGCAAGTCAGGGAGCCAAAGAACATTTATTCATTATTTTTTCATCATTACTTCAGAATATATTCTATCCAATTTTATTCAGGTAACATTCTTAAAGCCAAATGCAGGCTTTCTGAGTTGGTTTTGAATCACCAAAACCCACAGTTGATATACCTGCCAGAGCATTTTTACAGGTTTAAAAGACAGAAATAGCAAAACCCACTACTAAAGCATGTATTTCAACTGCCTTTTCCTTTAGTAAACCTGTGGTAGGGTACCACAATCACTAACAATTTGTAAATGGTTATTTGGATACACCTTGTATCAACAAACAATGACTGCTTGAAGGAGATGGACGGCACAGGCATTTGCTTGCTGTGAAACCTTCTCAGGTTTCTAGTGCTGTTTTATAATCAGCAAAGACTAAGAAACAGCATCTCTGAAAACCATTTAGTCTTTCAAAATTTGCACTCCTCTCTAAAGTACAGTCTCCCTTTGTCACTTGATGTTTGCACTCATGTAGCTCCAAAATTATATAGGGTTTAGATGAAAAGAATAATTGGAAACCTCAAAATATTGAAACTGTTTCCTGATGGTTTATTCATTTTACTCATTTCTCCTATGATGCCTGCTCTCAGCATCAGAGTCCAAATAATTCCCAAGGTGGGACACTTGAAGTGTAAAGTCATCAGACATCAGAAAACTCTGAAGCAAATTCCATAATCAACTAATATTGTTAGGAAAAATGCCTTACCTTGAACATGCTAGGTTTCTGCAAACTGGGGGAAAAAAGAAAAAAAACAAACAAGCCAAAAACAACAAAATCAACCAAAACCAAACCAAACCAACCAACCAAACAAGGAAACAAATGCCCACAAACTATCAAACAAAAAAGCTTTACACTGTGTCTCCAAACTTGGACCCAAAATACCAACTGTAGAAGGCAGAAGCCTGAAGTGACCCTCTGTAACTTTTCTATTAGAACCAGTTGTCTCTCTGATCATTTTTCATAGCAACAATAATACACAAAGAAATGTGTATTTCAACTGTAGTGCAAAGATGATGCTTTTAACCTGAGCTTTCAACAAGCATTATTAATGGTGCTCAAAGCAAAAGGCCCATTTTGTAACTCACACCTCTTAATCTGAAATGCACAGATCCACCAACATACCTTTGCAGATAGTCACTGACAGCACAGTGGGAAAAAGCAGCTAGAAAACCTGTCTTGGTGCTGACAGAAAAAATGTGGCACCCAAAGTACCATAAATGAAAGGTAAATAGGCTTCCCAAATGGCAAAACTGGAAAAGATGGAAATAAAACAATCCAAGAAGTTCACATTATCTCAGAAATGCCCAATCTTTCATAGTAAGACTAGTAAACATTCATAACCTGCCTTGGGACTGAGTCCTGCAATCTCTCACTATCACAAGCTTGTGCCTAATTGAAAATATGTTAGTTCCTGATTTTCTGAGGACTGCATTTGACTTTTTCTGGCATTTATTTGGCTAGAGTGCAGATCACAGAGGTCTATGATGCCAACGCAACACACAGGGAGCCACACTGATCCTCCGGCATTCCCACTTTATTCCAGCATGGTCTATCTCATAAACAACACAAGAGCTGTAATGTCACAGACTGGGTAACTCTCCCTTAAAACAGTTAAAGAAAAAAGACATCAATGTTAGTCTAATAAGCTACCTTTTCCACTTAACCCCTTCTGCCATAAAGGCAGGTAGCAAGTGGACTGTGGTATCAGTGTCTTTATTTGAATGGTACTAGCAAAAGCATGTGCAGAACCTCAATCCCTGGCATGGCATTTAGCTGTTCACCCATCACAAGTACTTTCTTTCAAACTATGACCCTCAGCATCTTGATTTTCTCTCAGCTTTTTAAATCTCAGCTAATGAGAAGATTCACTATTCCTTATGATTCCTGACTTTCACAGTTTCTAATTAGTCTTTGTAGCAGCCTATCACCTAAAATAATTGTGATGTTCAATTTGTTATATTAAATGAAAACATGCAACATTAGCATTGTTCCTCAGCATTATTTACCTCATAGCAAAGTGATTTTGTTTTGAGGACAGTACATTTTAACTTTGCAATTAAACTGAAAGTCATTCAAATGAATGTGAATGAAGTGAAAGGAAACAAAATAAGGCTGAATATTAACTCAAATTTTCTGTTCCAAAATTACTTATCAGATTAGGAGTCTTAATTGGGAGGATCTGTTTGTAAAATTGTATTTACAGATACCACTGAAGGTCTGTACACGAGATAGGCATATAACACTGCCCGTGCAGTTTGGCACAGCCCTCACTCACATGGGAGTGTTTAGAAGGACAATTTTCTCCACTCTGTGCTGCAGATCTCTATGTTCTATTCTGCACTGCAGCAGCTATGGAGTCATTCAAGCAGAATACACCAAGAGGTAAGAAATGAATAAGGATTATCTTTAAATTTAGAGGAAGTTATAACTAGAAGGAAATTAAATTATGAAGTGTAGGAGAATGAGAATTGGTTTCCACTGCAGAGGAAGATGTTATGTCTTGTGAATCATGTAAGTTTCTGAAAGCTGTGGATCCACCAGGTACACAGATGTACAATACACAATAGTGTACAGCAGAAACTATTATCTAGCAGATGATGTCTGGAGCTGGTCAGTAAGCAACATTGAAAAACTGACAGCAGCCTTGAGTGTTAATCTGACTTGGAATTAAAAAAAAATTAAAGGTTTATCTTCTTTTTGAGCTCAGGCTAAAGACTCAGGATTGATATAACACTATCTTTTGAGAAATTAAGCACTAACAATTCTACAAGATGATTTTCTTCAGCAAAAATAATTGGAGTAACAAGTCATAAATATTGGTTATTTCCATCTTCATCCAGTGTAGCAAAAAAAATCTCTGCTTAATTTTAAATTTCCAATTTTAAGATCAACAAACAAAATTCTAATCTCTTCACATATTTTATTGCATTATAAAAACTACTTTCAATCTAATGCAAGTTGCATCACCTGATGTAATCCAGGCAATAGTAGCAATCAGCAGTATCATGGTAGTGTAAGGATTCTTATTTCAAAAATTAATAGTATAATTTATTAATTTTATATTAATATAATATTAATCTCACCACGTTACTTAATTTTTAATAATAGGTTCCTTGCACAGTCATGGAAAACATTACACAGAGGAAAAAACAGAGACAATCTAGAACACTTAAGAAAGAACTAGCAAAATACAGACATTAAACTTAATTGAACTGGAATAGAGGTTCTTACGGTCAATTGTATCGCTTGCCCACTGGAGGGACTCAAGAGGCTCCTTTCTGCTTAAGGCAGAAGGCACTTAGAATTAGTTGTAGAATTTCTTACAGAGAGGTTTTTGAATATTTACTCACAAAATAGTATCTCTGGGTTCCTGGGGCTAAACTATAGTTTCCAGACAGTACCGAAACACTTGAACGGAGTTCTGTCAGTGTCTCATTAGCTGTTAAGACTTCTGGAGCTTCCCAGGCTCTAGTAAGGTGCTGGGAAAGAGGCAAACGATCTCTGACCTGATTCTGGGCCTGTCACATTTCATTCATAACTAACTATCCATTATTTTCCTGTGGTTGCTGTCCTTGCCCACAGAAACGGGGGATTCAGAAAACTAGTTATGTATGATCTTCATCCTGTAGATCTCAAAGCATTCTTATCCCTCCAGAACAAGTAATTTTCAGAAACATTCCAGAGAGCTGAAAATAAATGTGGCTATTTTCTAGTGACCATCAGCCTTCTATCAGCATTCTGCATTTCACAGGAAGGATTTTCAAAAGAATATTTTTCTAAGTGCAGGACTAAATGATTATGTGGAATGTTTAGCAACTGCTTTAATAAAAGCTTCTCCTGCTCCATTCATTTTGTTGTCAGCGAGTACCCTAGCAGCAGACAAAGAGTTAATGTTAAAATACATCTTCTGATACCCTGATTGCTTTTTCTCATCCATTGTTTTCAAATTTCTTTTGAATGGTCCAAAATTTTCTGCTTGAATAAACTCACAGCAGAAAAAAAGAACTAGAGCAAACAGGAAAATGAGTAAAATAAAACCAAATTGTGTTGGCAAGATAGGAAGGGAATCTGGTTATGGAATCACAAATTTCTAACACCAGCATTTATTGTGGAAGTAATGTCACTAAAAAACACAAATGTTGCCCTCTTGAAGCAAAGCTACTTAAAGACAACATTCTGTACATGCCATCAACCTGGTAAATTTACCTTTGGCAATTTTTCTTTAGAGAAGAAATTAGCTCAGCTCTTTGGAAGGCTTTTATAAAACCACTTTCACAAACAACAAATCACCATTTTCACAATGCTATTCATCTCTCAGCTTCACTTTAGATGGAAATTTGATGCTAGAAATATTATTTGCCACTAATATATAAGAGGATCTCATTTCAACCTTCTGTTTTGCTCACTCTTAGCCTTCTTACATTACTATTAGTAGCAAAAAAAAATATATTCTTACGAAAACCAAGAGTGGTGCATTTCGGTTATGGTTATCTATTGATTCGGTTACACTTGAATTGATCTCAAATTGTTTCAAGCAACTGTTCTGCACCCAAAACACCACATGAACCACAGAAACCAGATCAATAGATTTCAAGTGAAATAATTGTTTTCCTTTGTAAGACCCCATTACTTCTTGAATGCAGAACTGTTTGATTGACCTCCAGGAAAGCAGCAGATGTGAGTAAGCCAAGCACCTCAGGCCTTATCATTTAAAGGGAGGCCTTGAAAATTACAGGCAAGTACCCTGAACATGTGCTCAGTTAGCTGTGGGAAATGCACAGCTGGAAAAGCCACAAAACTGCATTTTACTCTGATAATGTGAGAGTGGTAGTGCAAACACAGCAAAAAGAGACCTTAAAAGTTAGTCATGCATGAACACACATAAAAATATTTTATTTGTTAAGAAAATAATTCAAGGATTCTTGAATGAATGATTTTATTTTCATAGTACTGATATTAGTGAAGGTTTTGTCTTGTTTCATGAAATTTTACAAAGCTGTGTCACTGAATTCACTTTTTTCACAGCATTTTGAAGATAATTTTAGTTCTTTGTGAGTGTACTCACTTCCAGATTATCATTTTCAGACACACAGGGTAGGAGAAATGAAGCAGTGGAACAGCAGAGCAAATCAGGGTGACCTCATTAATTTTACTAGCAGGATGCAGATTTATACCAGATTAGTAGTTTATTGGGGTGCTAAAACGACAGCAGTGTTGCCAAACCAAGTGAGATGGACTCTTCTAGGGACTGAGTATGGGTTGAGACAGAGGCTGCACTGACCTCTGTGCAACACAGGACAGCACTAGGAGATAAAACCCTAACTGTCCCTCATGTTGCCAAATCTGCAGCACCTCTCTGACTGTAACCTTGCCTTTATGCTGTCAGTACTGCACCCACTAACATCATGGATTTGTAGCTCTGGATAAAGGGTACAACCATCTTTCCTACCTAGAACATGCCCTCTGGCACAAAAGAAAGATTCCAGAGACCATCACCTCTGTCCACAGTCAAAGGCAGCATCAGTGTGCCTGCCAAAAAATGAGCAAATGTGACTGACTGGAAGGTGTTGGAGATGTGTGGTACCTGAGGACATGGGGTTGGTGGTACTGCCTTGTGATAATGATTATGAGAAGGCATTGCAAGGAGTAACAAACTTGACAGGTTTGACCTGTCAGTCTCAAGTCAATATACCCTGACCTGTCCATTACATAGATTTAAACAGCACACAGCAATAGCAAAATTAGTTTAGTTAATGCAAACTGTTCCAGCAGACATCCATAGGAATGACAAGAAACAGATGTCCACCTACTTATAAACTGCAGTTTTAATACACAATTCTTGTTTTAAATGATTTCTACGTTCAGTGCTTTCCCACTGCAAAGGAAGAGGTATGAACTGAGACTACAGCAGTGTTAATTTTGTGGTCTTATGATGAAGAGCACCAGCCCTTCTGGTATGGGAAACTTTTATCTCTTTTAATTATATTGCTGATTAATTAATTACTCACATTATAGCTAAAACTGTTTTTGTAAGTAAAGTCTTCCTTGCTTAAGAACGAAAACAAAGTCTTGGTTGTTTCCTTGCACTTAGTAGACCTGAGCTGAGCTTTACACTTTTATGAGTGCAATTAATAGCAAACACTTTGTCATAAACATTTTTAAAGGTCAAAGAGATTGCAACAATTTTGCTAAAGAGATAAACAGTCAAATAAAACACTGAATTGGTAATTCCCAGGTGAAACAGAGCTGTATGAGTCAGATCAATAGGAAGACATGCAGAACGAATACTGGGATAAAGGGTGGGTCAACCCTGAAGTGTTAAAAACTTGCTCTGGCACATCATGTCTTCTAGCAGGTAACACTGCTGTTAACACAGATGTCCACAGATCCACAGAAGTAAAACCGGACAGCAGAAATTATTGAAACAAGAAAATTTTGATAGACTCTAGCTCTATTAACACAAAGGAAAATATCGAGTTTTAAAAAGATGGGTAAGAGCAATCTTCATACTAGTTCTAATCTAATTCATTAGTCAGTTGCTGGATAGGACAATATCTCTCTACAGATTTTATCCTTTCAACCTTGTTCTTGATGTCTGGGCTTTTGTGAAACAGTAATTGTTGAAAACATACAGCCTCATTTGATTTAAGAGGATTGCAAGAAATCAGTACCTTAGACAAAGACTGGGTATTTTGAAGCAGATATTCAGCTGGTCTGTAGTGCCCCAGGGAACTGAGGCAGTTTGTTTTAGCCTGAAGTCTGCCCCACAGAATACACTAGCGTTTGGGGAAGGTTGGATCCAGAAATCTGCTTCCTTGGCAGATATATGTTTGTCTAAGAGAAGAGAGATCCTTCTTCCATCTTTCTGAAGTACATAATGGTGTGACCATTATGTTCAGTATTTCTGTCTGCTGGAAACAGCAGTCTGTAACTACAGTTACATCAGAAATTAATCTTCTTTTTATTGGGAAAATCATGGTTTTCTACCCGTACTGACCATTCAACTCAAAAAAATGCAAGTTTGGAACTGAAACCGTACAACTGACATTCAAGATTGACTGAATTTCAATAAAAAGTTCATCAAGTCAAAATAGGGGATACAGAAGAGAATCACTAGAAAACACTGTTTTCCCTAGTCTGCTCCACTCAATAGGACATTAGCCGGATTACACTAAAAGCCAGATGAAACACACTTTGTTATGAGATCTACACCGATACGATGTCATGACTACCTTTATATGAGATGACTGTTTTCAAATTGGTAAAATTTCCTCTGCATTATTCACAATAGGGAGTGTGTAAATGCCAAGTATGTCACTTGAAATTGTGTATTGAATGGTACCAGTCTGAAAACTGCCTCATATTCACCAACAAAGTAGAACGGGCTCTTAGTTTCAGTTTATTTTAGCAAAGCATTAAGGGTAGTTTCTGGCAGTTGAAAGGAAACCACCTGAGGAAGTCTCTTCTCAAATCTGTTTATTATTTTAGACCATTCTGGAGAAGATTACAAGAGTAAAAATTATCTCACCCTTATTTCATTAAGGATGCTTTCAAGAAAAATAGACTTTTCCTAAAAAGGGCTAAGGAACAAAGAAAGACAAAGCGCACAAAAAAAATCTAAAAGTCTATCAGAAATCAGCAACTCCTGATAAAGCAGTGAAAAATATCTACCAGTATTCACGGGAAGAAAGTGAGGAAATCAAACTACATTACGTAGCGGTATCAAATATAGGCAGCAATGTCTATCTTGATCCTGCTGGACACTTGAAGGTAAAGGAACATTTGAAATGTCAGCAATTCTACTTCTGCCAAATTGGATGTTAGTAATTTGCATAAGGCTGCACATCAAATATCAGTGTAATTTCTCCCAATTATATTTAAATTTAATCAGCCCATAGCTTGTAATCTTATGTCATCTGGCATGGAAAACATAGAGAAAGTGCACAAGCCCATAACACACACCCAACTAAGTGATGAATAGAACACAAGAAACCTGAGAAACACCTATTTTATGTGCTTTATAAATGCCACCAAGTCATATTTTACTCTAATAGCAAGTTTTAAGGTTCTGTTAACTAGTTATTAAATGAATAGAGAATATAAACTCTCCTTTCCTAGTGCACTTCAGAAATACATGTTGAGATTTAATGCTACTTAAAAGGATATTTAAACAAAAAATTGACTCAACTAGTTTCCAAGCCAACTCTGAGGTGTGATTTTAGCTTTACAAAGAGATAGACATGTTAGTGTATTTTTTCCAGAAAAGATATTTTCACTTTGTGTCTTCTAAAAACATCACTTGATATATATATAGCTTGAGGTCTCAAGGCTCACTCAATCAATGGTAATTATGCCACTAAAATTAATGGGTATGAGATCAGGACTTAGTGTGGTTTTCCTAGAGTATTTAAAATTTAAAGAGAAGCCCAAGAGAATTCCACAATTCTAATATAATAGTAATAAATAATAACTCCTAAATGGGGTCTGTCCACCGCAGGGAAGGAGATCTGGCAACAGTAACATAATTCAAATTAACATTAAAGCAGTATTTCTCATGAAACCAACTAGTGTCCTCTTAAGGGACACAGAGAGCACAAAGTGAGAGGATGTGACCTCCTATCCTTCAGCAGCAGCTCAGGGGTTTATAAGCATTTCAGCAGAAATCCTGGCACGTGCCAGACCTGCTCTTCTCCAACTCAAGTACCAGGAAGCTACATTGATCCACAATTTTTCAATTGCCACCATCTCTTTCACCATCTTTTTCAGCAAAGCAGGGAAAAAAGACATACAAAACAATATGCTGGCATCTACTGGAATCTGTGCTGCAAACTGCACCATCCTCCAAGGAAACACAACACATACAGTAGCTATTGCATGTCCACAACCACTAAGAGAACAAAAGATTCAACACTGACAGCCTAGGGGTTAGCAGGATATGAGAGTTTCCAAGTAACACCCCATTCTGCTGCAAAATTACAGGTATGCTTCACTGCCTTTCACACCCCAGGGTAAAGGACAGAAAGTAAAGTTCTACCCTTGCTCTTCTGTTGCTGTTATTGCAGAGACACCCATGTAACGGTCCATGGAATTCTGGCCAGCATGAAAGTCATACACTCAGGCCTACAAAGAAACAAAGACTCCTGTAGATTGCCTTGGATGGCAATGTAAGATAACCTTAGGTGGTTCTGTTTCATTTGTCTCCCTTGTAATTTTGGTCACCTGGTTACATTTTATGATACTGAAAACAAATGAATGGGGCATTTCTAACACATAACCATCCTACCATCTCTTTAAATGCTAGCACTTTGACACAGTTGTTTGCTTTTTTTGCTATGAATTTACAGTTTTCAAAACATGAGGCACCTTAACTTCATATTTGTAGGCTGACTAACTCAATATTAAACCCAAACTGACTGTGCCAAACCAATCATCTGAGCCAACACAGTTGTAATGCCTTATGAAGCAAGAGCAGAAAGTTTTTTCTCATGGAGCAAAGAAGAGAATAAGCTGGTTTTAAAATCATATTTACCCAGTTTTAGTTCAGCCATAAAATTAGATGCAATACTATTTGTATCACCTGTGAGATACAGCATGGGATAAAAATAGTCTGGTTTGCATGTCATCCTTTCCACCAAAACAAGCCACTGTTTTAAATAACTACTTTAAATTGAAGTCTCTCTGGTCTGCCAGAGAGGAAAACGAATGGCACTTTATACACCTTCTAGTAATAGTGACAGAATATAAATATTACCTTATTAAAGTAAATGCCACTTACTAAATACCCACAAAATACTAGCTAACCCCAGAGTGACTGCTGCATTCAATTAAATGCTTTGAAATGCTAACACACGTTTTCATAAATTGAATAGTGTGATCCTCACGAAGTACAGCAGCTTTCTCACAAATTAAGTCTGGTGTGCTGAAGGGTAACTAATTCTCATACAGTTTTATTAATTACATCAAAAGAATGCAATTTGACCTCATAACTGAAGTCTTTTTAAGAAGAGAAAAACAACTGCTGTTAAAGTGCACATCTTATGTACTCACAGATTTTCTTGTTCCATTAAAAAGCTCTTGTATTTCTCCTGGGACCCCACTGGCAGCAGATAGAAACTGCACAAACCAGCAGGAGCATGCAAGGAACAGGTGCTCCAGCTTATTGCAGCTGCAGTGTGTGTAGAAGAGGGGAAAGAAGCTGTTGCTTTCACTCGCTGCTTCTGAAATAGCTGCCTACTTGGACATGTTTCATTTCTCTCTCACAATACAAGTGTGTCTTGTCAGATGTTCATTCTCTCACAGTTAAACAACTAGTAAAGCTCTTTCTGAAGAGATGTCCTGTAGCACTTTTGTGTTCAGAAATACAATCCAGCATAGAGTACATTTAATCAAAGATATTCACAGCAAAATACCTAAATGCAAATGTTGCTTAGCAAGACTGAAGAAAGTAAGAAGCCATAGAACCACACTGTCATAATTCATACTGACACATTGTTCAGCTGCCTGTACTGTGTCTCTTTTCACTTTCCCTTCCCTTCCTTTCCTTTTCCCTTTCCCGGTGCCCTTCCTGCTTTGAATGAAGTCTCTCAGGAAAGGTGTTTTGTACCAATCAGCATTCACCCAGCCTCAGGGACAAAGGGATTCAGCTCTGGTTTGTCCCTATGTATTACCACAAAACCGTGCAAGGAGGACGATAATAATTGCAGTATGTGTAAACATATCTTCTACACACAGCCACAAGAAGCTCCTGATACTAGGCAAGTCATGGCATCACCACATACTTCTGTGCCCTTAAAGTTAACATCTTTATGTAAGCTGCTTCTGACGTGCTGCAACAGTCTTTTGTAGGCTACTTGCTGGTGTCAAAAAAAGTACATTTTAATAACCCTTACCACTAGAGGACACAAATTTACAATCCAAGTTCTGAATCTTGCTGATCACCTCTGGATTTGCACTGCCAGCTCTAGTTCTTGCCAGTGTATTAAACCAAATTGCACAAACACAAAATTGCAATGAGAGCAGAATCAAACACTCATTAAAAGTGCACTGCTGACCTTTTAAAACGGCAATATGGAATTGCTGTAGTTAATGAAACTGTCAGGTGGTAATAAAATTGCATTAGACCTTTTTTTGTCTATGTTTACAGTTATCTTTTCTGTTAAATAAACTGAAATAATGCGACGCCTGTCAGTAGCGGTAGAACAACATACTGTAGTAAAAGGACACCTAAGCATGTCATTTAAGATATTTAAAAGTTTCTGTCTTCTAGAATTCAGACCTCAAACAAAAATTCCTGCACCAATATACACCCACTTTTAGTGGTCAATTACAACTGTTTAATGTGAAAACTGAGCACTGACGACACAAATGTCCAGCTAGAGTCACAATGTCAGCATCTCAGAAGCAAAATAATCTCCTTCAGTTTAGAAAGCAATGACAGAAAAGACAAGAAATGTCCCTATTAGGAACGGTTGTACCATACAGCATTGTGTTACTGGTATGGAACTACTATAGCTGACACTGTAATGTCTAATATAAAATTATTTCAGTCCAACAGATACCCTCAAAGACATGGGATGGTGAAAAACTAGATCAAAAATCAACAATGTGAAATAATCAAATCTAAGTGTGCACTGTGGTTCTTAGGAATTTGACTTTAAACCAGTAATTTTTGCAGGTAGGTAGGAGGTGTGGATACCTGACTGCACCACGAAGATGTGACAACAGGTCGCTGCAGATACATCTTCTCATATGGCCCTCAGCACTGGAAAACCAGGACATTACTTTTCTTATATTCTTATTTCCAAGTGTGCACGTATGTCTGTAATAACCCACAAACACCTCTGGATGAATTGTTAGTAACATGCTAAAGAGAGATACTCATTTGTGCCTCTAAAGTTCCAGCAAACTATGACCAAACTTAGAACAGGTGCCAATTTAGGGCTGAATATAAACTAATGCAACATTAAAATGTTCCCCATGTAATTCTTCTGCAATTCAGCAGGAGGCCATTTCTTCTTTGCCATCTCCTCTTATTAAAAGGCCATCAAAGGGAAATTTGGAATATCCTTTAAGAGTGTTTCTTTAGGAAAACAGCTGAAACTTCTGAGCTGTGCATCACTTCAAAACTTCATAGTTCAAAATACCATAGTTCATACAATTTAGGTTTGCAAATTTATCTTTTCAGTTCGGGGTTTCAGATTTTTTTTCCCTCATTTCCTATCTTTAAGATACTGAATAATTTGCTCTCCTGCCCAGTGCCTACTGAGTTTTTTGGGGACAGCAGGATTTCTTTAATGCTTCTTACCAAATTTCCCTACTTGCTTATTTAAATGCAGAAAAGCAACTTCTATTCTGCACCCCACTTGGCAGATTGTAGTAAAAGAGGAGAGAAGGGGGGGGGGGAAAATCACTAAAGCTCTGACAGATGGTACCCAGCGTTTGACTCATGCTGGGCTCAGCAGGACCTATAGTTTAGAAGGTTAGAACTGTCAAAAAGACTCTGCTTATCAAGTGAATAACAAAGTGTGGACTGTCAGGCTGTTTCCTATAGAAAGCTTGTATTTCACTTGTAATTCTCAGCTATCTTTCTGGCGCTTCTGAAACTTCTGAGGAGCAGACGCGTGCTTTTCTATTTAAGAAACAAGTTGAAGGCTGACATCCTGGGAGCAGCCAGCAGCACAGTAGGCCTGACTCTAAGAAGTTGTGCCCTCATGCTAGTGTTAGTGCTGCAGTTTAGGGATCTCAGAGGGGATCCAAGAGCAAGGACAGAACTCTTCATCTCCTTCTTTTGCAGACAGTGAAAAATTAATCTTCTTTTAGATTACTGCCCTGGCCTGAGGATAGCTTTAGCAGAGTAAACTGTTGAGCAAAGGCAGAAATGTCTGAGCATAAAGTAGCATTTACGAGGCTTTTCTTTTTAGGTCATTTCCAAGATCACATCAGTCAGCATCTATCCTAGTACAGAAGTATCTAAAGTGACCACAAATGTTAGCGAGCAGACCTGAAAGCAATCCTGAAGTTTGGAGAAATACAAATAAAAGGTTAACGGTTTGTCCTCATGTCTACTGGTAAGTCTGGGTTTTAAATTTGGGGGTGGGGAGAGCTTGCTGGTAAATGTAGTGTTACTGTGAATATGTGACAGCCAATGTTATGAATCACTGTTAAAGCACTGTAAATAGTCTTAATGCTTTCTTCCCCAAAATAATGTCAATTCATTTGTTAAACAACAACGTTGTTTTGATCATGAAGTAAACTGGTACCAACAGTTAGCAGCTGCTTTTCAACAGTTAGAATTAATGAGATAGTAATTACACAGCAAAAGACAACCTTTTTATTGCCAAAGCTCAAGCCTCTGTCGTTGCCTGGTTTGCTTTTTATTCAAAACTATGAAAAATGAAATTACTTAACTGAGTTTTGATGTTTACAGAATATAATTAATTCAATGTGGATTGCTATGTCTGGAAGCAAAGCTGGTTTATAAAAGGCTTACAGCTAGTTTGGTAATAAATGGAGAAGGGGGACAAATCAATCTCTGTGAAACAGTCACAGGCATGCAGAATTGGGTAACTACACAATGTTAGTTTTGGTTACTCTGCTGCCATTATAACTTCCAGCAAAACAGGTATGTGGTCAAAAATTCTTTCATTATAATAACTTAAGAATTGCTATTACATTGATTTTAAGGTAAAGCCATAACCAGTGTGATGCTCCTGAAGAATATAGCTCAAAGAATTTTGTCTGAGGTGGACTGTAGTTCAGAATGCGTCTACTTAGATTGTGTATTAAAAATTTGCTTTGAGCAAGGTAATGAACAATGAGTATAATTCTTTCATTCTTACAGTCTTCACTGCAAAGTGAAATTTTTGGCTGAAATGTGGCTAATTTGTTTGAGTGTTGATTTATTTAAGGCTCCCCTTACCTCACAAAAAGGGAGAGGTTGAGTGTAGGCTGTGTGTACAACCTGTTGCTTTTCTCCCTACCTTATCTCATCTCAGATCAGTTTCCATTCCCCAAGTTCTGCTAACATGTTATGTAGAGATCGCAACAGCAAACATGTCTATCAAAAAATTCAGTTTGATTTGGTTTTCTTGCAGTTTAGTCATAAGCCTGAGTGAAAGAAGTCATTAAGCAATGTATTTCTGAAACATATGTAAAAAATGAGCAGTGTTCTCACCCATCATTTAGGTACGTATCCTTGCTGAAACTGGGATTGCCATCCCCAGCATAAACGATCTCAAAGAACAGGCAGTTTTCTTTGTGTCACCTGGGCTCAATACAGCCCAGTACTGAGCTTCCCAGGCTTCCTACAAAGCCTCCTCTGGGAGCTGACTGAAAATCCCTGAGGCTGTGTCAAATTGCTTAGTGCTCTGCACACAGAAGCCCTAGCCCAGGAGCTGTTTTCCTGCCCTTTCCCCTGCTCCAACACAGGTCTCCAAGAGACACTTCGCTAGAGAGTTAGGGCTCAGGGCAGGGACCAGACTGACCTTTGCATTTAATCCCATGGGTTAATGATGAGTGGTTCTTGCTGACATGAGATGTCCACCAAGAAGACTGAGTAAACTATATTAAAACTAGTATCTGTAGCAAAGTTAAGATGCAGAACAGAGAAAAGACAAGTAAAGACACTTTCATGGACAGATGTAGAAGTGAACCTGTATTAAGTCTACAAATATAAGAAGAGCTAGTAATCAAGTCACACTGTCTACTTTATACATGAATACCCAAATTTCTTTAAAAAAACAAACAAACAAAAACCACAAAAAAAACCAACAACAACAACAAAAAACATAACAAGTTGAAAAAATAGTGTTTGAATAAAGAGCCACAATTAATCTTATAAAATGCATGGTCATACTGACATCTGCATTTCAGCAAATTATGTACTGGTTTCACTCATATGACTTATTTTCTGTCTTCTAATGACATGATTCAATCATCAGTAGCCTCTAATTCTCCACTACTCTGTATCAGATTTAAATCTTTGGGAACCATTCAGCCACGAGCAGCTCTCACCACATCTGCCTGGGACACCAGCTGAGGCACACAGCTCACAGGTTTCTGAGCTACAGGTGAGGTATGTGCTTTCCAACAAAAGGAGTAGACGGGCTGTGTAACATGTGACACTAAACAAATTCCACCAATGAAGGCCCTGAATACTTTCATTGTTCTCCAGATACCAAAACATAAACTGAAAAATAATTATTAACCACAATCCTGAGGGCTTGAACATGCCATTGGGCTGAGAATTAATGTCATTAAAATCAGGACAGTTTCTAGTACATGTTGGGAAGCTTTGTTTCTTGCCTAATATAGAGTACACTTTACAAAACAGGTCATGTGCTGTACCTGCTCCAAGACAGACTTCGCTCTGCCAACACATACAATCGTAGAACATTAGAGGTTGGAAGGGACCTCCAGAGACCATTGAATCCCTCCTGCCAAAGTAGGGTCACCTAGTAATAGTAATTTCAGAATGTATCAAAATCAAAGGTAGAATCAAATTTAGCAATCACTCACTTTTTTTCAAAGGCACAAATACAAGCTTTTTGTTATAACCCTCACATTATGTTCTTTAAAAGTTACTGTTATTTATATCTTAATCAAAGTAAACACACAAATAGCTTCTATAAATTTTATTAAACAGACAGGAGAGGGAGCTCTCTATTCATCCCACCAGATACTGAATGGATTTTGCTGAAGGTATTACAATCTCATCACATTTTTATGGTATGTCACATGTTACTTGTCATTCTTTTGTCCTGGGACTGTCTCCTCTTAACAAACTCTGTAACACAAAGCATTCCTCTGTATAACAAAACAAACTAACTAACAACAAAAAACCCCAACAAAACAAACAACAAAACCCCCGTAGGTACATTTTAAAGGCAGTTTTAATTTGGAAATAGGAATAAATGACGATGCAATTCCTAGTCACAAATTTTGCTTCCCTACTTTCTGATACACATATGAATGGATATTCTGCATGTATGTGGTACACCATAAATATAATTCTGTAATTTCCAACCTAAAATAACAGGAAGTTATTTTTTTCATTCACCATCCTTCACCTGCTTGCAGATAATTTTATATTTAACCTGATATCTATGAGGCCAGACTAAGAATTCTGGTAGATCCAAGTCCATTTTTAAGATCAGATTCAAAATACATACAGGCAAACAATCTACAGCTGAAAGAAACCCAAGACAAAAGAAACTCACAGTAATCTTAATGCCTGCATGTTCTCTCAGTGCTTCTTTGAAATCTTCTTATTCTTAATTCACATTCCAAAAACAAAAAAATGACAGCAGAAATGCTTGTATCAGCATCTGAGTATAATGATAAAAATCAAACTGTGAATTACATCTGTCTCGTAAAGGCTACATAATAAGATTTACTTAATCCATCTGAAAGAAAAAAATTGGTTTTGTCCCCCAATTTGTTGCAACATCTGAAAGTTCATGAGGTTATGACCCCTCTTCAAGAAAACATCTTCTACCACCTGCAAATACCCTAGGAAAGCAGTCTGAAACAATAAAACACGTGCTAGTTAACTGTTACCAGGGAAACAGTTATGCTTCAGTAATGGGAGGTTTCAGCCTCACAGTGGCTTTGTCTAAAGAAGACATGGCCCAGCTGTTACCGAATCACCATTGTTGTAGATCATCAGGAAATAACAATCCATGCACCAGCTAAGCCCTGTGGAAGTTGCTATTTTCCTCAACACCAGAATAAAAGGACAAAAGAAAAGGCATTTTACAACATAACTGAAATATCATAATAGTAAAGACACTAAAACCCACCCATCAGTAGTGCCTTGCCATTGAACGCACACAGACCTATTGTCCTTTGCACTTTTAGAATGATGATTTTTCTAATGCAATAGCCCCAAGTCTCTAGGTGGAAAATACTAGTTATTAATTAACCACGACATCAGAAAATTTCAGAGCCTGAGGATGAAGTTTTTCTTTGTGCTTACAACTGAATCAAAGCAAATTATTTTTCTTGCATTAAAGGGATGCAAAGAGATGTGGCAACAGATTGGTCTCCTGACTCTTTTTTTTTTTTTTTTTTTCCTGGAGATGTAAAATTTCATTTTCTTGAAACACAGTTTTCCGTCCAAATTTTCATTTCCATTTAAAATGGAATTTGGCTGACTATACTCATTAGTTTATAGAACAGACTGAATAATTTAACTGTGGATGGTTGCAGGTTTTGTCATTTAGGTATTGTCTGACTGTTTGTTTTAAACAGAAAGAGTCAAATCCTAGATCCCAGGCAGTCAATGCAAAGCCTTCAGTAATGACAATGAAGCAAGGTTTTATTCTGGTATGTAGGAGAGTTTCTCTCCATTATTTTTATTAATTTGCTCACTCTACAAAAATTATTACTGGCTGTCTTAGAAGCTGCTGTGCTGAAAGGAACCACATTGCAAGTATGACACACCTCCATTCAAGGGGCAAAGTCTCTCCAACAGCTGTCAGGAGGGGAGTACATGGGACAGAACACATAAAACTAGCACTGAAACTGAGATGTACCATAACCTCAGTTTCTTTCTACAAAATCCAAGGTAATCTCTCTGATACAGAAGCATGTGGTGAGGGGAAAATGTGCCTCTGTGTGTTCACTTCCATTTTCCTGGTGTTCACAAGCATCACAAAAAAATACGAGAATGAACTGTTCTCTCAAAAGAACCCTTTCAACCTCTCCTGATAATCTGCTTAGCAAGGACACAAGCTGGTTTTCATTTGCGTATACTGTAAAAGCAGTCACTGTGAGTCACATCTTAGGGAGATTTTTTTGCATGGAGTGTTCAAGAATTTGGTATAAAACATCCTTTCATTTTCATAGACAAAGGAAATAAATAGTAGTTTTTAGTCTCCTTCTAAAGCACATTAAAGATTTTTCACAGCGAAAGACAGCAAAGATCTGTTTCTCATCCTTCAGATTCTTTGGATCATTTATCATTAGCAAAAAAACCAATCTCCTAAAATGAAAGCTCCACACCAGAACTGAGCCAATTAATCTGAGGCTTTGTTAGCCTTCTTTGATGCTCACAAAAAGAGTATTAAAGTAGGTTAAAGTAGGGTTATTTTCTCCTTTAATTTCTTTTGCTTACTGTTTGGAATTAGCATAGATGTTAGAAACTGTACTCCAGGATTAATCTTCTCTCATTTGTTTGTTTTTTCTTCATGTTTTTAAACACCAGCACAGTACAAGTCTACTCATAATCTGCGCCTCAAAGAATCACAGAATGCCAGGGGCTAGAAGGGATCTCCAGAGATCCCACCAAGTCCAACCTCCCTGCCAAAGCAGGAATACCTAGGGCAGGCTGCATGGGAACACAACCTGGGGAATTTTGAAAGTCTCCAGAGAAGCAGACTCCACAACCTCTCTAGGCAGCCTGCTCCAGCGCTCCATCACCCTCACTGTAAGCAAGTTTCTCCTCATGTTGAGGTGGAACCTTCTGTGTTCTAGCTTTTACCTGTTGTTTCTTGTCACCGGGCACCACCAAAAAGAGACTGTCACCTTCATCTTGACACCCACCCCTCAGATATTTATAGATGTTGATAAGATTCCTTCTCAGCCTTCTCAAGACTAAACAGCCTCAGTTCTCTGTCTTTTCTCTCTTCACAGAAGAGATGTTTGAGTACTCCAGTCACCCTCATAGCTCTCCACTCTCTCCAGCAGATCCCTGTCTCTCTTGAATTGAGGAGCCCAAAACTGGACACAATATTCCAGGTGTGGTCACCAGGGCAAAGTAGAGGGAGAGGAGAACTTTCCTAGATCTGCTGGACACCCTTTTCTTAATGCACCCTCAGCTGACACTGGCCCTCTTGGCCACGAGGCCACATTGCTGACCCATTGATAATTTGCCTGGTTTAAAGGTAAAAATGCACAAGTAGATGTAATAAGTGGGAGAGTCATAAACAAGGTGACTGAAGGGCAGGAAAAGTTAATACCAAAGAGCCTCCATGGTACTGAAACAGTCAAAGTGGTGATGATAATAGCTGGAGGATTTTCTCAAAATTTTCACTCAATTCTTTCCCAACAGCAACAAGTAGGCAAAAAAAGACACAGTAAAGTTTACAGAAAAGAAATCCCTGCCATTTGATTACAACCAGAACATGTGTTCAGAAGGAAAGGGGGAAATTACAGTTGTTCTATCAAAGACAACAAAAAGAAATAATAGAGTCAGGGGCAAGATGTACTTGGTCACAGAAATTTAGAAGAAAGGTGTTCTCTGTTTCAGACAGATTGTCCTAGACAATTTTCAGGCATCCAAAATGCTTTGGATGACAGATCCACACAGACAGGGAATGTAGGGAACCAAACAGTATTTTACTATGAACATAGATATCTAGTCTTCTTGAAAACCTCTAAGGAGTTCCATTTGGCCTGTCAACAACACAACCTTCTTCAAATTCATGTTTGAAATTTTCTGAAAGATTACATGGACCAGTAGAAAGAAAATATTTCTCTCTTTTCTTCAACCTGGATAAAAGTCACAGACTGGGAAATCTCTGCAGGCAAAGGTGATCATTATAGCAATCTCACAATTACCTGTAGAGATTCTACAATCTGGCATCTTCATACACAGTAATTGCAAAGTATACAGTTCACATTCTGCACCTCTGATGAGCTGCGCTGAATTCAATCCAAACTGCCTAAATTGCTTGTAGCCAACTGTAAGCTTTTTCCTTCACAATTTTCATGAGCAAAAAATTGAAAATCAATGCATAAAAACTCCAAAAATAAATCCACTGGACGCTGGAAAACTACTGTTAACATCTATATAATAAAGGATGGAGTTATTATAGGCTACATTTCAAATATGAGGGCTTAATACTCCATTAAGCAGCTACAATTACTGTTAAATTAACCTTAATCACAACTGGTTTTTCATGGGTGATTAGTTCATGCAGCACTGGATGAGTTTAGGTTTTCAAAAATTATAATTCTCTGAAAAGCTGTTTGGTTGATGAGTATTCTCAAATAAGACTTTGGATAAGAATTAGCCACTTTGGAAGAAATGTCCCTTTTTCAGACAAGAGCATACCTAGCAATGCAGGCCTTCACAGATGGAAAAACTTGGGGTTTTTTTTCTCCTCACTTAAACTGTTCCTAGAGCTACCTGGTATTTGGGAAGTTTTAGCTCTTACTTGATTGACATTAAACAAATTCAGAGTTGGACAAATATTGATTAGGGATCAGGAAGGCAGCAACAACTGAATGTTCTTGAAATATCAAGGCATCAATCCTGCTTGGAAATGCATTCTTAAAAGCTTATGTGTGCACAGAAAATCCCATGCCATATGTACACATGGCCTGATTTTGACCACCTTCTCAGAAAGGTGATGACTACTCTGTTTAGAAACAGCATGGTTGTCGTTGACAATACACATGATGCAAATAAAGCTCACAGGAAGTTGACTGCACAGGTACCCTCTTAGTGCTTCAAAGTTAATAAAACATTGAACTGAATGGGCCCTGTTCACCTCCCAGTGATTGAATACCAGAATTTGTGCCTGCATACTCCAAAAGATAAACCTGCAGAACATTCATGCTACCTGGCAAAACTGGATGGAAGGACAAAAGGGCATGAAAGGACATCAGTGGTGATGCTGACCTTGTTCATGCAAGAAAACAGTAGCAATCAGGATAACAGGATCTTTATCCATCTCACAAGTTAGATAAAGACTCAGATATTTTCAGCTAATATTATGGTAGAGGATCCTTAGGCAACATTGTCTCTTTGAAGATCCATCACATCCACTGGCAATCCTACTGAGAAATCAAATATCTGTCTGGCATGCCATGTAGATGTCACCTCAGCTACTGTGGACATCAGGAAACCCAAATTGTGCCTTCCTCTGATCTCACTGCATTGCTACTAGTGCCAGGGGAATGGAGCAGGTGAGATGGTGATGTTTCCAATTGCAGACATGCTATTTCAGGAGGAGGGTAGATCAAGGAAATACTGTTCAGGTAAAGGAACAGGCAAAAAGTGCGACATCAGGTCAGGGAAAAGGTGTGATTTGAGCTCTTATTGTAAAACTCCACAACAACTGGAAGCCATGCTTCTCCTCTTACTGAAAAGGACCACAGAGTAACCGAATGATAGTGGTTGGAAGTGACTTCTGGTCTAACACCCCCCACTACCTCCAGATAGATTTTTTGTTGTTGTTCTGAAGTGATTGCCACATTTTCTATTACTTCCTCACTTTACATTTCTTCTGTTCTCCCTATATCTAAGAGATATATGCTTAGTCAGTGCAATGGTCCTCCTATGTGACTTTCCTGTTTCCAGGAAGCCACTACTCTTTCAGAGGTTACCCCATTCATTCTAGATTGGCATTTGCCTAAAGACTGAAATAAAGGTATGAGTTTAGCCTGTTCTTCTCAAACAAGTGTTAATTAACAGATGATAAGGGCAAGCACGTGCAACTACCATGATTATGGCTGATAATTGTGTATGCTGTTACAATTGGCATGTCAGCATCTGCAAATAAAAATGGTGCTGATAGCCCAGGATAATTCAAAACAATGGCAAAGCCCCATTCATTTCAATATCATGACTGTTTCAACATAAGCCTTAAATATTAGTTCTGCGACTGGAGGTAACATTTCAATTGGAATGAATGCATTTTCTCCAATCAGGCTCTTATAAATTATCCTTACTTGTATTAAAGCCAGATTGTTATTGTCTACTGTGTCTTCACAGAGACTGTTTTAATAAGCCATAAAATATGCTGTGCAATAAAAACATCAGCTACCTGGTATGATTTTTAAAACACTTACCTGGCAACTCCACTCTTAACATTTTAAATCCATCTTCAATTATTGAGTCAGCCCAAGTCCTGCAGAAATATCAATATGGTGCCATCCATTTCCAGAAATGCTGTGATGAAAATACAACCTGCCCATCCATCTAGACTCATAAAGAAATGCATCAAGGAGAAGCTATGCTGGCAAATCCAGCCCTGAGAATGAAATCAAAGCTTTATTCCAAGCGCTGACTCAAATCAATGCTAGAATCACTCTAGGCTAATCTAAAATTTTAAACTCTTGATTATTTTTTATGGGTTTTTTTTGTTGTTGCTGTTCTGATTAAGAAGCTCTTTCAGTACATTTGGAATGTTTGAAGTTGCCGACATAACTGTAAATACTTATCTTGTCATACCGCCAAAATTACCTGTGCTTTCACACCTCTACCTTCAGAATGTTGCCATTGTATTAACTCAAATATCACAAATGAAATAGAAAAGTAAATTTTCCTGCAAGCTTCAAGATCTTCTCATAAAACTGGAGTAATTACATTAATGTCAATAATGTGCACTTATTCTTTTCTGGATTAAATCCATGCCCCACTGAAATTGATAAAAGTTTTTGCATTATCTTCTGTAGGATTCCTCCAGAAGCCTTTCATCTTTATGCTAATGACCAATTTCCACCTACCCATTTGTTAGCAAATATTTTTGAACATGATATAAAAGCACAAAAAGCTATGCAGCTAGTTTGAATCCATCATATTGGTATAGTGCAAAACTAAATAGCACATATGAAAGAAAATCCCTTTTTACAAATAAAGTAAAGCAAAATAAAATTCTTAATCACTTGCCACCAGTAATGTGCAAACTGGTAATACAGCTCAGCTGCAGCTGCACCAAGTCAACATTATGATGGCTGTGAGCAACTACTAGAGATTTCTTTTCCTGTAAAGGTTCCCAGGTTTTAGACACTATTTCCTGTCTTTTCCTTTTCCTTTCCTTTTTTCCTTTCCTTTTCCTTTTATCCTTTCCTTTTTTCCTTTTCCCTTTCCTTTCCTTAGCTTTCTCCTTTCCTTTCCTTTCCCTTTCCCTTTTTCTCCTTTCCTTTCTCCTTTCCTTTCCTCCTTTCCTTTTCCTTTTTCCCTTTCCTTTTTTCCTTTTCCTTTTCCCTTTCATTTCCTTTGCTTTCTCCTTTCCTTTCTCCTTTCCTTTCCCTTCTCTTTTCCTTTCCTTTGCTTTCTCCTTTCCTTTCCTTTCATTTGCTTTCTCCTTTCCTTTCCTTTTTCCTTTCCTTTCCTTTCCTTTCCTTTTTCCTTTCCTTTTTCCTTTCCTTTCCTTTCCTTTTTCCTTTCCTTTTCCTTTCCTTTTTCCTTTCCTTTTTCCTTTCCTTTTTCCTTTCCTTTCCTTTTTCCTTTCCTTTCCTTTCCTTTTTCCTTTCCTTTTCCTTTCCTTTTTCCTTTCCTTTTTCCTTTCCTTTTTCCTTTCCTTTTTCCTTTCCTTTTTCCTTTCCTTTCCTTTCCTTTCCCTTTCCTCTCTCCTCTTTCCTTTCCTCTTTCCTTTTCTTTGGTTTTTTTTTTAACTTTTTTTTTTTTTTTTACTTTTAACACCACCTACTATTTAGCCAGCTCTGGATATAAACAAACCCTTCATTATGTCTGACCTTTTCATTAGACATTTCTACCGCAAATTACAATATGAAAAATATTGACACTTATTATTTGATCTTTGAGCTGGAAACTCTCTTTTAATCAGTCTTGCATTCATTTCATAATCTTATTACATCCACTATGTCAAAAGATCATCAAGGTTGAAGAGTCAAGCAATGAAAAATTAGAAAATGCCAGAAAGAAGGCTGCCTCTGTGTGATTACTCTGCCTCCTCTGTGCCTTTGCACTCTGAAACAGATTTTAAATTACAGGATTGCATATGTTAGAACAAGATGAACGTTGTTCTACCATAATTTTTTTGATGCACCAAAGAGAAGTAAGTGTAAGATACTTCACATACTTCAGAAACGTGGAATACCTTATTACTCATAGACAAGCTAGGAGAAGGAAGTTGGAAAGTGGATTTTTACCCTTGGAAAGACATTTAATCTGTGCAAGTACCCTCTGGATGTGATATTGAGCTACACCCATTTCTACTATGTTGCAATGCTTACCTAAACACCTATCTTGAAATAGCCGCCTCCTGTTCCTTTACAGCCTTTCCTTCCACAGACATTCTACAAACATACATTTGGATGACTAAATTTACAAAAAGAAAAAAAAAATAAGTATCACAGTATAAAGATATCCTCTGTCTATGGCCATTTGACTCTGGTTTCAACACCATGTTGAAAATGGTCTTTACATGACAGCTAGCATTGCATACAGGGATAGCAGCAAGGAAAAGATGCAGGCCAAAACTCACCAAGTAAGAAGAGAAGTTACAAGAATTTACCTTACATGATTTTAACTCTTTTGTCACCAATAGAAAACAGTTTAAGTTCTGCAAAAGAAACACAAAGAAATCTGAATTCTCAGCAGTGTTGTGTTTAGCAGCCTGCCACACAAGAATCAACATAACGCCTTTGCCTTCTGGCTCCTGTGCCTTCTCCTTTAGCCTCAAGTTTTCCTGCACTTTCACAGACATGCAACAGATGAGAAAGTCTGTTCATGTCTGTATTCATCTGGAGCTTTGTTTGGGACTTTCTGTATCACCTGATGCCTTCCTTTGTCCAGCAAATACTGCTGAACTGACTGAGCAAACATAATCAGACCACCTGCCAAGCCTGCCTCTGGCTTGTTCCAATAGAAGGCTGGTTTTTCTGAGGATTTTCTTGAGTTGCTTCACTGCCAGTATGCTCCAAGCCTGTACTATCCACAGGATTTCTCCCAGAGAAAAATCAACAGCTTTATTTACATCAGTGATGGTACAGGCTGCATTCTGTGAGCCTCACAGTTTTTAGCTCTCAAACTAAGGAAAGCAGCCCAACCTTGCTATAACATTCGATCAAACACACACACTGTTGCTTGCCAAAGGGTAAAGATTCCACCAGAAATTGCCAGCAACCCCAAGGTCTGTCAGGCAGAGCATTCCTGCCTCTCTACTGCAGCACAGAAGAGTGGCCCCAGAGAAGCTTAGGGTGCAGGCATGGCATGCAGCTGTGATGCTAGGACTGTTGCTGTCATTCCCACTCTGCAGTCCTCCTGGGGACAATGCAATGATAACCTGGGAGTAGGGTGACATATTTTTTTAAGATTCTACTAGCAGAATACTACCCACTAAGCCTGCAGGGGGAAATGTAGTTGGCTCTCCTTGCTATAACATTCTGCAAAACTTCTAAATGAATTATCTTGCTTATCATCTTCTGCAGATAATCAGCTTCAAGAAGCTTGTATTTTACTTCATCCTTCAGAAAACTTTCTTACGGCTTTCTTTTGTTTAGAACAATCTATCGCTATCTAGTTTTTTCCTTCTAATTCCATCAAATGTCTCCAGCACATTCGACTTGATTCTTGCCTGTTTCATGTGCAGCTCTAGCACTTTATTTCTAAACATCTGAGATGTACTGACAGAGCTCAAAAATGACCAAATACGAAAGCAGTATTTGCTTATAGCTCTCTGCTCTGTGCTACACTGGTTTGAAAGCATTAAACAACAGAGTCACAGGAGCATAAAAGAGGTAAGTGTAAGGAGCTGAACAAACATGCACATCATTTTTAGATGCTTTACATAAACATTTTTTGTTCAGAAGTTAGAGTTACATAGAATTTATACTTTACTGTATTCCCTATTACACAAGAGAAACCAAATTAGCAGAGGCAGAACCAGAAAGAACAAGTCTGCTTTATCATTTTACATGCAGTTAGGACATGCCAAAGATAACTGAATAAACTAGGTTTCAGTTCAACAAATGAAGTTGCTTAATAATACTTCTCTCAGAGAGGATGCCCAGAGACCCTAAATGTTTTAATGACAGATCTTCACAGTACCAGGTGTTGTCAGTGGAATTGTGCCATTTTTTCCTGTGTAGGACATTCAGAGAAGAAACCTAGCTGACATGAATCCACTTGCAGGGCTAACCTAGACAGCTGTGAATTGGCTTAATCTCAGCTGGCAACTGTGAGCCGTTACTAACTCTCTCACAGTGGTATCTGGGATTATGCTAAACACAGCAATTTCTTTGCTCTAGTGGTTTAGTAGACCTGCCTGGCACCTAGGTTACAAAACCAAGAGACATTGTTGCAGTACACAAAATCCAAACACACCATGCATGCAAGATTAACCTTGTGGTTTAGCTAAACCATGATGTGCTCTAACTCCAGATCTTGTCTTGTTACCTCCTACTCTGCCCAATTTTGCTGCTGCAGAGTCCTGCAGCAGAAGAACAATCTCTGAGTTAACTAGATTAATAAAAATTTCCAAAATCACATCTTATTTCAACCCCATTGAAAATGTTACTTGTGAAATACCTGCCAGAAACATTGATCTACCATGAAACTGTAGGGCAGACAATGGCTTTTCTGTTTAATGCTTCACAGATGAGGGTTTTTTAAAATAATTTCCCCTGTTGCCACATGTTTGAAGATTAGTGTTCCACCAGAACCACCATCTACACTGAATATTTCCATTACCCAAAACAATTCCAATCAATTTTTCCCATACTTATGACCAAACCAGTCAGGATTTTTGTAGCTTTTTTTTTTTAAACTGAAGTTCACACATTGAAGAGAAACTACTACCCACCATTCCAAGAAACATGGCCATCATATCTGTGTCCATATTTATGGTACCCAGCATTAATGTGATGTCTGGAAAACGGTACATGTGCAATCCACCTTTATGTAGTTCACATTTAGCTTTCTCTTACCTTTACAGTGTAGAGATACTGTTATAACTAAACTCCTTAGCCACAATTATGTTACTTACATTAGCAGTGCATGCAACTTCATTGTTTACAGACCCATCCACAGATGCAGAAATCAATGCAATATTCCCACTAACACTGGATGGCTTTAGTCATCCTATGGATATCCAGCAAAGAGTAATACTATCATAGAATTATAGAATAGTTTTGGTTGGAAGTGACCTTAAAGATTATATATAGCTAGTGCACATATAATAGTTCTATTCATTTCACCACAGTTTTATGGCTGAAATCTCCAGATGGCCAGTCCTTAGAGATATCTCTCCAAGTCTTATTTATGTGTGACATTCCAGGGAGCAACTGTGGCCTGACGAAAACTACTCATGTCACGCTACGGATCAAAGGAACCTGACAAAAAATGGTTCACTCTGATATACAGAAGTGGGTGCTCAGCACAAACAGGTATGACAAGTTCTCTTCATTACTGCAAAATTGTAGAAGAAAATAATTGACATAAAAATGTACTATCTAAAACAGCCCTGGTGAAGTGATGCTATCTTGACCTCAACAACTGCTAACAAAAATACTGCTGATGTAAAAGTGTAGCTTGTTCATGATGCTCATATGGACTTAGTTATCATTCTCATCAGTCATGAGATGTCACCTGACATGGCTTATTCTCCCCTGGAAAATGTTCTTCAAATTCCACTATGCCCTGTGAGGATTTTCCTTCCACAATAAAAGTTCAAATTAAAGAAAATACCTAAATCACTGTGGGACACAGAATACTGTAACTGACAGACTCGGCAGATTGCATGGCATTTGTGCTGTGGAAGCAGTAATGGAATGAGTTATCAGACTACACACGGCTTGCAAAAAAATGTTGTAGAAATTCTTAAGATCAGCATGTAATCCAGTCATACACCTGTGGCCTGTAGCTAGAGCTATGAACTGACACTCAACAGCTGACAAGAACAACAGACTGTAATCTGAAGATTCAATTCATATGTATTCTGCTGATTCTTACAAATAATGTATTTGGCAGTATTAGAAAGAACTAAAAAGTTATTCAGTGGCTAAACACAGCTTCAGTCAAATGACAAAGTCAAAGCCAAATTTTCGGCCTTGAAACTCTGGAGACACTGATTTTTATTTTTTTTAAACCAATATAAATTGGCAGATCAGTGACACAAGGACAATGTTGATCTATCAGCCTCTGTTGTGGCACTTTACTGGGAGCTCTAACTTGAATCTCCACATCAGTACGTATCAGCTGAAACAGTCCCTTGCCTGGCCCATGCAACTGAACTTCAGCCTGCTGGTTAGACATAGCCAGCATGCTCTCTGTGGGAGAGAGAGACTTAAGTTAGTTACAGTCAAATACATTCCAGATTATTTCTTTTTAGGCCTGTACCAGAAATACAAACCTCAACTATCTCTGAAATCCTACTATCTCTGAAATCCTACTATCTCTAAAATCCTACTATCTCTAAAAGATTGCATTCCTTCAAACAGAAGCAGGTGAAAGCAGAAGTCTCTTAATGTCTGAGCACTGTGGTGACTATACTCCGTTTTTGTTGTGTTACTTGTTCTAGTACAGTCAGATGTATATCAAATGGACAGACACACCTGGCATGTATTCATCCACTGAAAATACAAATGCTAGCTATCAAGATTCTGGTCTGAAATAAGATTATTCCTTTCAAATATAGTGGGGGTTATTTTAGATTCAGAAAATGTATAAGAAATAGGCATAAGAAATAGGATAGCACCATTAGGCCTGTAGTTCTTACTGCCAAAACCCTGCATATGGAAAGCCCATACATACTGGTATAAGGTCATAGTTTCTCACAAATTTCAGAACTCAAATACTTATTTAATTTACACACTCACCCTGCTGCAAGCCTATATCATCTGCATTTTGAGAAGCAGAACACACTTGTTGACTAAGTCGTGTTCAACTGACAAACAATAGCTTTGAAGAAAGTAACACTTGTATAAGATATATGTATGTAATGTATAATGCTCTCTAGAAGTGCTGCCTGTAGTGATTCTTGGTAATATTTATTCTTAGCAATTCCTAAGTAAAAGAAAGGTATAAATTGCCAAAAAAACTGAGTGGTGCAAGCAAGCCATATTATTTTCTTCTCAGTGCACTGGTCTTGTTAAGCCTCAACATTTGAAATTTGACTTTTTTTTTTTTTTAATATATATTAAATGGGGACACTGCAACTGAAAACATTAAGACATAATCAAAATCACTGCAGAGTTTTTGATGTCGCAGATACTGCATCAGGAACTGATTGGATAATAATCAGTCACCATCAGTTCCTAATGCATTGCCTTCAGCATCTAAACAAGCATCTATGAGTTTCCAGTATGAATGGCTATGATATTGTGATGATGGCATATATGCTAAATGCCCACCCACCAAAAACACAGTATTGCCTTTAGAGTGAAGTCTAAATGTTTTGGTGCTGTTCAGTGGGACAACCCAATTCCTCACAGATTAGGGCAGTGATAGCAACAGTAGTCACCTACATTGTACCTTATTTCAAAGTACTGAGAAATTATTTACAATGTTCTGCATTAGTAAAACACAGGCACAAAAATGTGCATCCTGATTTATATGTATGTATCTATGAAACCAAATGTAAAAGGATAGAGAGGAATCTTTTCTTTGCTGATGAAACAGAAGCCACACTGAACACAACATACGACATTAAAATGCAACAATCCACTTTGAAACTGAATGAAGCATATCCAATTTTATCAGCATATGATAGCCAGGTAAGTAGAAGTCCATTTATATTAATCTGACAGATCTTTGCTGCTCTTCAGAGTTCTTGCATTTCAAAACTAATATAAGCCTTTATTCAGACCTAATTTGAAGAACACAGCACTCACCAACACAATTCCTATTAATACCACAATTTTTCAGGAGAATGTTGGCTCAGAGCAAAGCATCTGGACCGACCAGTTACACCCACAGATATGCTGTAGATCTCATATCTCTGAGCATACCTCATCCAACACAAATCTTTGCTCATCAATGTACAGCAGAAATCTGGATGACCAGGAAGATGTACAGCAGCATATCAAAAGCATCAGTGACCTTACTCTTGTTAATGTCTCAGAAAGATGATCTGGCAAACATTATCTGCACTCTGACAGAAAGAATATCACCATCACAGTTTTCTAAGGGGAAAGTGGATGTCTAAGAACTTAATTATGATAGACCAGAGACAACTAACACTGGTTTACTCATTGTTCTTATTCAAACCTGAAGCTCAAAAACTTTCAATACAACCTCCTGGTTCTCTTTTCATGAGTTTTTCTCAGTTCTTCTACATTATACTCTGAATAATACTATATATTCTGAATAAGATGCGGGATTTGGAAGTCATTTCGATCCCATAAATTGTAGGTATTTTTTTAACCAGAGTGTGCTGCATTATGCTACATTGGTAAGAGGCAAAACACATATTAATCCATCCTGAATGTAGACAGAGATGAAAAGTGTTGGCAAAGGTTAAATCCTCAAAATGCCCATTTCACAGAAAAAGAAATTTGCACAGCACAAAAGCTGTTCAAAGGCATCACTGTATGTGCAGAGAAAATGACCACCTTCACAAAGGCAGGAAACACAGCTTGTGGTAAGCATAATTTTAGGAGTAGGACAAGAAGCTTGAGGAAGCAGATGTCATCTACTAGGTCAGAAAGCTAGGCGCCAGCTCCACAACACTACAGTTTATACAGTGACACAGAAGTGATTCCAGTTCTTCTGGGGAACCATCACCATCTGTGGCAATCTGTAGCTGTGATCAGATTAAATTGGCACCTACAATCTCCTCCCTTCATGCAGATCCCAGATTTCCTGCCCATGGAGATCCATGCTGTCTCCAGCTAGCACTAAGTTTCTGAGGGAACAGTGTAAAGCGAACCCAAGGAATTTCTTAGTCCTCCTTCTTTCCCTTTCCATTTCCCCTTCCCTTTCCCTTCCTGGAAAAATATTTCAATCCTTCCAAGACATAGAAATGATGACGATTCACTTATTAAAACACTTGTATTCAAGGAGAAATATACTAACCATTTTTAACTATTGCTTCATTTATTTTGACCTTTTCTAGTGCCAAAAATGTATTATTCACATCACATATTAATGAATGGTATAGTTCATCAGGCCAAGCATACACAAAATGAGAGGAATAAGTGCTGCAAAAAAGGAGATAGTAATTGTGATGGTTTGGGAGTTCCCCTCCTCCCCCACACACACTTTGTAAAATGACCCAGACTAGAACTCAGTCAGCTGGAAGTTAAGGAATGAAGCTCTATTTACAGTTTAGTACAATGTACAAGCAGATATATAAACTATATACAGGAATATTTACCAAAATATGCAAGTTAAAGGTAATACAGAAACACAACTCCCCTCCCAGAAATCAGAGACCTCAGGAGGGGCTCCCAACCACTCTTCCACCTTCTCCCCACCCCTATACCTTACCCCAAGGTTTGCCTTATGTGCAAGGTGAATTTTGAGGATCGGTCATGGGGGTTAGCAGAAAAGTGGTTAGTGAAGTTACTTGGCAGAGAGGAGAAGACCAGAAGCTGCTAGACAGCCTGAGACACTGTGCCCAAGAGACTGCTGCAAACCTGAGTGGCTTATCTTTATTTTGAGTTCTTTTCTTATACATCTCAGAAAGCCTATGAGTGAAGTAGACATCACCACTGTTTCCTTTTCTCAGCCTGTAATATAATTTTTTCTATTAAAATATTCCAATTAACCTCAAACCAGTACAGTAATAAAATTCTTTAAAAGCTCATAGTAATAATTAACAGTTATAAATTTATCAAGTATTTTATATGAGAGAGTGAACATAAGTGAGGAGAGGAGAGGTTTGGAGCAGAGAATGTTGCATTCGTAATACTATGATTCCACAAACATTCGTTTTCTGCAGGAGAAGACTATTCCTGCAGGAGACACCACCCGGGCAGCTGGCAATGTGTGGACAAGGGAGCAGAACTGATCCTACACCACATAAATATGCAGAACTATATGACGGATACCGGTCTATGTGCTGTGGCACTTTTAGCTAGCCTCCCCCCATGTTCATACAGCAAAGGGCACAGATTTATTTGTGAAGATCAAAAGAACTGAGCTCTCTGCAGTAAGCAGAGCCTGACGCCACTCACAGATCTAGTGGTCTGCGTTCCTTGACAGCAGGTCTGAAGTGCTCTGAAACCTTTGGCCTGATAGATTCATCAATTTACCTGTGCAATCCAACATGCCGTTATCTATAGACTTCCAAGTATTGAGGATTGGTACTGGCAGGTATGCTTTGGACCCAGCTAAGTAAATAGCACGGTATTATAGGTATCTTCATATCTCAACTAGCCTAAACAGAAATGCTATGAGAAAGAAAATGAGGGAGAAGACTGAAGGGAGCTGATGTCATTGAGCTCACACTGTAATCTCATTCTAGATTGTTTAGGCCTCCCATCTCTCATCCTCTTCTTCTCTTCCTGTTTCTAGGGAAGAAAATAGCCTCCACCCTGCTAATGATCCCTTGGGGAGGCATCATCAAGAGGCAACACTTGCTGCAGCAAAGAAAAGCCACGGCTGCTGCTGTTGCAGTATGCGGCATCAGGCTAAGAACATCTGCAGCCTACAGATACCAGAAATCTAAGAGGGTGATAAAAGAAGCTTCCTCCATGGGAATTCAGATGAGTTAGGGAGGGAATAGATTTTCAGTGAAAACAAACACTGAGCTTCTCAGAACCCCACTAATATCTATGCATGCTCCCAAGAGGAACAAATACACTCAAACAGAAAGCTAGATATTTGGAAAGACCATTTGAATGTGCCATTTCACTGTGAAAACACAGGGCAGAGGGCTTAAGAAGGTCTTGTTCTGTATTCCCACCAGTAGGCACTATTGGGTTCCTCTCAGTTTGCTTTTTTGTAACTTCTTTGCCTCCCTTCTCCCTACTGCATGGCTATGGCCAGCTTCTGACCTCCCTCACTGAAGCCCACTGGAAACAAGTGAGAAGGCAGACCATTTACCCTTTTTTCACAGGTTTGTTCTTTTTTTCTCTTCTCCTTTTTTCACTACCATGACAGTATCCATTAATTCTTGCCGTGGAAAACCTTTAATATCTCAGAGGAAAACCTGCCTTTCCATTACTTGATCCCACTCCCCAATTCAGACTCTGCTAGAGCACAGTGTGCAAACACAATGCTCCACCAGGTTTGTTAATCACAGAGCACCACATTCATTTATGGCAGGTGTGACCTGGGAGAAATCAAGGAGGGAAGAACGACAAAGCATTTGGTAAGCCAGTAATTAAAGACTAACATGTTGAATCTCCCACTCTGCTCTCACTTCTTTTTGAAGGCAATAAGATCCAGACTGGCACTTCATAGGAATCTCTATAGACAAAAAAAAAGTATCTGAGGTAGGTGTTCCCTACAATAAATATCATCATAGTGGTGTCAAACCAAAAGAGCCATCTAATTTGCCTGGAAGTAATAAGACCTAAGAACAAGGTAAATACAGTGGTACTTTCCCAAATACTCTTCCAGGCTCCAACAATTTGTGGCTCATAAACTCCCCAAGACACACATTTCCATATATTTAGTATCCCCAACAAATTTATTTTTCACATCTTTTTGTACTTCTGTTCAGTAGAGGTTCCTTCAAGATTAACCTTGTTTGAAAATTCTTCTTGCATGTGTGTATATGAAAAACAGTAGTTGCTCCTAAAAATGTCTGTAAATTTTACCACACTATTCCACAATTCCTGCAGGTAGTGGCAGGAAGAATGAAGACACAAATAAACATTGTGGGGAAAAAAAGCCTAGGCAATGAGGAAAGGGAAGAAGGTGACTGTAGTGAAACAGGTAATTGTATCAAAAAAAGAGAATCTGTAATTCCTTCAAGGACACAAAAAGGAGTCTTCCAGAGATGTTTACATATCTCCTGCATCTCTGTCCAAGCATCTCAGCAATTACAAAGCTGTTTTAAATAACATTCCTCCACCTCTCTCCTGACTGCATACTTGGAGATGTTTAGATGCCGTATTTATTCCATCAAGCTCACAAAGTAAGTTACACCCATGAAATGTACGCCAGAGATACCCGCTTCAGACAGCAGGGTATGAGTAACTAGCACGGAGGTCTACAGTCTCCTCAGTTTTGGTTAATCCACCTCCCACTTGGAGGGTGGGACTATGTTTCAGCACAGAGAGGGAAGGCACACAAAGCTGTCCACCCTTTCGGATGACTCTACAGTCCTGATGGAGCAACAGCCTGGGGCACACACTGCAGTTCACCACCCACACACATAGGTTAATGCACTTTTTGATGATTCATAAACTCAGATTTAACAGCAGAATCAAGTCTTTTGTTCGTCACTTTGGAATGAAACATCAGTTAACATTTTTTGCAACTGACTGTCAAGGCAAAATCCTGGATTGAAGAGTCCTGCTTATCTAAAAGGATTTTCAGCTACACCCTTTAAGGCAAAGCCATGTCTATTAAAAGAAATCAAGAAAATCCAAGAATCACAAATCCTAAAGATGCAGCTGTGTGCTGTACTCTGTGCAGTCTGTTCTGTCTAGATTTTACAGGGGTCCTTTGTACAGCAAATGCTACTGCTGTGCCACATAATCCCTACTCATTGTTGACTATCTAAGGACGAATTTGTATAATCTTAACTGAAATTTTTTCTGCTTCTGTTATGTTCTTGCTGATTCTTTTATAACAGAGCTTTGAAATTTAATTACTCTTACCAGTTGCAAGCATTATATTTCAGATATGCAAGAGGAGTAAGAAACTTGCAAAGTAGGAGTTAACTTCAATCAAAAACGGAAAACATTAGAAGAGTTTTATTCATTGACAGCTTTGACAAAACCAATTTGAAAGTCACGTGCATCAATTCTGGTTTGCAAATCATTGGAAATCTAACTTCTCACTCCACCCAGCAATTTCTATTCAGTCACCAATTACAAAAAAAAAGGAAGATTTGATGATCAGGGGAGGAGGGCCAGGTGTAAGATGCACAACTGACAGGTGACTTTACTACTAATATAATGGAAAAGACATTTGTAGAGCAGCCTCCCATAAGATGAATGCCCACAGTGTTTTGAAGAGTTACATCAAGAGGTGGGTTTCAGAAGATTGCATCATCACACAGATCAACTCATCTGGAGACCAGTGACAAGTGGCATCCCTCAGAGGTCAGTGCTGGGACCAGTGCTGTTTAACATCTTTGTCAGTGACATGATGGGGAGAGGAATCGAGTGCACCCTTAGCAAGTTTGCAGATGACACCAAGCTGTGTGGCACAGCTGACTTGCTAGAGGGCAGAGATGCCATCCAGAGGGACCTGGACAGGCTGGAGAGGTGGGCCCAGGCCAACCTCATGAAATTCAACAAGGCCAAGTGGAAGGTCCTGCACCTGGGTAGGCACAATCCCAAGCACAAATACAGGCTGGGTGGTGAATGGCTGGAGAGCAGCCCTGAGGAGAAGGACCTTGGAGTCTGGGTTGATGAAAAGCTCAACATGAGCCTGAAGTGTGCACATGCAGCCCAAACAGCAACTGAATCCTGGGCTGCATCAAGAGCAGTGTAGCCAGCAGGGCAAGGGAAGGGATTCTGCCCCTTTACTCTGTTCTCGTCAGACCCCACCTGGAGTACTGTGTGCAGTTCTGGAGCCCCCAGCACAGGAAGGACATGGAAGTGTTGGAGTGGGTCCAGAGGAGGGCCACGAAGATGATCAGAGGGCTGGAGCAGCTCTCCTATGAGGACAGGCTGAGAGAGTTGGGGCTCTTCAGCCTGGAGAAGAGAAGGCTTCAATGGGACCTGATAGTAGCCTTCCAGTATCTGAAGGGAGCCTATAGGAAGGCTGGGGAGGGATTATTTACAAGGTCTTACAATGACAGGACAAGGGGCAATGGGTCTAAACTGGCAGAGGGAAGATTTAGACTAGATGTCAGGAGGAAGTTCTTTCCAGTGAGGGTGGTGAGGCACTGGAACAGGTTGCCCAGGGAGGTTGTGGTTGCTCCCTCCCTGGAGGTGTTCAAGGCCAGGTTGGACGAGGCCTTGTGTAACCTGTACTAGTGGGAGGTGTCCCTGCCTATGGCAGGGGTTTGGAACTAGATGATCCTTGAGGTCCCTTCCAACCTTACCATTCCATGATTCTATGATCTAATGCACAGGGCTAGGATGACAGAGACTATGGACACAGATATAAAATGTATTGCCACATTCCCTTTTTTCAGAGAAAGCTGAAATATTAAGAGTCTTTGTGTCAGCTAACAGAGGACAAATCTTTATGAGGGATAAAGTTCCAGAATATTGTATATAATTGATCATTTTCTTTGACCTCCCTAGAACATTGTGATACACCCAGAGCTAGACAGCCAATATTTGCAAAAAGGGCAGGAAGGAGGTCTGGAAATGCAGATTCTATTAGAAATCTTCTCTAGCTTTACTGTTGTTTGCCTGATGATACAGACACAGTTTTAGGTAATAACATACACAGAAAAAATGTGTACATGTGGAAGCATGTAACTTCAATAGCTCTCTGCACAGCTAGCAATGCAAAGTGTAAACATCCTGTGTGATGCACCCCAAGTAGTCAATCATACATACAAAACCAGACTTTAGACTCTGTCTCTGCAACTGCACATGCCTGTATTCAGAAAGTATCATTTGCACAACAAGCACATATTAGCTAACAGGATTTCTTTCCTCTATGATATTTAGTAAGATAAAGAAAATTAATTTTTATAACAGAGGACATGAATTTTGTTCGGGCACAGGAGCAGGTGCTGACAGATGGAAAGAGACGTACATCCCAGCATTTTTACGTTTTAAGTAGCGGGTTCAAGAATGTTACTCCATGTCACAGAAGCAATGGTTACTGGCTCAAAAACCTTGGCCTCTAGGGTTTTTTTCAGATATAAATAATATCCCATTTTGATCAATTTTTCTTATTCTTGTCGATAAACACTTTTCTTTCTCCTGTCATTTTACATTCTATTCTTGCAGACATGCTAATTTTTATATATTTATATTTGTATTTTTTATTTTTTATATATTAAAAAAACCCTACATTATACTGGTTCACATAAATTTATATTCCATATGAATACTTATGTATATAACCACGCATACAATAAGCAGTGCCAAAGAATGTTAAAAGTTGCAAGTTCAGATCCCAAATGTCAGGATGTGTTAAGACTCATCTTGCACATTTGTACACACTTAGAAAAAAAAGTTGTTTCTACCTCTTAACAGTGTGTATGGAATAGTAAAGAAAAAGTTGTCAAGGCTATACAGGATCCTTTGATCCAAGCTGTCATTGTAATGCATGCTGTCCGCAAGAAAAGTCTGGTATCATCATACTTCTTTAGCTAGAGATCCTTCAAATGTAAGATGTGATAAGAAAACCAGAGTGTTTTTTTCTTTCCAAATGCAGAATTACAATTCAAAGGGAACTTCTAATTTTTGTGAGACAAAACATTAGGGAAACATAAGTTTTTATTCAATTTACCCTAAGGTTACATAACTTAAACCCTCTCTTTGCCATCTAAATACAGAATGTCTGGTCTCTCATTAGAGGAAAGCTTTCTGACAAAAGCTAGAAAATCTTTCTGTAGAAAACTCACAGAATTCATATTCTTATTCATTAATAACATGATTTAGTATTTCCAGTCATCCTTATATTTGGAGTTTTCCAAACATGCCAACTGAGGCACAGTTTATTATCTCTGCCAGTCATTAACTGTAGGCTCTGATAAAAGTAAAAGTGCAATTAATGATGTGATAAATTATATCCATCCCTGGAGTTTGAAGATCACAAGATCTTCTTTTAAACCAACCAGAGGGACAGATTCAAAAACACTCTGTCCAGGGACCACCAGTTTTACAGGCTCTGCTGAGAAACCATCAGTACTGCAAATTCTCCAGCTCCTGCTTATGCACTGTGCTGGCTATGATTGTAACCATAAAAAACTCCAGATGTTTGTGCCAGAGTCCCTTACGCAGACACACAACTGGAACTGGAATTATATAAAGAAACAGCTAAGGCTCACGAAACTCCAAAATATTTCTAGTTTGACCAGTGTGGCCAGTAGGATTGTCATTTCTGTGAATGTGGTATCTGGGATTCTTGGAACTTACCAGTCCTTCTGGTAAAGCACTCACATGTTCTAACTTCCATGCAGGCAGGAATGAAGTTCAAGGAACTTACAAGCTCCCCAGGGCAGCCGGAGGAACTTGCAAATTCAGTTAGACAGATACCTAGTGTTTGTGGAAAATCTCCAAGTCTTTTCAGAAAACAAATCACAGCTCATGACGTTTACAGTGTTTTCCCTGGTGGAACTCACAGTGAGGTCCACTGCAGAGGTCACACTCCCCACTGAATGTGTGCATGAGAACGCGTCTTTCCTGGGAATATAAATTATATTCTTGGATGTGTATCTACAGGACAACATGAAGAAATTCAACAACTGCATCTTCTACTATATGCCTGAAGGCTACTGTAAATGTTGTTTTAATGCAAATTAACCTCCACAGGTAGTCTGCTAAAGACATAATCTCTATCATATACCTCACCCAAAATAAAACAGGTACCAGAGGAGCCAGCAGCTACTTCACATTCCAGCCTCAGTAGTTCTGGAAGGCATGATGAAAGGCAAAGATGTTTCTAAGCACAAAGCAGGTGTTTGCTCCTCTGACAATTGTTTTCTCTTGTTTGAGATATCCTAAACTATATTCTTAATTATCATCAATAAAAAGCACTGAACCACAATAATGGAGGGGAAATGCTGAACCCTGTGAAAGCAAGTGGATATGGGTGAAGGGACAGATGGGAGAAGCAAGGAAAGCAATGCCTACTGCTGGATAGGTTGCATTCTGAAATAAGGAACTAAATATCTCACAAGAAGTGGCAGATGTAACAAAGTATTATCACATTATTAACTCACTATTTCCTCAACTGAAGCATACACACTAGCTTCAGCTGTCATATGTTCATGTCTAACCTTCATAACACAGTCTGTTAAGATTTAAAGACTTAGGCTGTTATTATAAGAATATTACATGTACATCAGTATAATGCATATGATTTAACAGATATCCTACTCTCTGACCATTACCACAGAGTCTAACTGGATTTATTTATCCCTGGAAGTTTCCATCACATGTATCCAAGTACCTATGCAATCACTAAGCAGCTTCTGCAGAGCATCTGCATTTCCCCCACATCAAAAAGCAGTGCTAGATATCACAATCAGCCTCTCCTTTCAGCCAGATTCAGGACAGCCTTCCAAAGAATAGTCTGACCAACACAACTAAGCCAAGATGTCCATTCTTACATTAACAACAAGAGAGTAGCCCTTGGAGGGGAACGGTCACAGAGATAAGTCAACATCAGCCTGTCAAAGACAAGAAGATTTTGCCTTCTTTTCAGGAATTTAGAGAAGAATTTCCAGAGAGAGATCTTTGACTGTACCCTCCAGCACCACCCTCTAACTTCCCATTATGCAGCTACGTTACATCCGTGTCAAAAGGGACTAGTTCTGGTTCCCAACTCCAGCAATAAACTGGTATACCATTATCTTCAGTAATTCTGGTTCATAGCAGTGGGGTGGGGTATTCTTTCAGATTTCTGCAATCCTGTTTTGTGTAGCTTAGCACAGAGAAGCCTCTAGAGAATCCACAGAGACAAATAGGACATGGAAGTGTTGGAGCGGGTCCAGAGGAGGGCCACAAAGATGATCAGAAGGCTGGAGCAGCTCTCCTATGAGGACAGGCTGAGGGAGTTGGGGCTCTTCAGCCTGGAGAAGAGAAGGCTTCGAGGGGACCTGATAGTAGCCTTCCAGTATCTGAAGGGGGCCTACAGGAAGGCTGGGGAAGGATTATTTACAAGGTCCTGCAATGACAGGACAAGGGGCAATGGGCTTAAACTGGCAGAGGGGAGATTTAGACTAGATGTCAGGAGGAAGTTCTTTACAGTAAGGGTGGTGAGGCACTGGAACAGGTTGCCCAGGGAGGTTGTGGATGCTCCCTCCCTGGATGTGTTCAAGGCCAGATTGGATGAGGCCTTGAGTAACCTCTACTAGTGGGAGGTGTCCCTGCCTATGGCAGGGGGTTGGAACTAGATGATCCTTGAGGTCCCTTCCAACCTTACCATTCTATGATTCTATGATTCTATGATTCTAAATACAGCAGATGCTACCAGAAAGGCCCTTACACAGCTTGCTTTTCAAAGCCCACACTTGTGTGGTCATAGGTCTGCCTATATTTCCAGGACTTCTGCACACAAAGAAGTTGTTTTTTGCTTTCTAAATAGCATTGCATTCATTAAAAGGAAAATTAAAGCAGCTGTAGGAACATGAATAGAAGTGAGATCTATTGATAAGCATGGATAAAGAAAAATCCAATTCATCAACAGTCCTTAAATTCTGCTCATGACTTCTCTGAGCAGAAGTCTTCCATCTCATGTAAATTGTCTGAAGACTCTGCACGGGTAGTAAACATTGATTAAAACTGTTTGAAATCAATATTATCTTTACTTCAAGACTTGCCAGGTTCAGACTTTTTCCCTGAATCCATTCTACCCAACTTTCTCTTGAACCAAAATGAACATGAAACCACATTTTGAGCAGAATATGCAGCAGCAAGTTTAGAAAAGACCAGAGTATACTAGGAGAGAAACGTTTAACCTTCTTCACTAACCAGTCTAGCTCTTCCTAACATGACATGGAAACACTTTTGTAGTCATTACAAAAACTCACCTGCTGTTCCAAATAACTCTGTGAGAGAGGGGTATTCAATTGCTTTGACAAGGCAACAAATGAAGCCTCACAAAGGACAAAATGTTTGTATGTAACAGTTTGCTAATCGCTTTTATTACTTACTCCAAATATTTTCTCTTTCATGTAATTCTAAAGAAGCACATTGACTTAAGAGAGGTGAAGAGTAGTTATCACCACACCTTAAAACAAGAGGAAGATCAGTTTAATTGGATATACTATGTTAGAATGTGCTGGTGCTCTCCATTAAGACATTATCTTCCTTTTTTAAGGTGAGTCTGTTTAGAGAATTCATAATTTTGGCTCATTTCACCCATGAAGGTCTCTTTCTTCATGAACCAAAGCAGAAGACTATGCAAGCTAGAAGAGGATTAAAGTAGCATTCCGGAAACAGTTCTTTAGCAGGAAATAACGTTGGACAAAGCCATCTATTTCAATAGCTTCAGACTAGGGCAAGTTCAGCTATGAAGCTACATCCTAGTTTCATAGATTATTTCTCTTCACACAATGAGCTGAAGTAAAAATTCAAATTTAATACACTGAATTTTTGGAGCAAGCTCTGGATGAAAAGTCTGTGGAGCTCTTTGTGGATTGTGTGCTATGAGAACTGTGAAAGACCACCTCCCCAGGTGGCACTATGTTTGTGCTCTATGTCTAATATTCCATATCCTCCACTGTTCATCTGACATTTGCACTGTAACTGTAGAATCCCTAAAAAAAAAAAATTGCACATTTTGGTTTGCCTTCCAATAAAGACTCTGCTTTGCAGCCACTGCTAGCAGAGGTAGACAGACCCACCTCACACTGCCATTGTGCCACTAGAGGGCAGCTCTACATTTCTACATCTTTTCATTATCTCCATTTCATTGCATTCCTGTACAATGGACGCACAACAGATAAATTCAGCTCGAAAATATTATAAAAGCCTTCTTTGTTTTAAAGCAAAACACAGTGGTTACCATTTCATTCGCTAGTTCATCATGCATATATCTTTGAAGGCCATGCAGAAGCCAGTTCTGGGTTCCCCAATTCAAGAGACACGGGGAACTACTGGAGAGAGTCCAACTGAGGCTACAAAGATGATTAGAGGGTAGAAGCACCTCTCTGATGAGGAAAGGCTGAGAGACCTGGTGCTGCTCAGTCTGGAGAAGGGAAGACTGAAAGTGGGTCTTATTAATGTTTATCTAAAGGGCAGGGGTCAAGAGGATGGGGCCAGATTCTTTTTTGGCGGTGCTCAATGATAGAGCAAGGAGCAACTGAGCAATAGCCATAAACTAAACAGGAAGTTCCATCTGAACCTGAGAAAAAAATTCTTTCCTGTGAGAGTGCTGGAGCACTGGAACAGGCTGCCTAGCAAGGCTGTGGAGTCTCCTTCTCTGGAGAATTCCCAAGCCCACCTGGATCCAACACTGAGCAAATTGCTCTGGGTGAACACGCTGTAGCAGGGGCAGTGGAAGAGATGATCTCCAGAGGTCACTTCTAATCCCCAGCTGACAGACTGAGATTCTGTATCTTTGTGTGCAGATTTCAAAAGGACCTATGCTGAGTTAAGTCTTTAATGAAGAACACCACTGAGGAAACATTTGTATATTTGCCAGGGGGATGTTTGTTTCCACAGTGCATTTCCAATCTCACAGGCTTATGGTATTTTCTGCTGCTTCTAAGTCCATATGCTTTTAACAGCAACAATAGCAATTCATCGAAAATCATGGTTTTAAAGGTCAGCATTCTTTTAATACACACATTTACTTAAAACCACAAATCTATGTTAAGCAATTCTCACCAGAAAAGAACTGGCTGGTTCAAATTTCTTCATTCTTCCCCCCCGACCCCGCTATCAACTCCCCTATCATCTGCATAAATCTCTGCCAATGTTAGACCATGTCCTTAGATCAACATATGCACTTAGAGTTGCTTCTCTGTACATCCTCCTCTTTAAGATTCACCCATCAGTCAACAAAAGACTGCTGTCAGTCACATCCCAGGATCTGCCTACAGGGAGGGCAGTCCCACTTACCTCATACTCAGCCACATTCCTCATACAAGCTTGGGGGATGGCAGGGTTCACAGTAACTTTCCACTGAAAGTGAAGACAAATTTCTATGGGTCTCTAATCACAGATCTGTATGGATAGAAACCAAAAATATCACAGAATTGCAGAACATCAGGGGCTGGAAAGGACCTCATAAGATCATCTAGTCCAACATCCTTGCCAGAGCAGGATCACCTAGAGCAGATCACACAGGAACACACTGAGGCAGATTTTGAATATCTACGGAGAGGGAGACTCCACAACTCCCCTGGGGTTCTAGTGTTCCATCATCTCACAGTGAAAAAAAATTTTCACCATGTTTGCATGGAACTTCCTGTGCCTCAGCTTCCACCAATTGCTCCTTGTCCTGTCATTGGGGATCAAGAAAAAGAGCCTGGCTCCATTCTCTTGGCACTCACCCTTTACANTGAGGCAGATTTTGAATATCTACGGAGAGGGAGACTCCACAACTCCCCTGGGGTTCTAGTGTTCCATCATCTCACAGTGAAAAAAAATTTTCACCATGTTTGCATGGAACTTCCTGTGCCTCAGCTTCCACCAATTGCTCCTTGTCCTGTCATTGGGGATCAAGAAAAAGAGCCTGGCTCCATTCTCTTGGCACTCACCCTTTACATGTTTATGCAAAAGCTCACCTCTTAGTATCCTCCTCTCCAAACTAAAGAGACCCAGCTCCCTCAGTCTCTCCTTGTAAGGCACATGTTCCACTTCCTTAATCATTTTTGTGGCTCTACGCTGGGCTCCTTCACGCAGTTCTCTGACCCTGAACTGAGAGGTTCAGAACTGGACACAATATTACAGATGCAGTCTCACCAGGGCACAGTAGAGGGGGGAGAAGAACCTCTCTTGACCTACTAACCACACCCCTTCTAATACACCCCAAAACGGTGTTGTCCTTCTTGGCCACAAGAGCATACTGCTGGCTCATGGTCAACATTCCATCCACTAGGACCCCCAGGTTCTTTTCTCCTTCACTGCTCTCCAACAGGTCAGTCCTCAACCTATCCTGATATTTGGGGTTGTTCTTTCCCAGCTGCAAGACTCTACACATGCCCTTGTTGAATTTCATTCAGTCTCTCCCTGACCAACTCTCTGGCCTAAGTCTCACTGAATGGCACAACCTTCTGCTGCATCAGCCATTCACTTCAGACAAGCCCCACAGAGGCTTTATCATCCCATGATTTTCTTTTTAAATGACTAAACAGACAACACATCATGTTACCACATCTCTCACTGAAAAGTTCCCCTCATTTTGGTCTCAGAAAACTCATCCAAGAGCTGCAAGGATTACTAGGACTTCCAAGCCAGCCGTTGGTATTCTGCCATCATAATCAAGGGAAGCATGGATTGAATTTCCAGCCTCATTCAAGGACCACTTCTGACCCCATCCATAACACACCTCACACTACCACATACATTTGGTGTAATGGAAAAGAGAATTTTTTCTGGGACTACCATATTAAATTACAGTAAGAACATCCCACTAATACTACTAAGATGTAGAAGTTCCTTTTCCTATTAGGAGCCCTACATATGAAGCTATACAACTAAATACTTTTATTGGATATCTTCCAACCATGAATGGAAAAACACACAGCCAAGAAAGTTTATTTTTAAAGACACAACAAAGGTCACCTCCAGATTAGGCCAGATTGCATTTTGTCTCACATTTTTTGAAACTTTTCAGGAGATTTGTTGTGGCATTCCACAGTACTCTGGGAAAAAAAAAAGGCAAAACATACGGTGTAGAGATTGCAGATGCAAGAGTTGAACACTTCTCTTCAGAAAACACCAACTTGCAATAACAAATCTTGCTATTCACAAGAGAATCATTGAGTATTGCAAAACTTGATAATTACTGATTCAGACAGATTTAGGGAAAACATCATCTTAAGTAATCAGGTCAGGGCACTGCTGTTGATCACAGTGTTGGCGAAAGAAACAGTTTCTTTCTTCATATCTTTCATCAAAGTTTAACATTTCATAGTATTTAGCTTTTAGCACTTCATTGGTCCAGACCAGTAAACAAGTGATGGCTGGAGAAATACAAGCACACATTTCTATTTAATATAATTTCATGATTCACTTACACCATTGACATACATTTAAATCCAAGTTAGTAAAATTACCGAAGATCCTCAATAGTTGTAAAACAATTTATTACTGCTGTTAATAAATCCCCAAGATAATTAATCCCTTAGACAGTCTGTCATAAAAGGTGTGCTGTGGCATGTGTTACCAACTGAGAATAGAGATTTCATTCAGATCTCAAGGCAGACAAAAACCAAACCTACTTTGTGAAGGATGTGTATGTCATCATTTCTTCCTGGAAAATAAAGGAGGAAAAGACAACAGCTTTTCTCTAATAAAGTTTACTGCAAATAAATGCGTTCCACTTTCTTCCATGCCCCTATATTCTTTGCCTGACACTGGGAAGCCTTTCTAAAAAGGCTCCAGTGCAATGAAAGATCTTTCGACTTGAAGTACTGTAATAACTCCTGTTTACCTTCCTCTTCTTAAGAAAACTTATCATTTTTGTATAGTTCTATTCATAAAATTTATGTGCTGTCATCACAAAACTACCACTAAAACAGACAGAATGAAATGTTGTCTTTGCAGGCTTTCTAAATGAAGAGACTCTTTTAAGTACTGTATTAAGCACACACTTCTTTATAAGACATATCCCTGCAGGTAAGATCAAGACAGTGGCAGAGTAGTCTTCAATATTTAAATGATTGTCAAGAATTCAGAGTAGTCTTGAGTACTTGGATGATGACTCAGAGTTCAGAGTACATTGCCTGTTACACTGAACCCACCCTTTCCCATTGCATTTTCTGTGACCTTGTGATACACACGCAAGTTAACACACACACACACACACTCACACACATCAGTTACACTCTGTTTCCACACAGGGTGAGAGCTAATTCTGAAATAAGGTAAGTTCAGTAATTATTACAGTTTCCTGAAAACAGTCTTAAGCAATGACTCCACTGAATGACATCACGGACCAGCAGCCACAGGTTTCTCTTTTTATTTTTGGCTAATCTCCTTTTGAATCAGCATTGATTGAAAAAAAGCATGGGAAAAGTAAGAAAGGTCATTCTTCACAACCACAGTGCCACAGTCTGAAGGCCAGAGTCACCTCCATAGATTTTGTGCCCTCCTCTTTAAAACAAAAAGGAATTGATGAGCTACCAGCAACTGTTAAGACATGGCCCCAAAAGCCATTATCCACAGCTACTCACAAAAATGTAACAGGCTCCTCCTAACCCACTGCAGTCAGACCACAAGAGTTTCAACTCATCTCCAGCACAAGTGTATGAATCTGAGCCTTGGTCCTAAAGTGACAAGAGCAAAAAAAAAGCTATTCTGCATCAGGAAATATTTCTGAAAAAGCTACAGTTCAGTGAAAGGAAGTCTTCCAGCTCCAAATGAAACATAGGTTTAATTAACTCACGCTTCTTAGTGTCCACCACTTATTTAGATACACCAGTTGGGAGCTCCAGTAACGTTCAAAGATTTGTGCATGAAATGCCTGCCTGAAAGATTAATAAATTCCAGGGACTTAATAACTGAGGCAGATGATTACTAATCCACAATTTGCTGACAAAATGTTGAACCAAAAGCTCTTCTTTGCTTTGAGAAAAGCCATGGCAAGTTCAATCAATTATGCTTTTCCTGCTCTAGTGTTTTCTCACAGATGTTGAGTTTACATGCTAAAAGTACGGGTTTTTTAAAAATACGTATTTGAAAAAGGATAATGCAGAAATGACCAAACTCTAAAATTCTGACACATTCTAATTACTGCTTCTAGAAGTGAACATTTCACGGTTTAAAGTGTTGTCAAGCATCACGGTGAGAAAGACACATTTTTCCAAGAGTTAGGCTGGAAAACAAAACCCTTCTCTACATAAAATTGGATACAAGGTAATAAAGAGGGGGTCTGGAAGTAAGTACCAGTAAGATACAGAGTAGCATCCAAGTAAACACATTCCCTTCCCTCCACACTGATGTGAGTGGCTTTTTTCCCACATGCCCCCCTTCTTGTTACTATTTTATGAATGCAGAGAAAGTCACACAGACTGCTGCTGCAACTGCAATCTGGTCTGCACAGCGGCCAGCGCCTGTCTTACAGCATGTACCTACCCCTTATCTTAAGTACACTGAATTCACGTTCAGCAAAACACTAACACTTTAAGGAGTCTTCTGCAGGAAGTGGAAGCACGATGTACCAAACACTCCTGGACTAACACAGGGAATGACAGAAATACAACTTCTAAGAACTAATTCATATGTGGGAACCTCTATAAGTGTGCTCTTTTATAGTCACCTGCCAACCTCAGGAGCTACCAGTCTTTCTGGGAGGCAGAGGGCGATAACTCAGGTGTTGCTCTACAGCTTTCAAAGAGGGACACTTTAATATCTTAATCTCCTGAATTGTATTTATGACCTGCAGCTGTGGTGCCAAAAAGGGCCAATGGCCCCATACACACTGAGGCTATTGTTGGCATAACAGAGCTCTGAGGTTTCTTGAGTGACACAAGCATGTTAACTGAGCTACACTAGGCTGCTCTTGATGTGAGGCGAGAGGAGCTTTTATTTTTCTTTATATCGATTAGTTTAATTTGGGTCTTCGTCACTTGGTATTAGCAGTCCTCTATCTACATTTTAATAGTCCTTAATATACAGCAAGGCATGAGTGCACAGGAGTGAATTTCTCAGGACTTCAGGTTTATAGGGAATGAGAACTTGAACAGATTAATAAAAAAAGAATTCCCATGATGCACAAAATTCAAAATGAGTATATGTGATGGTTTGGGAGTTACTCGCCCCACACACACTTTGTAAAATGACCCAGACTAGAGGTAAGTTAAGTGTTAGTGTATTACACTGATGTAATACTTGCTATTGCTCTGCAGCCATATAAAATGGACACCTCAACGACTTAATGCAGAGGTGTTTCCACAGACTCATTCTCAAAACCGAGTTTTTCCGTGAGGTGGTAAAACTGCTACAAAGCACATTATGGGAGCATAAAGAGACACAGATATTTTTCAGTCTTTTCCAGAATTTTTATGCCTTCCAATCACACGCAAAGAAGGGTGAGAAGAAAACCTGCTCAATCTCACAAAAAAAAAGAAAAATAACCACAGTTATTTTTATTCCGCTTTCTGTATACAGCTGACAGCACTAAGTAACTTTAATATATTAGGGAATTAAAATGCTCTGATACATATCCTTGAGTATTAACATGCAAATATTCACCAGAAAAGTTCTGTCAACAATAATTAACAGGTTAACTGGGCAGGTTGTTTGCCAAATCCTCACACACACACACAACACAAACACAAAATGCTGCTATTTTTCCAGTATTAATAACTTTTGCTCTAAAGGGAAAGAAAAGGAAACTCAGAGAGGTCAGAGGATGCTTACAAAACCACAATATTATTTAACACATCTACTGATCCTTATATTTCTAAAATGCAGAATAATCATTAGCTAGAGCTCTATCCCACAAATCTCTTCTCCTAAAGTCCTCTTGCATTGCAGCATTTCTGAGATGTCTCATTTTTGTTGTGCCAAAAATCACAACATTGTCCTGCGATTCTGCAGAAAGGATTAGCTTGAAGTTTTCAAATATGAGTGTCTGTCTTGAAGGTGTTAGCACCTTCTGAAAATCAGGAATGCCCAATGTCATCTTGACTACATGGATGGAAAGTAGAAACAAGATAGAATTTTCACTCATTCACATTCATTTTTCTCTCTGAAACATGATTGTTGCAGTAGATTAAGTTCTACCTGATTCAACTTTTAGTTGAATCAACGGCAAGGTGCCCACAGCAGGCCTTATCACTGCTGTCTGAACTCATCCTCACAGATAAGTGTCCAGTTCCACTGACTTTGAAAGGGATTGGGTATCAAAGACCATTAACTGTCTCTGCAAATTCTAACTATGTAAGTGAATGCATCACTTTCCTGTGCAAGCATCATGTATTTTCTTCATTTCACAGAGAGTATACCAATAAATAGATTGAATTATATGCACAAAGCTTCAAAAGAAGCAAAAAATAGAGATGAAATCCACCTCAAACATATTCTGGATAATACTGGATCTGAATTCTGGCATTTCTATTTTGCCTCTTATTCAGAGCAAGGAACTGCACCAACACAGTTTAATCAGAAGAAAACTATGTATTTCACTTAGCATTTTGAGTATCAGGAAGGTTGTCCATTCCTGAGATGAGTTATAGTTCTGTGAAAGGGTTCTAGACAGTTCTTATTGTAACAAAACTGGTTGAAACCTAGTACAGCATAAGATTTAAAACTCCTGTATGCAGAAAGCATGATTTTCCAGCAAAAGTAAAGAAGGAATGACAAATTGAGTGTTACAAAAGCCACATATCTACATCGATGCATGTTTCCTGGTATGCTGTTTCTCTTATCTAGAATGAGAAAAACAGAGAATAAAAATTGTTGATAAAGAGAAACAGAGAAAAGCTGCTACACAGAATAAAATGAATGAATTAGGAAGACTCATAGAAGTAAAAAACCAAAATACAGGAAGACTCTTCAAGCTTCAAACAAGTTAAAATCTTCACAGCAATAGCATGCAAAAGTTAAAGCCCAAATGTTCGTACCTAAGTTCTTACCACATTAAATAGTAATTACTTGTATGGTTAATCCATAACAACAGACATTCCGGGATCGTGAGTAAACTTTTAAGTTAAGGGCCTCAAAGTTATGCCCTTTAAAACACTGAGAAAGCACCTGAAAACCATTTTCTCTTGTTTTTCAAAGGGAAGCCAGAAATTAATGTCACACATAAACATCATCAGGAGTGCTTTACAGTCATGAAAGATACTAATTGCTTGATACACTGCATGCAAACCACATGCTTGACCTTTTAGTAAGAGGATAAAAAATGGCAGCAAGATTGCAGTTTAATATCCTCAGAGCATTTTTAGATGTTTAGAAATTAAATCACAGGTCAGCCTAAGTTAGCCAAAGGCCTCAGCACAGCAAAACTCATGCAACATCTATTATAATTGCAGCAAAATAAAGGCTTAAGTTCTAGGCTACTAGATTTTCTAATATAACTCCCATGCCTTTTTTTCCTCACCAAACTGCAAGAATTACAGGGCAGGAGCTTTCTCTAATTAAGTGTTTGTATCACCTGTCACTTAGGCACTCTACTGCAATACAAAGAAGCAAAGAAGTAATAGTAGATATGTCGAATTTTAATGAGAGGCTTCTGAATGAGAGAATATGTTCTCTCTCCTTTGTTACTGTCATTTTGGTCCTTATTAACTTTTTGTCATTTCAACACCTATGATTAGAAACTGATACAATACATTTTAACCTGTTACTGTTAGCCTTCTATGAAAAGTGAGAGCAATTTGTGAATACAGTTGTTCTTTCAAATTAAGTTTACAGTAAAGTCACACCTCACACCACATGCAATATGCTCATGATACCTCCCCTGAAGATAAATAAACCTGTAAAATCATACCTTAAGTAAAACATTTGTCAGATTTAATCAGCAATAAAATCAGATGTACAATTCCTCACAATTTATCCTCCACCAACACTATGTCATTTCCAAGTTGAAAATTGCAAAAAATGTTGACATTTGCAGGCAGTGTGGCAGAAAGGCAGTTTGCCATGTTATCAAAATAATTTATGTTCTAAAATTCCTGTGAGTCCAACACGAAAACAACATCTCCACGATTCCAGCTCTTAGTTTAGACAACTCCAGTGTTACTTGATATGACATGCTCAGGAAAATAAATCATCTTAAATTGACACTGATAGTCCCCTGAGCTGACAAATACAAGTTGCTTAAATTTGCTGTGTGCTTGCTTTTCTGTTCTAGTGTGCTATGTTTGAAACAGGAAAAGGAGGTCGGATATGGGAGCAGAAAGATTAAACTGCAATTTTGTTTTCTTCATTTTCAGGCTAGCCTCTAGTATCAATCTCTGCTTGCTCTAAATTACGTCCAGCTGTCTATTGCCCCTAGGGACAATTCTAGCAGCCAGAATTAGTTGGGAGTGCAGTGACATTTTAACCACACACAGCCTTCCTTCAGCCTACCTGTCTTTGGGTTTTTGAGGACAATGGGGAGCAACAATGAGTCCCAGGGAAAAAAAAAAAAAAAAAAAATTCATAAAAGTCATAAAGACATACGAGTTAAAGAATGTATGAAAACTATGATTTAAAGAAAGCAAAAACTGAGATGTGACAGAGTTCACTAAAGCAGCGGGGAACAGAGTGAACTATTTCCAGGAGCCAAAAGCCAGTAATTAGGGGGCAGCTTTGCAGGGCTGCCTCAATAGGAAATGTCGCCAGAGACTGTTGCCTCAGAAATGACATGTTGTATGCACAGCAAGAAGGAATGGATGGTTTGACCCCATCTTACATGACATCTTCAGACATTCCAGATATGTAAATAAGTTGCTCTACTGCTGAGCCAATCATTCACATACTTCTCACACTCCACAATATTTCCAAGGTTCTAAATCCTACTGTCCCACATCAGGTAAATTTCCAGTTGCCTCAGCAGGAACTATCTGAACCACAAAATCATGGACTGAATCTGCTACATCCATTTAAAAGATCAAAAACTATCCTTGGCAGAATATGGTATTCCAGCAAATGTATAATACGGTGAAGCCAAGGGTAGGATCTATGATCAACTGGTGGTCCTACATGCCCAAAAATTATATTTCTGACATTCCCTGTTTTGCTCTTTCAATAATGAAAACAAGCAATTGTAGTTCTGTGATACAGGCAATGTTTCCTTAGGTTGTAGATTAAACCAGACCTTCATTAATTTTGACTTAATCCAGAATCCAAGAAGCTAAATTCGGTTCTCATTGTGTGGCAGATATGCCAATGCATTTAATACTCACCAAATGTTGTTGCCAGTACATATAAGTAATGTATGTTATCTTCATTAGATTATTAGCAATGTCTATATTGCTTTCTATAAGCAGAAAACAGTAAGACCCCAAAATATATTAGTGGGCACATCACAAATATGAATCCAGTTTACACTAACGGGAGTCAATAACTTAGATCTCTCACATTTCTAAAAAATGTCATATAGGTTTAAGGGAATATTTTTGGAGCAGAAGAGTAGGTATCAAAAGACAGTTTATTAAATACGCCAACATTTGAAAGTACCTTCTTTAAAAGTACAGTCAACCTAAATTTTCTTTATTACACCATATTGTTACTTCCATACTTTAATTACCAGTGAGGTGTCTTGACTGTTAAGTCCTACATTTTTAGGAGTCCGACTTATCTGTAAGCACAGAAACTGCAGTGAAAGAGGAAAAATCCTGTCTTTTCTCATAAGCACATAAGAATAAAAAAGATAGGCAATACACTGTCATAGCTGAAAGTATTCTGAAACTACCAGCTTGGTAGTTTCTAAAACAGGTAAGAAGTGATTCATTTCGGAGGCAAAACTAATGCACACTGTATAACCATCCAAGAAGCACTGATGTTTCATATACAATCAAATAAATTCTATGTTAAGAATTTAAGATATTATATAAGAAAGCAATGCCAGAGGTCTGCAACCTAGTATGACTTTTTTTCAGAAGATTTTGAGTTCTCCAGGCCCTTCATGATCAGCACTAATGAGGTAAAAACTATTTTAAAAATTAAATAGAAGAACAGTGTAGAGACCTGCACTACTCTGGTACAGAGCCCTCAGAAGCTCTGTAACCAGGAACCTAATTAAAGATCCTTCTTATTCCTCTGTAGAAAGAGTTGCCTGGCATTCTGCTTCTCACCATAACCATGTTGCTTGGTGAGATTAAAAATCTCTGTAACACCTCCTCGTCCCCTCTTCAGTCCAGTAACTTTCCCACTGGGTAGAGAAGTAATGATATTTCACATACTGAAAGGGCTCTTAAAATTAATGATTGCTGAACTCACATGGCGTCTAAAGGAACAGACACTTCCCCTAAGAAGGACTCCTCACAGTTTTTATTTACCAGATTCAGAATGGACAGGAAAATACATTAGTCTTATTTTTTAAAATTTTGAATAGCTTCCCCTGCCAAATAAACACTACATACTACTGCTTCTAAAGCCACAATTCAGTTAAAATTAAAAAATCTATGTATTTATACACAGGATTTAAAAAAAATGCTCCAAGAGCAAGCCCAGCATCCACCATGAAACAATTCATCAAAAGCTCAGGGAACTAGATGGTGCAGTTCCTTTGTCAAGGAGCAGTTCAGCCACCACACCTCAGTGCTCCATGGATCACAGCCCTGCTTCATACAAACAGGCAACCACTCCATATCCTACACCATACACAGTAAGTTGCTGAAGACTGACTACAATCTGCATAACAGACTCAAGTTGCCATTCCCAGAGGGATTTAAAAGATGTGTAGGCATGATGGACGTGGGTTAGTGGCAACTTGGTAATGCTTCATTCATGGTTGGCCCCAATGATATTAATGGTTTCTTCCAACCAAAACTATTCTATGATTTTATGAGTGCCATATCACTTCTCTCCTTCCCATCTCTGCTTTATGGTGCTTCTTCCTTAGATGCCAAGACTCGAAGCCTGAAAGTGCATGACCCATGACAGTCCCCAAAATGATGACTGTCCTGCACTTTCATGGACGTGCCAACTGTCACAGTGGCAGCTGCCCTTGTTGGACACTCAACTGTGTATAAAAATGTGCCACAGACATACCCAGTGTGCATGAGGAGCTCTTGCAGGGTTCAGCAGCTCTCCCTCAGCAGTTCCCTGATAAAGGATGGCAAGAGCTCCCATGTACCTTCCCCTCACCGCGCCTCTGGTAGCTGTGAACACAGCCCCCTCAGGGCACCACCGAACATCCAACCAACGTCTCTCCTCAGAGACCTAATATGGCGGTCGAGCACGCCACCTGCCCCGCCTCAGGGCGCCCCGGCGGGCAGCGAGTGGACTGGCGTGGGGAGCGGCGGAGGGCTGTGCCACACCGCGCCCCGCCCCGCCGAAGGGCTCCGGCCGCCGCCGCGGGGACGGTAGGGGGCGTCCAGAGGCTCCGGTAGGAGCGAGGACCGTTTCTATTTAGCTGAAAGCGTACAGGAGAGGGGGGAAAGGAAAGCGAGTGGTGCCTTCGTCGCAGCGGAGCCAACGGAGGGACGGCGCCGAGCTGCTGCGACAACGCGCCGCCAGGAGCAGAGACAGCCGCTGCCCGCACCGGCCCCGCCGCAGGTAGGACTGGGCAGCACGGGGTGGTTGCGTACCCGTTAGCCCCCAGGCGGCTTTGCGGGGCAGGGCAGCGCGGCCGCGGGCCGAGCCCAGCAGGTGTCCGTCGGGTGCACCTCGGCCCGGCGGTGCCGTTTCCTTGGGTAGTTGAACCCCGCGGCGTGTCTCTCCCGGGTCTCTCTTGACTCCGGTGGCCTTCCTTGCAGAACGACACGCTTTTACCGAAAAATCGCTTTCCCGTCCGAAAAGGTGTGATGGCAGGGCGGTCACATCCCCTTGCTCCTCACCCAGCGCCGCGCTGGAGAGCACCGTTTCGTATTCAGTGCGGCATTAAGTGCCATGTTATTTTAAACTCCATTTACTTATTATCGTTTCCGCCCCCCCTTTTAGCTGGATAAAGCACAGCCGATTGGAAGTGCGGCCAAGCCTCACCCTCTTCTTACGGGAGAAAAGGGGCAGCGTCCCGGCCGCTTCGCCCAGGTAAGAGATGGGCGGACGTCCTGCGCTTGCAGCTGGGGCAGTCCCAGTCCCGGTCCAGTAGACACAGTAGACACTGCCTCCTCCAGTGTAGGAAGGCACTAAAAATATTTCTACTTTATTTGTTGTTTCTTTCTTTCAAGGCTCACGATGTTGACAGCTATGTTCTTGGCTGCTGTCGTTCTTATTGCAGTACATGCGCAGGAAACTGAGGAAACCATAACATATACGGTAAGGTTTAATAGAGTTAGAGATAATTATTGCTTTGCAGGGATTCTTTTCTAAATGACCCTTAAGAAAAAACAAATTTCTTGCCAATGTATAGCATGCAATACAAAGTTCTCTGAGTTCAAATGTTAACCATAAAATAATCCTTTCCTGCGCTGGAGCAGTGTAAAGTTGAAATTGACAAGATTGAGCAAAACAGGCTACAACTGCCTGTTCTGGAAATATTATTTATGTGCTGAGCTCAAATTATGAGGTTTGAATTTTATTTTTTTTAAATCTTTTTTCATAAAGACAGGGTCCATAGGAGCTTCATTTGAAATTTATAGAAGTTGACAGATAATTAGGTCAAACATTCTTTCTTGTTTTCTTTAGGGTATTTCAAGCTGTTTTAAACAAAATTTAAGTAGTTAAAAATTTGGGGCTTTTAATGAAGCATCTGAGTCCTGGAGTGATCATAGGGCTGTTTGTTTCTGAGCTGATTTTGAGCAGTGTTTTTTCATGGCTTGATCAAATAGCAGGAGAATGTTGAGAATGAGTACTGCTTGCAACCAAGTGATAGAATATGAGAGTTAAAGGCCTTTTTATGAGGCATTTTTAATCTGCTTGTGTTCAGTCTTTGGCTTGCATAGTGCATGTCCTAGAAGGAGTGGCAATTACATTGGCTTGGGCTGGGGAAAAACCCTCATTTTCACATCTGATTACAGTTGTAATCCCAGCAACTTGCTTCATATGGGTGGACCTCTGCATATGTGTACAGACATTAGCGCAATAAATGCCACACAAGCAGAAAATTCTGCACACGTGCAAAAAGTTAGAGAAGCAGAGCCAAAGACTGAGATTGTGTCTTATACAAGTAATCCTGCTGAAGTCAGTGGGATGGCTCAAACAAGTAAATATTTCAGAGTTGGACCTTACCACAGAAGGCAGGGCTCAAAGGAGCCTCAAGTGAGCATCAAGAAGTCAGTCATAAAATACTTTAACACTGGGATTTAGAAGCAATAGATTTTTTTGAAGGTCAGGAGTACTTCTGTTTAGAGACTTCTATGACTGTTAAGTCCTATGTATAAGTGGAAACTGAAGATCTAAGTACCACATGGTAATTCAGACTAACATAGGAATCACAGGCCCTCCTGTTCCGCTCTTATTATATATTCTTTTTAAACAATCAAGTGGAGTTTTCAGATAAGCCTGCGCAATTCTGTTTATACCAATGAAGCATTTCTTTCATGCATATTTGACTTGGATTCCTGCATCACATCTCAGTCTTAGCAATTAGCTGCTTCTATGATCTTTAGACTGTAATCTACTGTGCAAAACAGCAGTGCAAAAAAACCTCACCTTCTGCAGATTTTACTCTTGAGATGCTGCTGTTTCTCATGTGCACATTATATTTATTTAGGACTAAATCCCTTTCTATTGCAGAAGTCCCTTCAACTCCAGTGATAGATGGACTTTGCTCCTTATGGCTAAATAGACATTTGCGCATTAACAGGAATTGAGTGATCCAGTAAATGCATGAATTAGCTGCTTTCCTTTGGGTTTGCATTTTTGTAGTTACAGTAACTTTGCTGTTGTCAACTCAGCATGTAGTCACTCCTATAAAGAATTGTAATACAATTTGCTGCCCACTTACCGCTTGGAAGAAAAAGCCTCCAATGTTTCAACTTGCTGCTGCATGTAGCAGATCGCTGGTGTCCCCTGCAAATGAAAACACTATTTTCAATCCTGTTGTTGCCAGTGTAACAAATTCCTCAAAATAACTTGAGGACAGTACAAGAAACAAATGGATCTTGGAATCAGAAGGACAGAGTTGTCACTTGGACAGTTTCTTGTCACTTTTATAGATTTAGGTTGCTTGACCATGACTAATTAGATTAGCTGACTGATTCTTCTTTTTCTGTAGGGCCATTAAATTAATATCCTACACAGCGCTGGATGGATATACACCTACTCTGCACAGCCCAGTTGATTCACTGATGTTTTAAATGTGTCTGCTGCAGCTGGTGGCATTCTGATGCTTTGCAGTTTCTGTAACTGCCCTCCAGACAATTACATTGTTCTGGACAGAGGAATAATGAAGCTGCCTACCTAACTGCAGGGCAGAATATTGAAAATTCTTCCTAAACATAGTAGCCTGCAGTGATGTGAATAATTGCTGAGTAGAGTCTTGTTTGAGTTTTACAAAGCCTTGTCTACATAAGTAGTCCTGCTGTTACAACCTGTAACCATTTATTGTATGTCTTGCAATATAAATTGTTCTTCCTAGGCTGCAGTTCCTGGAGTCATGAAATTACAGCATAAGAATGAATATCCAGCTGTCTTGGGATCCTTTCCTGTTGCCAGAGTACTGGTAGGAGAGAGGGAGGAGTCCAAGGGCATAAAGGCTCATTAGTCCCTCTGGCCAGCAGGCTCCAGGAATGAAAAATGTTCATCTGTTGGGAGGCAGTGAACAAGATCACTTCCTCCTTTTTTCTTAAGAAGACTTTCATACTGGCCAGTTGGATCAGTCTGAAGCTTCACCTTTTCCATGATTCAGCAAATGGCAGATGCCCTAAAATAATGTATAGAAAACAATGTTTTTCCCATGTTGTTCCTCAGCCCAAATAAAACCTACCTACTCATGACAAATTACACCATAGGAACTTCTTGAGATAGAGTCTCTATAAACTCTTACTCATTGTTTCCATACAGCAATGCTACATCAATAGCCATTTTTGTGGCTTACCAAGATAAAGAAGCACTCTGTTTCCATTAGTACCAAGCCCTGAGTTTATTGAAATATGCTTGATGATTATTTTTCAAAAGAAAGTATACTAATTTTTCATTTTCTTTATTTATTTTCTCTATAGCAATGCACAGATGGCTATGAATGGGATCCTGTTAGGCAACGGTGCAAAGGTACTGTAAATAATTTTCCAAGACAGACTTGCCATTAGTATATCTTTAAGTATTACCATTACACACCGTTGTTTTGGACAAGGAGGTATACTTGCATGTCTCATGTAGTTATTTGTATTACTGGCTCTTGCAAAATGTTTGACTGCTAAAAGCACAACTTCTGTTGTTGCTAACCACAGATATTGACGAATGTGAAATAGTCCCAGATGCATGTAAAGGTGGGATGAAATGTGTTAACCACTATGGAGGATACCTCTGTCTGCCCAGAACAGCACAAATTATTGTAAATGAGCGAGAAGAAGCAGCAGCTGAATCCACTAGTGGGCGAAACAATGTCATTCGACGAACTCCAGCTGATCCTCACCGTGCCCCTCCAAACCCAACTCATCACATTCAGTGTGCAGCTGGGTATGAGCAAAGTGACCACAATGTGTGCCAAGGTAAGCAGGGTGCCGGGTGTTTCACTTTCAGTGTAACTGAGGTGTACGTGCTAACAAATCTAATGGCTGGAAAATGACAGCTGGTAATTCCTGCATTTACTAGAATACACTCTTGCACTGGACACAAGCACTTCACAACATGCATTTATTTTATTTACATATATTGTTGTTGTTCAAGGTAATAGAACTTGCAGTTTGTTGTAGCCTTACAGAGCGTTCCATCTATTTCAGCCTAACAAGTAGAATTAATTATGTCGCATTTAGATCCCTAAAATACTTGAATACAATTTTAGTCAAATATTTTGTATTGCAACACAGCAGGTCATATTACAGACAGTTTCTGAGGATTTGCAAAACTTTGGATTTTTCAGTGACTGAATGCTGAATGGAACACAAAATAACCACCAGGTGAACTTTTGCTTAGACCAGATTGTAATGCAGAAGCATGCAGTGGTTTTATTATGTATGAGAAATCTTTCTTGCACAGTAGGAACATCTGAACAGATTGTGCTCTTCTGGTCTTTGAGAGCAGTTATATGCAGATGGCCAGCTTGCTTTCAGCTATAGTCCAGGCGGTCTCTGAAACTATGGAAATTGAGAGTTTTTGTCTGTGTGTATGTACCCTGAGAATTTTGGTGCTGTGTGTGGTGTATTAGCAATGTTAATTGTATGCATTCAGGAACCAGACTCACAAGCATTACTGTAAACAAAGGCTGTTTCATTTATTATTTGATGTAAATAGTTTACTCATATACTTGCTGAAGTAACAAACATTTCATCCATTGTTTTGTTTTCTTTCATAAAAATATAGTCTATTCCTTGTTCACAAACTTGGTTTTCAAGCATGTTAGTGAGATGTCCATGCAAACAGAAAGCAAAGCTTGACCCATGGTTCATCTTTTCCACTTTGTGGCCCGTAACAGTATAATCATATAAAATAGTACTTGAGTGACTATAATCAGAGCAAGCTGTAATACAGAGTGGTAGTTCCTTTCTCCCTAGTATTCGTGTATACAGAATGTTATTTATCACTACTAAGTAAATTCCCTGTCATTCTGAAGCATAGTAATCATCATGAAGGCTGGAAGTTATTTTTGTAGGCAAAGCCTCAGATTTCAACTTCTGGCTTATCTGCTAATGTTTAACATTTCTGTCACTCCAATTCAAGAATGTCAAGTAAAGAACCTATTGCAGGAGGTCAGTACCAAGATCCCCTTAACCCTAAATTTTCTCAGGATTTTCAAGGAAAATCAATGGCAAGGGTGGTAAATTCCTTTTCCCCCCCTTCTTTTAACTTACAATAGCAGCAGAATGAGGAACAGAATACCATGCTCCTGTATTTGATCTGGCATGACCTCCTCCATGTGATGATGTGTTACTGTGGCAGGTAGTCCTTAGCTGGGGAACTGTGGTAAACTGCCTCTGCTTTAGTGCGTAACATCATTTTTGCTTGATAAAATGCAAGTAATGCTAGAACATTTCCAGATGCAAACATTGTTGTTGCTGCAGTAGCTTTGGATGTATAAATTAGGGGTAGTTTAACAGTGTGTAGTACCAACACCTTGTATGTAAAATGAAGGTTGGGAGTTAGGGTTAACTTAGAGACTGACAGCTGGTTGGAGTTTTTATTTTGTTGATTAAGATGATTGGTGATGATAAATTACTATTATTTTACTCCATTATCTGGCTTCCTGAAGCTTGCAACTAAATATTTATATTCAATTCACTAATCTTTGGTTAATTTATAACAACTAACTGTTTTTATAGTACCAGAAGTTTTTAACACAAACTGTGGTGAAACCTTGGGCTTGACTGTGTCATAGTTTTGTTACTAATTTCCTCATGCCAAAATTTCAATCCATATGCAGAAAGCATGGAAATACTGGTGTTTAAAAGCTGAAATGTATTGTACTGAATTAATTCCAGCTGGAAAAAGGGTAGTGGACAGTGTGCTTGAAATAAAAGATAAAAGACTTTTGGAGTACTTAAAGCATGCATTCAGCTTCGTGGTCTTCATACTTTTCACTGCTGAAAATACCGTATAAAATATAATCTTGATCAGCAATGGTCCCACTGTGGATTTATTTAATTATGGTTAAAGGACTTTGCTATGATAACTGCTTGAGGCTCCTAGGGAGTGTAACTTACACACATAGTCACACTTAAGCTTGTTTTATTGTTTAGTAAATCAAATACGAAGTCCAGCTCCTTCTAATTGCTTGCAGATGTATGACATTTTCCTTCCAGTCCAGCAGCACTAAGTATTTTATAACTGATGCGAAAGTGTGGAGACCTCTGTTTAAAACAATAACATGCTCTGAGGAGTTGTATTACTGACATCATGCTAGAGTGTGAAGGGCCTTCTGTTTTAATACAAGTGTCCACTCCCTTTTTAAACACTGGATAGTGAGGGTACGAGAGGCCAAACACACTCGTTGCTTTCTGTGCTCAGGAAAAAAATGTATAAATGACATTAGCCCTGTTGGGCTTTAAGATGTTTCAGTGATGTGCTGACCTTCATTGCTGGGTAAAGCATGATGCAGTGCGCCCAGATCCTGTTTCAGTTCATAGAAATTAAAACCATTTGGAGAGGATCATGATTCTCTAACCCTAATTTAATCTACCAAAACATGGTCATGTGCCTGAATTACAGAAGATGCATAATACCTTCTTCTGACCTGAAGAATACAAGTGAGAATTATGATATTTATTATCAGTGCTGAGAGTTTTCTGTCTGCAACGTGTGTTGTTATTTATTAGAAACTATGTAGCACATGAAGAGCACAGATGGCAGGCTGGTATGAAAGCAGAGGACTTGCAGAAGGCAAAGTCAATGGAAATGACTGCAGTTTCCTATGCTATACATAATTTTTATAACTACTAATGATCAGAAATATGTTCTTGTATAACTATGTTGATGTTAGAAGTATAGGTAGCAAAATTTTCTTGCAGAAAATCTTAAGATACTGTACACAAGGAGTAAATGTCAGTAAATCCATATATTGAAGAGATGAGGTTATTTTGGAGGAAGATCTCTTATGTAGAATATGTACAAAGCACTGTGTTTTGTGCTTCAGCTTAAAACATTTTAAATGTATCGAGTTTATGATGTTAACTAATCCTCCCTTTCCCCATCTCTGTGTAGTCAGTTCACATTTCACTGTCACTTCTAAGTTTTCCCTTAACTCAAAAAGCTGCTGAGTTGGTCACTAAGGTAGATTCCCATATGTGGCACTTGCCAGCACTTTCAGGAAACCATTCAAATGTTCTGACCTGTCACGGCAAGAGATCACTCAAACTGGGAAAAGCAAAAAAATAAAGTAAGAAACAGTCGTGAGCAAATTACTGAGTTAGCTAATAATCACAGTTTTGCCTCATAAAAAACATAAAGAGCTGGACTCTGATGCCTGCATACAAGACTAAATTGTATTTCTAGTGTGGTGTTAGCAGACTCAAATCACAAGAGAGCCTGCTATTGAAGTCAAAAGAAAGTCACCCAATTAATTCAATTTGTCAAATATCGTCTCCAAGAAACTATGACATTTGAATGAAAAATGGCCAAGCAAAGGTACTAAACCTATAAACTTGATAAGGTCAAAGAACTTGTTTTTCTTGTCTTTCTATCATGCTGGCAATACAAGCAATAAAGCAAGCAAACTTTTTTCACTTCTTTACTAGATTACCTTCCTATAGCTCTCCAGTGTCTTTATAACCCTTTATGCTACTGTGGTTGTAAAATACATGTCAAAGACAGATTGTAATGGAGGATATCAATAAGAGAAATGCATTTATCCAGATTAGTTCTGCTTAACACCCAGTGGTGGACATTGGTTGTTTTTTTCCTTCTCTGGGGCTGGAGGAAAGCAATGAGCTTGTTTTCTGTGCTATGGTTATTTTCACCTGCAAAATCATCATAGGGATTTCTTCATTGGTAGAGGGTAGGGGATTTTGTGTTGAGTTTTCTGGTACTGTTCAAAGTAACTTGCCATACTCAATCTAGGTTTTTACCTCAAGAAGTTAAATTAGGCTTATTTGACATATTTACCCTAAATACTGCAGCTCTAGAGTTTTTTTGTGTTTGGGGGCTTTTGGTTTTTTTGGTTGTTTTTTTTTTAATTGGTAGGGGTTTTAATAAGGAAAGAGGGGAGCAACAAAGAGAAGCAGCTCATTATGTTATACTTTCAATACAGAAATCAATTTTTATATATAATTCAAACATGCCAGGAATACACAGCTAAGTATATGAAGGCCATAAAAGTTGAATAAGCACAGGTGCACTCAGCTTGGCCCACTGCAGAACTAGTTCAGGTTGGAGGATCTGGGTGTACCTCCAGCAGGCTGCTCTTTGTTGATGTTTTGGCTGTGGTGCAGACTGTGCTTCTGAAATGCAACTCCTGATGAGCTGCACTTGACCACTCAGTGAGGCAAATCAAAGTGTGTTTTGAAACATGCAAATCAGGCCCTGTTTAGATGAAACTAAACCTGAAATGCACTGCAGGAATGCCGCTAATGTGCCACAACCACTAGCAAGCATTCACGCTCTGGGACTAGAGTAGAGAGAGCCAAGACCCTCAGAAATGCATGTACTGGGACAGCAGAGCCTCTTCACCAACATCTCATCTGCACCTATGAGTCCACATTATTTGTTGATAGGTCTATAATAGTTTCTTAGAGTGGCCCCAGAAATGTTCTGGAGAGCTCTTTGTAAAGCATTGCACCATCCCAAGTTTTTCCTACTTCTTGTGTTTAAGGACTACCAAAAAAAAAAACCACCAAAAAACCACACAACCCACCTTCAGAACTACTTTTTTTAAAAGCCTGAGTTGTGACAAGCTTAGTTCCAGATTTGTTCCTCTCAACACCACAAGACCTGTTTACTTTGAGGATAGGGTGAGGAGAGAGGCTGTGGTAGGAAAAAATAAGGTCTAGTTATCTGGTTTAGGTTGCCATTAGTTCATCAAACTGCTTACTGAGGCACAGTTCATATATAAGTATGTTTGCTTCACCAACTGGAGAATACTTGTTGCCAGTAGTAGCCACCCTAAAAGACTGACTTGCTTGCACATGCCATTTGAATATTAATTACTTGGGAAAGCTGTAGGAGTTTTGCAGGTTTGAGAATCCACAGAAGGATACAAGCTGTGTTTTCACAGCCCTTTGTACTGAGTGTTCAGAGATGCCAATTAATTTTTTGTACATTTTGGGTACGTCATGCAGAGATCATCTTTCATCAGCCCATCCTGAACCAGTTGTTCAGGCTGTTAATCTGTGAAACTGCTGCATTTTGTGGCAAAGAGCCCTTTCTGAAGCATCTCTTTAATAGCCTTGAGGGACCAGAAGGGAGGTCACCAAAAAAAAAAAAAAAAATCTTATCTTGAGGGCCTGTTTTTGGGCATTTTCAAACTCTGACCTCTCTGAATCATCTTCCCATCTGTGCTATTTGCACAGCTGTGAGTGTTGTGTCAAGACCTTGGATAGATCTTCTCTGTTCTGTCTGACCATTTCACTATGAACATCCATCACAAGTATAAATACTAGCAGCTGCTTTTCTTCCTTCAGTTACTTACTGCTTTTTCCATGGTTCTGACCCCTGCAGGAGTATGCTTAGTGCATTGGAGCTAAAGATTCATACCACATGCTAATCATGATAGATTCAGGCAAGCTCCTCAAAGTTTTATTTACCTTAGCTTCTTGAATTGCTGTTGCACAGACAAGTACTAGGCTTCAAGTTTAAATAAACTCATTAGCAGTAAACTCATGGCTTCTCATTCAAGAAAAAAGGACTATACAGTAGTCACAGTGACATGCTTTCAGGTTTGATTTGTTGATTGTAAAGCCTTGTTTGCTTAGTAGCTCTGAGAAGGGTAATGTTTTGACAGATAAAACATAGCAAATGTATTCAGAAGGCACATGGCCTGAATAAAGTCCAAACCTTCAGCCATCTGTCCTCCTTCAAAAGTTCACACTCTAAGCTGGAGGTCTTTTTTATAATACAGCAAGGACTAACACCAGATAGCATGAGGGAAGAATGTGCTGTCTGATCCTGACTGGGCATCCCAACGTATGAGGCACCCCATTAAAAGGCACAAGAATCCTGAAGATAGTAAGTCCTGATAGTATATCAGATAGCATAAAACATAATTTGTGGGAGCACAGGGTGGCTTTTGTTCCTTGTTAAATGACAGCACATATTGAAATTGTGTTCTACAGCACTGCAGGAATACAGAAAGTTTCCCTAATAGTAACAGCAGTGTGAGAGCACCCTGGCAACTACTTTAGCACATTTCTTGATTAATTTCATGACTATACCATTGACACGTTGTGGATAGACTCTTTCTCCCATGCTTCCATAAAAGCTTTATAGCAGTGTTCTCAATCCATTTGCTTTGAGCAGGTCTGAAGCTATTTCATCCTGGACTACTGCTTTATAGTTCTTTAATCTGCTGAGAAAGCTTTCTCCTTTCTCCACTTGCATGCTTAGAGTAATTTTCTTCCAACCAACACTCTTCTTTCCTAGTTTTCAACCAAAGTCTTACTTCGGATTACTTAGTGTGCAATAGAAATGCTCTTTCCTGTGTTTTGTTTTCAATTTTGAAGTTTGGGTTACCAAGGAACCTTTTCTAACACTAGAACATTTCTGAAGGATCTCCACATTACAGACACACAGCTTTTAAAGGTCAAAAACAATTGTTGAGTGTCTGCAGTGGTGGGATTATAATGTATCAAGCTGAAAAACGAGTTTTACAGCAGAAGCTTGAAACTGTTATTTTCCTGATTTTTATTCTCTTTCCAAGTAATTTTATTTTTCATGCTGGCAAAGGAAGATGGCAGCTAGTGCTTCTCTTTGCATCTCTCTGTGTGCCAAAGTAGTCCAAATATAGAAGTGATCATTTTAATTCTCCACTATACCACCTAGTGATGCCTTTACAAAGAAGGAATATCTGCAGCCAAGCAAACCAGCCTCCACCATCACTCGAACCAATTCAACATGTTGCTTAGCCTTGCTGTCTTGACATTTTCCTATTGTCGAGGGCAATGAGAACGCAATGTTTATAGGACCCCATACTAGCAAAATATGTTTTTGTCTGCTGGGAAGCACAATGAGAGAGTGGGGTTTTTTGTCAGTTTACTGTGTTACATCTTAAATATTCTGTGTATTTTACGGTATAGTCAACTATTCTTGTACAGCGCTTTGTCATGGCAATCCTGCATATGTCTTAGCAGACTAAGAACTTTTTGTTCATGGTTTTCACATAACTAGAACTTACCTGTCTCCTTTCAATATACTTAAAGAATATTTATTCTTATTTCCCCTCTATTATATTTTTAGTGCTATTTTTGTCTGGACTATCATAATTTATACATGTTCTGTACTAATTCAAGATTTAAGCATCGTTTGGCTGAAGGATTCTTATCAAAGCACAATTTGCAACATATAACATTCAGTTGGGTCTATCCACAAGACTGAAAGATCTGACCTTGGCTAACAAGATCTCTTCTCTTTGTATGTGACAAGAAGGTATTCAATAGGTAATCAGCCATATAAAGTTCACAGATAAAATGCATCACATTTCAAAGACTATATCTGTTTTCAGATTTGCTAAATTTTTGGCTCATAGAAGACAGAAGACAATAGTTTTGGAGACAAAGCTATTCGCCGTAATTCAATATACAGCAAAATTTTACTTGAAGAAACATATTAAAAGCCCAATAATCCTGTTTGCATGATCTTTCATTTACATTATAACTTCACTAAAAATATAAAAGGCATTTGAAAATTACAGAGCTATGAAGTAGTTTAGCATACATGTAGTCATTATAAAATACCTTTTCTGCTCATTCATATTTGTATTTTGTTGATCTGAAATCATGTTAAAAGGTGGTGCTGTTTGTAAGTCTAGTGGAGAAATGTCTGATCTTTGTTATGTGTAATTATATGGTAAAACTATGTAACCTAAGAAAAAGTTCTTCAGGCCAAGAAATGAGTTAGACCTCTTCTGACATAACGTAACCCAATCTATTAATTAGTCATCTTTTTGAACTAGATATTCAGTAGACCCTTATCTGCTGCTGTTGCCAAATACCTTAAATAAGTAACTTCACCTAAGTGAAAAATGCCCCGCAACTATTTTGCAGTTGTGGGGCAAGGAGTGTTTGCTGGTTATAGTGCATGGTGGGAGGTTTGTTTGTTTGGTTTTGGTTTGTTTGTTGCTTTGAGTTTTTTACATGACATTTTCATTTCTTACTATTAAAACACTAGTTCCAAAGGTGGGAGGAAATAGTACTTATTTGGTTAAGGACAGTGGTGATGACCACAGATGGTTAACCACAGAAATCAGGAAAATTCTTAAATAGAACAATAAAAGATTCAGTGTAGGAAGGTGTATTTCCTGGGAAGAGATGTCTACTTTGGGATGCTCTCAATCTGTCATTATTAACTCCTGATTAAGGAAATTCAGGCTTTTGCCCCTGTACAGACATTATATAAGCCTATTTAAATCAGTTCTGAAAAGGACATGCTGTGGCTGAGCTTTCTTTTACAAGCTGAATTTAATCAAAGTAAACTTCTAGTCTAATGCCCAGTATGATATGATATAAACAAATCTGACATTGCACTTGAGCATTTTGAGTCCATGCCTAAATAGATGTTGTATGTAGTTATCTGAGTACAAATAGAAGTTGTGCAAGGATTTTTATATGCCTGCGTGAGTGGGATTTTTGTTAACAGGTAACCGGTCATAATGTGTCCAATAAAACTTTGGTAGATAATGAAAGCCTCGGAGAGTACGGTGGTTTTTTTCTTAATTTTCAAGCCTGAATGGCTTCAGAAATATTGGGTGCTTCTGTTCATCAACACCAGTAAAATCTTCAGCTTGAGGTTTTCAAAATCAAAGCTTTTGCTTCAAAAAGATGGCTTTTATAAAGGAGAGCTAGCTGCCTTCTGGCCTCTAAGTAAATAATCATCTCCTCTGCTTTGATGCTATTGACACCTAAACTCCACTACCACCTGTAACTTGCACCACAAAAAAGTTGAGTTTCATAAGCCAGACTGCTGTACTAAAACTAGTGTTTGTACAGAGATTTAGAAGGTGGTGGGGTTTTTTAATAATTAAAAATAGCAAGTGTTAAACAAATCTGAAGCAAAAAATAAAACATCTTATGGGATGCAAAAATACCACGATGCCAGAAAAACAGTAATATGGATGATCAGTTATTGCATATCTCTTAATACTAAATTTAAAATAAATCTTTATCAATGCTATAACAGCTGCCTGTTCTAATACAAGAAGTTAGAATTGGAAAATGCAAGGACTTTTCACAGGTAACATTTTCCTGTATGGTTTTGCAGAGGTTGCAAATAAGCTAATTTTTAATAACAGACTTGCACAGAGGAAAGACATAAAACATGGCAGAGTGAGCAGAAATTTAAATGTGATTAGTCTAGCTGACATTACCTAGCTTATAAATCTACCTGGATGAGAAAGATGGAAAAAGCAGTTTTTCTTTTCTAGACTTACTCTGTAGAGAATTCTGGGTTATCTGAGCTGCATTAGAAAAGAGATGGAATCAAACATTAAACACTGAACTTTATTTGTCGCTTCTAAAAGCTTCATCTAAGTTGATAAAAATAACATCATTTCAAGAAACAGATGTCTTAAGTGCCTTGAAAAAAGTTACTGAATTCTACATCAATTCTGAAACTTTTTTTTTACTTTTTTTTGCACCTGCATTGCTAGATCTTAACTTCTACTTTTCTATCTTGTAGTATTTACTTTCTTAGCAGAGTAATTTTTTCTCAAGTGATTTTCTTATCAGGAGAAAGTTCTCCGCATAGCTTTTGATAATAAAGATGAACCAAACAAAACAATGTATTGCATATCACACTTCCTCAATGTTATCTGGCTTAATTTGAAGAATCAAGAGAAAGTTTCTGCTTGTATGGTACTTGAATGGAAAGGAAGTTCACAATGGTTGCAAGACCCTAAGACCAGCACTTCTAGGCCTAGTGTTTGTGGGCCTTGTGCAGAAAGCACTCTACGAGCAGATAAAAATGAGAGACTTAAATCAACAACATTGTACTGGTAGAGCACCTCTTGGGGCTTATTGAAGCAGGAAAGTATTGCAGCTTGAATGAGCCCAAGCTGGAAGAGAGTTGTAACTGCCTGATATGTTTTGTGCACTGCAAAAGCTAGCTGCAAGAGAAAAACCCCTTTTGTCCCATCATAAACACTGTTTTCTGGATTCCTTAAATATTGACCAAATAGAAGTTTTAATCTATTATTCAGCATATGGAAAATTATGTTTCTGGTGATGGAGCTGCTTTTTTGTGTGTGTTTTCTAAGATGAAGTATTCCTCTATCAGAAACTGTGGCTCTGTATGATTATAAAAGGGGGTAATCCTCATTTCTAGAAGAAATTTTCATTAAAGATTGCTTCATTAAGTACTTAAATCCACACTTTCTCTCCACTATGATGACACTCAAATTTCAGTCTTCATAGTTAAGAGAATCTCTTCCTTACTATGTATGCAGATTTATATGGCTCCAGGCACCTTTGAAATAAATTGAAAGCACAGCTATGTAATAAAGCCAAACCCAAACACTAGCCAAAGGGATCCACCCAGCAACACCCTCGAACACCCTCAGCTTCTTTCCCTAAGCACAGCTTTAGAGCACTAGTCTTGGTCTTGTCTTCGCTTTCCTCCACCCTCAGGAAAGCTTCCTGGGGGATTCCCCAGCTGGCAGACAAGCTGCAAGTGGCTGTACAGAAACAGTTCATTTGCTTGGTTTTCTTGCCTATCAAACAGCTCATAAGGAGTGTGGTTGTTTGCGGTACCGCTCATCCAATTTCAAGGGGAATATTGCAAACTAGGAGCAGTTCACAGCAGCAGAAAGCAACAGGTAGGGGTGAGGATATAATTTAACAGCTGCAAAAAGAGATTAGTATGGAAAAACCATAGAGAAATAATGAAGGGGTTAGAGAAAACAGACTTAAAACTGCTGCTTTCCACTTTGAACCAACCATTCAGAACTTTTTATGATGCTGAAAGGTGGTCTGGTTTGAGCACCTGAGAAAAGGAAACACTTTCTGACCTCAGTTGCTGTGGGATATGAGTGGGAACAACAATGTAAGAATTTAATTAAACAAAAGTCTGGACATTTTATAAAGTGAGACTAGAAGTTAAAAAAGAGTAGCTTTTGAAAGGGATAATGAAGCTAATTTTTATGTTTAACTGTTAAAGAGTTTCAGGATGAGTTTAATTGCTGGAAAGTAGATTGGCAATCTCATGTATCTCATCCTGACTGAATTGAGAAAGCATAGTATGTTAAATCATAGAATGGTAAGGGTTGGAAGAGACCTCTGGAGATCATCAAGTCCAACCCCCTTGGCTAAAGCAGGATCACCTAGAGCAGACCACACAGAAATGCATCCAAATGGGTTTTGAAGGTCTCTGGAGAGAGAGACTCCACCTCTTCAGGCAGCCTCTTTCAGTGCTCCATTACTGTCACAGAAAAGAAGTCTTTCCTGATATTGAGATGGAACTTGTTGTGTTCCAGTTCTTGTCTGTTGCCACTTATGCTGTCGCAGTACACCACCAAAAAGAAACTGGCCCCTTCCTTTTGGCACCCACCCTTCAGTTATTTGTAAGCATTAATAATATCCTCTTTCAATCTTCTCCAGGCTAAACAGCTACAACTTTCTTAGCCTTTCCTTATTAACAGATGTTCAAGTCCCTTAATCATCTTATATTGGACTCTTTCTACTACCTTTCTGCCTCAAATTTCCCACTTTTGTGCATTTGGTGACTGCTACCTGTGAATTGAGCATAAAGCCTGTTCCCCAAAGCTTTGATTAATTGGTCTGGTGACCATCAGCTGTCTGGGATCACAATAGAACATTCTCTGCCCTACAAGCTGCAGAATGTTGAGACCTTTTTATTTTTATTTTTTTTTAAGAGAGCACAAACCAGTATAGTTTTGTTGAAAACTACTGGGAAATTCAGGGGAAAAAAGTTTGTGTAATTCTGACAAAGTATAATCACTTCTGAGTGTTAGTTGCCAAATGTAATGAAAAACCTTTCGATATCAAAAAGAAACCAACTATTTATATCAGAATATTTTCATCATAGGAATCACAGTTCCTTATTGTAGGGAAAAGCATGTTAAAATTCATTTACATAATTTTGTAATGCCACAGCTTTCAGGAGCCTTACTTAGGGTCCATTCTTCTGGGCAACATAAGCACGTAGACAGTACCTGACCTGCTCCAAACAGCTTAATGGCGCATGCACTTAAATACCTTAACAAGCACACCCTTTACACAACAGTGTTGCTGTTTTAAGTGTTGTATTTGGGAAAAAAGCAGCAACAGCTTATATTATTCTTTGTGTTTGATTCTTTATTTTACTATCTGCCCTGTCCAACCTAGCCAAAAACTGGCCTCAGCAAATTTTGGCTTGTAGATGCTGTGGAAGCCCCGGGGGTGCCATACACATGCCTCATCTGTGACCAAACTGGGGTTAAGGAGCCATTTCACAGCACCTTGTCCTCAGGGTGGAGTCACGCTCCTATGACAGCTATGATCAGTAGGCTGAAAGCAAAACACTAAAGAGCCCAAAGGGACTGGTTGGGATTTTCACACACTGAATGGCCACTCAAGGAGTTCAGCCAGAATGAATGATCCAGAGTGTCAACAAATGTGAAAAATAGCAAAAAAGGTGACACAAAAATGTTTTCTTAATTGGACCATTAAATTTCAAGTGAGGCAGTCATGGGATCTGCCTGGATGAGGTCAAGGTCATCTCTGCAGAACACCATGGAAGCTCATGCTACTCACCAGCTAACATGCACTGCAGCTTTATGGCATAAGTTACCAAACCGCCTGTGTCACACAAATTCAGATTCAAGACAGCATTACTGTCCCATTGGGACACAGCTGGAACGGGCTGGATAGACAACAGCCCTTAAAAACTGGAACGATGATGTGCAGGTTTTTCCATCCCTATCATTTGTCCTTAATTTGAAAAATTAAATGTTTATGTCCCATTGTTAACTATTCTTAGCACTAATGTCATAATTTAGCCCAGTAATGACCGAACGGCACCCTTAGAGTTCTGGGGTGTTTTACCCTCAGTTCACAGCTGGCCTGAATTTATTTAGCTTGGTGCTTAGGTTGCATTTAAAAAAAAAAAAAAAAAAAAAAAAAGTTTTGTGACTCAATCTCCATAAATGTTTTAATCAGAAACCTCAGCTGACTTAACAACTGTCTGCCTGAAGAACACTATCTATAAAAAGTCAGAGGTAGTACAGTTCTCCATTCTGGTTAATAGCTTAGAGTATATTTATAGTATAGAGTCTGTTTATAGTATGAAATAACTTAGATTAAAAGGAAGTCTCTAGCCCAACATCCTTCTCAAAGCAGGGTCAGCCGAGAGATCAGACCAGGTTCACCAGACCCTCAGACCGAGAAGATTGAAACAGCCAATCCTTGAAAACCTCTGTAGATGAAGAGTGTACAAATCTTCCTGGACAACATATTCCACTTCTGGATTGTCCTAATGGTGAAAAAGGTTTTTTCTTATATCCAGTCAGAACTCCTCCTTACAATCGATTGATAGAGACAGACAAAAGAGATGTGCTAAAGATGCCCAGCTCCTTCATTTTTCATTCTAGCTGGTTTGTACTGGTCCCTCAATATAAGTAATCAAGCTATTTAGATTTATTTATTCTTTAATTTGGCTGTAGCACAGAGAGAACGCTAGTCACCAGAAAGTCATGATGCTAGTCATGATGCTAGTCATCTTGTGCCATGCACAAGATGCAGAAAAAAGCTCACCTGAGAAAACCACCCATCTTCACACTTCTAAATATCTGCCTTGCATTCCTTCTGTTTTCTTCAACAAGATTAAAAAAATACACCCTCTTGGGTTTTCGTGTTTCTCACTTTACTGTACTGTTCAGAACTGACATTTTTTGCAAAAGTGCTGTGTTTAAGGGGAAAACTGGCTTGATTTTTTAAAACAGGTGAAAATGAGGAAGTGTTTCTGCAAGGGAAAGTAGCACAACTCTGGGGTTTGAATTAAAACATTTTCATGAGATGCAGATTACCTGGTGAGAAGCTGAAAGTCATTTCTAGCCTCCCGTGACCCAATTCTTCCTACAAGTGAATGTTCCCAGGTTTTTCAGTTCAGTTTGTAAGGGGAAAAAAAAGATGTCTATCAAATGCAAAGATTTACTCATAGCTAGTGCCCACCAAACTTCTTAAACTACCAAAAGTATATCAAGGCTGATTTTAATAAACAAAACTCATGTTTATACTTAAGGGTGTCATATTAAGACACATTTAGTTGTGTCCTGATGTTTAAAGCACACATTTGGATCCCAGCAATTTCACTGACATCTTTCCACATGCCTTAGATTTGCACAATTACTTAAAGCTGTCCTGAATGAGTCCTTCATCTTGTTGCTAGGATCTTTTATTTTAAAAACCCGTACTAAAAAACTTGCCAGAGCAAGCCTGCAATACCAAGTGCAGACCAATCCTATTGAGGGGTGGGTAGGAAAGGCTAGGAGGGAGTAGCCTCGCTCTGATGGAATGGTGCTGTTTACTCAGCTTGCTGTTACACTGCTGGGACAAGGACAGTTTTCAGATCATTCTACTGAGTGTCCCAGCCTGTCTCATGTCTAGCAGTGCTGTCCCTTTTAGATACTCTTCACATAATTTCTGTGCCTCTATATTCCTCTTTGCTTTACTTAAACTGGCAACAAGTGCCAAAAACTGACTGCAAATATTGGTTCACACTGTGATCCTGGATAAATTACTATACAATTAACAACATCACAGTGTGAGTTTCAAAATGTTAATGAAATAAAGCTGCTCCTTTAGGAAACAAGATGCTTTACAGTTTATGATTTATGGTGACTCTAAATAGGAGTGTAAACACTTGCCAAATGAAAAAATATTGTCACTCTTACTAACTAGATACTTCGTGCCACTTCTGAAGGAAGTGATGCCTGGCTTGACTAAAATAATCACCTTCTCAAGATCATCTCTGTACAGATCTTGCCCCTTCTAGGAATGAAATTGCAAAATCACCATGATCTGAAAATCAGATACCTCTTCTTCATTATGAGAAGCAGAGCGATGCAGCGGACATGACTGGTGTGGGACAGAATGACACGTAGTTGTATGTTCAGAGAGTTCTTTCCATGAACTTCTCAAATTCATTTTCTGGCTCAAGAGGCTTTGCGCTCTACTACTGGACATTTCAGGCAAGCACATGTTTGTGCAGTAAGTATGAAGCCTTATGGGGTAAATAAAAGTTACTGCACAAGTAAAAGCAGTAAATCAAGCCCAAGAGTTTTAGGACAATATGCAGCATTAATTTATTTACTGAATGTTCTGTAGATAAGAGATCATTGTTCTTTGCTTTGAAAAGATTTTTTGGATTTAATGTGTATTCAGCCATTACTTATCTGTTATGCTTTGCTTCCTCTTTATTTTCCTTTCATTGAAAAGGAAACCTAGCTCTTTAAAAATCATTTGGACTTGTTCCTAAAACACACTGAGTACTTCACAGTCCTTTTGAAAATAATGGGATACAAGAACTTTCATGACTTAGTTTTAATTTTTGAGGTATTTTTGAAACTTTAAAATCAGTTCAGAAGATTCTGTCTTAGTGTTATCTGAGGCGTATTTCTTTTCTTTCATATTGGTCTTTCAGCCTGTCCATGAAATCTCAAAAGCATATTAATATTCTGGTAGACCCTAACCAAGTTGAGATACAGCTGTAGCTATAGAAGATGTCAAATTAACTGCTGGAAACTAATCCTGTCATTGGTCTTCCACTAGTGTTTTCATTTTTAGCATCTGATTAATTCAAGCCAGTGTCTAAATCAACAGATTTGGTTAAACGCTGTATAGGAAAGTTTTGAGGGTACTTAAAACTACATGCTTACAGTCTGTAAACTATCAGCACAGAGAAACACAAGTTCTCAAGCTTATCCTGTGAATGTGAAATTAATTAGCCTGGGAGAAGGCCTGCAACAGTGCTTTGAGTTTTTAAGCTAACAAAAATCACAGTAGCATAAATAATAACAGGATTGGTAAAATCACCAACAAACTTACTTTAGAACTCTTCAGCTTCTGAATTTTAAGCATTTCTCCCCCTTATCTTAGTGGTAAGAAATCAATGTGATTGTAGATGTTTGCTTTTTTCTCCACTATAAACAGGACATCTCACTAATACTCAGGTACCTATCTCCTTGTTCCACTTTTTAATTATATTACTTTCTTTAGCATTAATTACTTTTAATAATTAGTCTCCTCTAGATTCACCTTCTGCCAATTCATGTCATACCTCATCAGTTACTGTAAAATAGCACTTCCATGAATATAAGAGCCACTAGTCATTTTTTGTTGCCATACAGCAAACGAATGAGCATAGCATAGACCTTCCCCCTGAAGCTGCAGAGCCAAGTTGAGTGTACAATCACACTGGAATTAAATCCCATCTGGAAGGCATTTGAGGCAGCAAGACATCTATAAAAACCCTAAGTGTGATTGACAGTTTTTCACAATAGCTTTGATGAAAGTCTGAAATGAGAATTCTCATCTCCCATCCTGTAAGAATTTATGAGTAAAATTTATTTTGACCACCAATATTGGCCTGTGTTCAACAGCACATGAGGCACTTACATTCCCCTGTAGGCTCATGCACATTCATTAACATCTTCAATAGTCATGGAAAGGGTGAATTAGATTTTAATCAAATATTTATGAGAGCCTACTTAGAGCTAGAGACAACCAGGCAATGAAACTGGGCAATGTACTGATAACATCCTAGGTGTTCCTCAGAAATACTGAGGTGCAGACAGACTGTAGCAATATCCTTGACAATATAGCTCATACACTCAATGAAAAAATCATGCCTTTTAAAGAGGGAATGGAATAAACCTAATCCAAGTGAAATATCTTCTGAGAAAAAAAAGATCAAGAGAAAGAAGGACCTCAGTGCTTCCTTTGCAGGAAAGATGGCTAAAGCTTCCCACTCATCTTCCTTCCTGGAGACAGCAGCAAGAGAAACATTTCATGACAAACATTTCATGGCACGAAGTGTTAAAAACACTTGGTCCAGTGATTCCATCAGGGCCTGCTTCTTTCCTTCCCCATGGTGCTACAAGGTTAAGTCCTATTTATTCCTGCACGTCTCTGGAAACAAGCAGCCTGATCTGTAGTAGCACTTGTCCCACACTATGCAGTTCTAGGTGAATAATGGTCTCCATGCTGTGGGTGCTTTTCAGTGCCTGCCAGTGACCCAGAGCCAAGTTTCTTGGCACAGAGCAATGACTAATACTGGTGTAACCCTTTAATGACTTCTTCAGTGGCACTGGCTGTACTACAGAAACACAGAAACATCCAGGTTGGAAAAGACCCTCAGGATCACTAAGTCCAACCTATAACCCTACTCTACAAGATTCACCCTAAACCATATCCCTAAGCACCACATCTAAATGACCCTTAAACACATCCAGGGTGGATGACTCAACCACCTTCCTGAGCAGCTCATTTCAGTGCCTGACCACTCTCTCCATGAAAAACTTTTTCATGATATCCAGTCTAAACTGGGCACACTGCTGGCTCATATTCAGCTGCCTTTTTATAACAATCCCCAGATCGCTTTCTGCCGATCAGCTCTTCAGCCACACTGCCATAAGCCTGTAGCATTGCTTGAGGTAGTTGTGACCCAAGTGCAGGAGCTGGCATTTGGCCATGTTGAAACTCATCCCATTAATGTTGCTCCATTGATCTAGCCTATCCAAGTCCCTCTGAAGAGCCTCTCCACCATCATTCAAATGAACACTGCCACCTAACTTGGTGTCAACCGCAAACCTACTGATGACACTCTCTATGCCTGAATCAAGGTCATCAGTAAAGATGTTAAAAAGAAGTGGTCCCAACACAGATCCCTGAGGAACACCACTAGTGACCGTCTGCCAACTGGATTTAACTCCACTGACCACCACTCTCCGGGCCCTCCTGTCCAGCCAGTGCTTTATCCAGGAGACAGTTTGCTCATTCAAACCATGAGTAGCCAATTTGTCTACAAGAATTTTGTTTGGAACAGTATCAAAGGCTTTTCAGAAGGCTAGCAATGCAACATCGACAGCCTCTCCCTCATCCAGCAGCTGGGTGATCTTGTCATAGAATGAAATAAGGTTGGTCAGACAGGACCTGCCACTCATAAACTGATGCTGACTTGGCCTGATCCTCTGGTTGTTGTCTGTATGACATATGATGGCATTTGAGATGACCTGCTCCATGATCTTCCCTGGTACCAAGGTCAGACTGACAGGATCTTCATTTCTGCCCTTCTTGAAGATAGGCATTACATTTTTACATTTGCTACCCTCCAGTCCATTAGCACCTCCCTGGTTAGCCAGGACTTCTGGTAAATAATGGAAAGTAGCTTGGCGAGCACATCTGCCAACTTCTTCAGCACCCTTGGGTGCAGCCCATCTGGCCCCACAGACTTGTGTACATCTAAGTGGCGCAGCAGGTCAGTGACCACTTCCTCATTGTGACGTCCTCATTCCAATTCCCCTCCCTGACTCTTACTTCATGAGGGTGGGTGCCCAGGGCACTGCTGGATCCAGTGCTAAAGACCAAGATAAAGTAGGTACTGAGCACCTCAGCCTTCTCCTCATCTTTAATCAGTAGTTTTTCCTCTGCATTCAATAGGGCATGGAGATTTTCTCTAGTCCTCCTTTTGCTGTTAATGAATTTATAGAAACATTTTTTATTATCTTTAACAGCTGTAGCTAGGTTGAGCTCTAGCTGTGCTTTGGCTACTTAACATCAACACATTCTGGGGAGCATCCACATTTTGTCACAACCACAAATAGTTTCAAAAACAACAATTTTCTTTAATTCAGTTGTAATCTAGTCTTCCAAAAACTCCATCAGCTTGCCTGGAGTAGAAGGAATTGTCAGAGGAGCTACATGTCCTTTCATGACCATGTTGCAAAAGCTGATTTTCTGAAAAAAATTTGTTTTGATGAAGTGTGTTTCTCACCTGGTGCTCACTTGTCTATTTTATGTTTTAAGATCATCTCAAGACTGGCATAGGGCTGTATCTATTTTAGATAGTTTTTATTGGCAGCTAATGTACACTACCATGCACTCACGTGAACACAATTACAGCCTAGACAGCTTTTGTACAGAGTTCCATTGGCTACAGTTTCTCTGTAGGTTTCATTTAGCATGAGTGATATCAAGCAGAAGCCTTTCTCTCAGCTTCTGATGTAAATTAAAATACACCTTATAAATGGCAAATACAGGTGCTGGGAGAAGCGTTGTTGGGCAAACAGCCACCTTTGGGCTATGGGAATAATTTAGTGAGATATGATTCAAAAATACAATGAATAGGGTGCCATAAGCTCACTTTGCTCTTCACAAAGGCACATTCTCTGCCTCGATATATTAGAAGGGCAGAACCCAGAAGAATAGGGAAGGAAAAGCAGGAGGAAAGTACAAGTGGGAGATTTAAGGAGGAAAAAGAAAACTGGGGGCTTGAGTTTTCAGAGTGGAAAGTGTGATTTTGAAGATCATTGGACAATCCAAGGAGTAAAACAAAGGGCTCTCTTAGGCACTGAATCCTGCTGTGCCTTGTTTTTTATGAGCTCCAGCTTTAATTTTGCAAAATTTGAAGTGTGATACATTTTAAAAATAAGTTTGTTCTTTAAGCCCTAGTTTAGTTGAAGGCTCCTATTGATTACAGCTGGAGCTGGATCAAGCTTGAGCTGTTTTCCCCTGGCAGATGTTCATTTGTAAATACCTTTCATCTCATCCAGCAGTGATAATGATGTGCTTAGATGATGTGGCAGCAATCATTTATCTGCTGTGTTAGGTCTTCTGCTTTATGCTAGCCAAGTCCCCTAAAGTCAGACTGTGGAAAGAGATGATAGTGTTTTCATCAAATTTCTTGATTTCTTCCAAAGAAATTGTATCAACTATCAACTCTGTTGTAGTTTACGTAGTCATTGCTTTCTTCACTTTTGCTGACAAAATTGGAAACAAAGGGCCCTATTCCACCATTTTTAGCAAGTTTAAACATGTTATAGATAACTCTTATCTCATAGAACACTCCAAAGGAAAACCCCTCAAAGCTTCCATTTCCCCAGGTTTTGGAGTATCCTGTCTACTACCCAAAGGGAAAGCAGAAAAAAGAGGGTGGTGTAAGCCTTGGTTACTTTCTGAATAGATTTACACACTTGCTTAATACCATGTAAATACTGGAAAATAAAGCATGGATCTTGTCAAACATAAGAATTTAGCAAATAAGGAGAATTAGGAACAGCACTAATAGCAAATAGAGCTGAAGTATTTACTGCCAAGCCAGTGAGAGATCCCACGTCCTGCCTGGCAATCAGTCTAAATACATCCTTTCTCCCACTTCATGTGACCTTTTCAGGTCAGCAATGCTGTGTGTTAGTTTAATATTTTAAAACTGTAACTTTACTGGTATTTGGCCTACTTTTTTCTGTTTATTTTCTAAACAAATGATAGCCACTCCCTTCTCAAGCTAACCTTTTAAGCTTCGCCAGATGTCTGTGAAGAGCACAAGGTATAACAAAAAAAAAAATAAAAAAAAATAAAAAAAAATTAAAAAAATTACATGCTCAGGCAAACAAAAGCAGGTTGCTGCATTTCATTGCCCCAACAGCCCTGCAAGCAGGCTTCGAGAGTGCTCTACTTACTCTAGGAAACACTGCTGAAATACCATTTTCAGTGAAAAGTGCCAGGATTGTGGTAGTACAGCATCTACTCTCAAACAAACCCATGTAACTTCCCAGCCAAAGCCAGGGGAAAAAAAAAAAAAGGGAAGAGCTCTCCCAGTTGCTACTTCTATTTGATTGCTTAAAGGCAGCTGGGAAGTCAGATCCTCAGCCTGAAAGCAGAGTCGATCACAGTTTTAAGGCAAAATAATTTTGGAAGACAAAATAGCTCTCTCTTCCCAAAGAAATTTCTGGTTTTTTAAAATGTTGGGGTTTATTTATTACTGGCTCATTGAAAGAACAAAGTTTTGGGTTTTTTTCTTTTTTGTTCCCAAGCACAGAAAAAAAAATGTGGCTAAACCCCAGAAAAATCTTAGTTTGGGGCCAAAAATAATAATAATTTTCAGTTTTCAGATTTTTTTTTGTCAGGTTTTTGAAAGAACAACAAATACTTCTCAAGCACCACTCCAGCTTACAATCTTCAGCAGGCTACACACCCTCAACTTACTTCAATTACCCTTGTCCATCCCTGCTTTGCCCACACACCACCATAGCCTTCCTTGGGCTCACATCTTGCCCTCACCATGTCTCAGGCACATGCAACCACTCCAGGACAAGTTCTCCTGTGCTACACAGGGTACAGTCCTGCCTCAGCACTTGCTATTTAGGCATTCTTCTAACCAGCTCTGATTATATTTTGAATCAGAAAAACTGTAGTAAAATACATTGGCAGGTACTTACCAGCTCTCAGATCAAGGAATAAGCATCAGACTAACTAGATCTAACTAGACCATGCTAGTCTTGACCTATAATAAAATCTTCAATAAACACTATTTCTGTAAATGAAGAATAGTTACATCAGTAAGGCTCTTATATATGTGCCTTGCTTTTTTTTCTCTATTTAACTTGGCATCCACTTAGTCACCTCTAGCATGATGCAGCCTTTTAACTTTGAAGATAATTTTTCTTCCCTCATAAATATTCACAGTGCTTCTTGTTGGGTGTTTTATTATCTTCAAAGAAGAGATTTATTTTTCACTAGTGCCTCTGCCTCATCTCTGATCCTGCCGGGCTTCTCCTTGCATCTATTCTCTTTCAAACAAAGTATTTTTAAAACTTTGAGCCTTCTTCATGTTAAGAATTACATGAAGAATACGAAAACTGTATTTCCCACTTAAGTTCAAATGGAGAGCCAGCAAATACGAATTCTTAAGGCAAGACAGGTAAGTGAAAATGTAGAAGATACTGTTCCTGACTGCTTTGTTAGATCAGTATCTTATAACAGTTTGTTTGTAACCTAGTCAAACTGCCACAGGAATCTTAACTTCTACACATCCATTTCACTTCACTTGAACTGTGCAACCTGAACATTATGTTTTTCTACCCCAGCTCTTCCAATCCCCTCCCATCCCAAGAGTATATTTTGGACCAAATCAACCAATGTGTCTTTTTAAGTACTTATTTCCATAATTTGCTTTTATTGTTTATCATTCAAAACTTGTAGAAGGCATGGTTGGATGAGGCCTTGAGTAACCTGTACTAGTGGGAGGTGTCCCTGCCTATGGCAGGGGGTTGGAACTAGATGATCCTTCAGGTCCCTTCCAACCTTACCATTCTATGATTCTATGATTCTATGAAAGAGAATTTATTTTAACCATTTCATTTCATATTTCACAAGAAGGCAAGATACAAACAGGTGCCCACCAATTACACTTTGAAAGTAAGTTAAGTTTTAGTTACATTTCTTCAAAAAGAAGAAATGCATGTTGGTACATACAGCAGCTCACTAAAAGAATCGCATAACTAAGAAGGAAAAATTCATAACTAAATAGTGCCTTGAAAGGCATTTCTGAAGTTGGAATGGCATCAGGAATTTGCTTATTTATGTAGGGAGTTGTGGAGATTGCAGTGTGTTGGTACTGCCAACAGATAGGATGATTAGTGCTAAAAACAACATCATCATTTAGATAAACCTTCTCCTTCTGATAGCTGCTATTGAACTTGACTTGAACTTAAATGTTCTCAGCTTGGGAACTACAGTTACAGTTCCTAAACCAGCTCATTAGGCCTGCAAAAGCTGAAGGAGAGTAAGATTTTATTGATACAATTGGTCCCTTATATTAAACATTTTAAGCCTCTTATATTTTAAGTCACTTATATCTTAAGACCCCTTGTTTCTTAATTTAGCAAAGTGCATTGATGAGCACCAAAAAACCCACCAAAAAAACTCAGACTATTGTACTTCAGGCCAGGGTCGGATATCATTTATTTGATGCTCAGTGCGTTGGTGTGCATGCTGTGATTTTTAGTTGGTAACTAGCTGCCTTTAATGGCAGAAGGACATGAAGACTATGGTGGTGTCACACAGACCAAGTTTTCACCTGACTGCCTCCACCACTGCACAACCTTTGCCGGCAGCTCCCATGTGGAGACACCTCCCTCACTGTGAGGAGACACTGGTTCCTCATAACAGGAACAGTCTGATTAGGACTAACAGAATTGAAGACATGCCAGCATGTAAGAAAAGCAAGATATTCTGCAGGAACCGTTTTCTGTGGTGTCTCAGTGTAAAACCTGTTTTTTAAAGTGGGCTCTAAATCACACTTTTTCAATAGAAGTTTGTGTTTTCCTTTGCAGGGATCCAGCAGCTGCTAGTGAAAATGCTTGCAAATATTTAATAACTGATTCTTCAACTTACTAATTAAAAAATACAATGAGCTTTCAGGCCTTTATTTCCCTAATATTACAGGTTATAGCAGTAATATTTTTTTCAGTCAAGCCTAGCTAAAGGAAAATGCTTATGAGGTTTCCAAGGAGAGAAATAAACAAAATGGAAATGAATAGGGAACTTGGAACTTTGAAGTGTGCGTAATTAAGAAAAAAATACATCCTTCAGATAATTCTGGAAACTATTAGGAGATATTCATAATTCATAACCAGTTGTTTGGTTTTCTTTCAAGCAAGGGGGCAGCTTTACATCAAACACTGACTAGCTTTTCCATTAACTTAAATAAACAAAACAGTGTGCTTCAAGTTAAGTGAACCTATTTTTCTTTTTTTTTTTCCCCTTGGTTTTTTTTTTTTCCTTTTTAATAGCTGAGTGAATTAGAAATAAGAACAAGACATTTACTTTCAAATAGGAAATTAGTTTGCATGCTGTTTCTTCATGTTAAAAATACTTTGGAACACTCACAAAAACAATGTTAAGCTGGATTTATGGAAATGTTCCATATCAGTTTTGAAGATGATATGCCAGATGTCGGGGAGAACTCTTTCATCTGCAATAATGGAATAGTTTAATCCACCCTTGTTGTTTTTGAGTATAGTCCAAGTGTATTGGTCATCATGGGTGGGTGATCCTCACTTTAGCAGGCATGAACCGAAAAGCACGAGTTGTTAGACCTCTAGCATAAAGCCACAAGAAAGAAACAGCAGGCAACACTCTGCCAAAAGTAAAAATAAGCTATTGTAATGTAAATCAAAGTTTACCATTATGACAGCTCACATTTTGAAGCACTCTGAGACTTGCAGATACAGTGCAGTGAAATATTGGATTTTATCTTGAAAGCAAGGCTGGCTCCATTTATGGCCCCAGCAGAAACAGAGCCAAAAATACAGATTTAAAATTAATACAGGTCAATCAAAAAAATTGGGTATTTTTCTTTTGGATGAGCAGGAAAACTTAATAGTTAACATTGTGGTCTTCTATTGGGAATAAAGTACTCTTCTTTTTGAGAAACTGTAAACACAAAGACATATATTTTAATATCTGTATTCTTGTTTTAAGAATACAGGTTGAAGCAACGTTAGATAGAAAATGCTATTGCTAAATGTCTTTGGGGAATGGTTTTTGTGGCCTTGTATGAGACTACTGTTGTCATATTTGCCATACCACTTCTACTAGTAATAATCACTTTCATCGCTGTATTTGAAGTGTTGCATGTGTCACATTTATTTAACTCACTATAGTTGTGATTTCATAATGAATGGTATTTTTATCAGAACACATTCCTACAAGCCTTGTTCAATCATGGCTTGTACTGGTGGAGCCTGAAAAAAAAACACACAGTAAGCTGCAATAGAGCATTCGGCTTTCTGACTTGCAATGCAATTTCCAGCCTGGGCAGCTACTGTGCAGAAGACACAGGAGTGTAGAATATACATCTGGGCACCATTTCAGGTTTACCACCCTTGCCTCATCACCACCAAAATGCTCCCCTGAATGTAACAACTCTATGTATTGTTTTATGTTAAGATCCTGTATATTGCATCTCCACAAAGTGGAAAAAAAAAAATCTCAGAATTAAATGCCATTTACCTTTGCAACCTTTTCAGATTGCATAGCATTCACTAGAGATGGAAGGTAACATCCCAGATGGAGGCACACTGGAGGAGTAAGGAAGTAACATGTCAATTCAAAGCTCCTTTCATTTTTTTTCCCCCCTTTTCAGTTGCCTGCCACTCCCAAGTATGTGGGAGATGTTCTGGTGCTGAAAGCTATAGCTCATTCCCCTATTTGGCTATTCTATGTGAGAAGTCAATTCAGTCTGGACATACCAAAGACAATGCATAATTGTGACGAAGTATTGTAGTACAGACTTGATTATTACAGCTTGATCCCTCACTAATTCTGTTGAGTTGATAGAAAGATGCTCTTCTGTACCTCCTTATTCAGGAAGTCACTGTGGTTGGATAACTTTCCCAAATTCACAGTAGTTCTAACACTTTTGCAGTCCAAATACAGAAATCATGCAAGGAACTACAAGTTGCACTGCACTTGGGGCTTTTTTGGTACACTTTTTACATTGATACTTTACATTACTTCTATGTTGTTGTGCCATGATGTCTGGGAGTGCTAAAAGACAAATTTACAAGAAACTTGCTTTGCTGTGTCCTCAGATTTGAGAGAGGAAATGTTTCAGCACACCAAAAGAAGTTGTGCCATTCCTCATGAAAGTCTTTTTAATTTAAACATTTTACCTCACTTATTTGCTTAAATGTAGGTCTTGGCTCTTACATATATTTTTTCTGTGCAAACAAGTATTTGTGCAGGTTACCTTTGCTCAACTGTGAAAACTTGTTACCCCAGTAATCAATCCAATATACTTAATATGAAAGGGCCAAAGGAAAATTCAAAAGGAAAAGAGAAAAACTGCCAATAAAGAGGGAGTTTATATGCTGCTGCAGAGCTGCACAGTATTACAGAAGTTACCTTATGACACTACTGAGCAGTGACTGCTCTGTTAAAGTGCAAGTCTCTTTATTAACAGGTTTGCTACTTCAGAATTGAGACAATTCTCTAAAGTTTAGTCTTTTTGTACCTGCAGACCGGATGTTATGTAACAGCTTTTGTGCTGGTATTTGCCACAGCAAAGTGTAGCTTCCCCACACCAATGAGTTAAAAGTTCTCTGGGCATCCAGCCCAGATGAATAACATCCCAAATGTTGAAGGAAGTAGCAAGGGAAATAGAAAAGCCTTTGACAGAAATTGTTGATAGCTTGCTAAGGCCAGGGAGGGAACCAGGGAATTTGGAGGTTGCTAATGTTGTTCCTATGTGTAAGAAAGGATCAGGGAGGATCCAGGAAACAACATAGCAGTGAGCTTGGCTTCAGTTGCAAGAACAATATAAGAAACATAAATAAGGAACAGAATACTTAATTCAGTAAAATAAAGCAAACTCATACTCATAGAAGAACTATAGTGGTCTAATTCCTTCAATTATTTTACCTTCAGCTGGTTACTTCTGAAAAATATAAAATGTCTTACAGACTGAAGAAAAGTTAATGAAGGGGACAGAAAGGGAAAAGTTTTACAGAATCCTGAAGTTAAGCTCTCCATGATACCTGCGTCACCATGCAGACCATTGTATGCCTGACACCAGACTCACTGGTGCCGTTACTTACATTGAAGGCAGTGTTTTCAGGTCAGATGAACCTACTAGAAAAATAGTCCAAGCCATTTTATTTCTCACTCACACTGAGACCTGAAAAAAAATGTAAACTGATTAACTAAAATATTTATAATTTACATTGAAAACAAATGGAGAATTGCTTCACTGGAGTCAGTGACAAGTGCAACACTGACATTGGTAGAATCGGGTTTAAATTTGTATAGACCATTCAGAAGCTGGTCAATTGTTGTTGCTCAGTGGGGATAGAAATAAGAATTTGAAATCCCATAAAGTCATTTTAAGGGGCTCTTTTTTTTATCTGATAGGATATTCTGTTTACAAGATTGCTGCAGTCTAGAGTAAAGCAACCTACAACCATTTTGTGACTTGAACAGATGAATATATACACCAAGTAGGAGGTAATCATAGAATCATAGAATCATAGAATGGCAAGGCTGGAAGGGACCTCAAGGATCATCTAGTTCCAACCCCCTGCCATAGGCAGGGACACCTCCCACTAGTACAGGTCACTCAAGGCCTCATCCAATCTGGCCTTGAACACATCCAGGGAGGGAGCATCCACAACCTCCCTGGGCAACCTGTTCCAGTGCCTCACCACCCTTACTGTAAAGAACTTCCTCCTAACATCTAGTCTAAATCTCCCCTCTGCCAGTTTAAGCCCATTGCCCCTTGTCCTGTCATTGCAGGACCTTGTAAATAATCCTTCCCCAGCCTTCCTGTAGGCCCCCTTCAGATACTGGAAGGCTACTATCAGGTCCCCTCGAAGCCTTCTCTTCTCCAGGCTGAAGAGCCCCAACTCCCTCAGCCTGTCCTCATAGGAGAGCTGCTCCAGCCCTCTGATCATCTTCATGGCCC